>CAJQZJ010032083.1:5415980-5454588 GCA_907164525.1 Lophiomys imhausi
TGTGTGTGTGTGTGTGTGTGTGTGTGTGTGTGTGTGTGTGTGTGTGTTGTTCTAAATAAACATGCATGATGCATATGTGTGTGCCTATGTGTTCGTGTACAACAGTCAGAGGAGGATATTGAGTATCCTGTCTGTCTGTCATTATCCACTTTATTTCTTTGAGACAGAGTCTCTCACTAGACCTAGAGCTAGGCTTTCAGCCAGAGAACCCCAGCAATCCTACTGCCCTCTTATGGTGCTAGGGTTACATGCACGCTCAGCTTTTATATGGGTGTTGGGGATTAGAACGCAGGCCTTCATGCTTTTGCAATAGCTCTCTTACCCACTGAGACATGTCCGCGGCTGCACTCTTCTTTCTTCAGGAGATGTTACTCTGCTACTTAGACTGAAAACGCTCTGTCCCTAATGCCTAATCAGTCTCACAGTTGCTCATTCTGTCCAAACTACTGTCCAAAGTCATTTCTTTAAAATGTTGAATCTTCCCTGCTTCCTCCTGAAGATGGTATTATTCAGTACACTTTTTGGCAGAATGTGGGTATTCACAATAAGAGTTTTGCTAATTGAAATAGCTGAAGCAGTTCTCAAGTTCTTTCACATAAAAAAGAAAAGAAAAGCTCTTTCTTCTTTGGGAAGTTTGGCATCCTTCTGTGCGTTGTAAAAACAGTCTGACTAAATAATGCCCTGAGCAGAAGGAAGAGATGCAGAAAGATCTTGTTTCATAAAAGTTAGTGAAGAAGCTTAACATATCTTCCATGTACCCAGAAGTGTCCTATAAAAATTTCTAAGGCCCAGCAGGGCCTGGGGAAATAGCTCAGTCGGCAAAGTGCTTGCTTTGCAAGTACAAGGACTGAGTCCCATCCTCAGAAACCACATATAGATAGATAGATAGATAGATGGATAGATGGATAGATGGATAGATGGATGGATAGATAGATAGATGGATGGATGGATGGATGGGTGGGTGGGTGGATGGATGGATGGATGGATGGATGGATGGATGGATAGATGGATAGATGGATAGAGAGATAGAGAGATAGATAAATGCTAATCATGGTGGCACATGCTTGATTTTTTTTTTTAGGAGTTGTGTGTATGTTGTGCGCATGCACGCACTTAAGGGCAGATGCCTGAGGAGGCCAAAGTCACAGGAAGTTGTGAGTCACCCGGTGTGGGTGCTGGG
This sequence comes from Lophiomys imhausi, assembly GCA_907164525.1. NCBI lineage: Eukaryota > Metazoa > Chordata > Mammalia > Rodentia > Muridae > Lophiomys > Lophiomys imhausi. The sequence goes on from CAJQZJ010032083.1 coordinate 5,417,161, forward strand.
AATTGAACATGAGAGCTAAGGATCAAACCCAGGTCCTCACATTTGCAAGGTCAGCATGGGTGCTCTGTGGTCTCAGCCTTGACAATGTGAATCTTACCTCCTTTTGCCAGCCTACCGAAAGATCCCTCCTTACCTTTTAATGGGATGGGCAAGGCACAGGTCACAAGTTGCATACCAAACACACAGAGTCACTGTGGGGGTTCATTCTCCAGACCCTAAACACAGTACATATGCATTTGAGCTACCTCAGCTGGCTTTTCAATAGACATGTTACTCCCACAACGGAGCCTGGGCAAGGTGGGAAAGATGAATTCATTATTCACTGTCTGGATTCTTCTCATCCACCAGGTGAGGATTTCAGCTGTTGCGGGATGGACTACCTAGACTGTTTTCATACTCACCAGCCTTGGATCTCTCTTCTGCTGACAGGCTGAATCTGTTTCTCTCTTCTTCTCTTCATGGATTTAATATGAAACTCCATCCATGAAGGTTCTAAAAAGAATGCAGACTTCCCTCATGTGATGTTCTCCAAATGGCTCAATTCTTTGATTTTTAGCATTTGAAAGAGGCATTTTTTTCTTTTGCATGATTCTATTTCATATTTCATTTTGAAATTAACAAATGTGCATTACCTGGTCACCCCAAACCTTGGAGATATGGGAGATATGGTCATCTGAGGCAAAGACAACCATTGTCAAGATTTTGCTGAGGTCATTCTGCTAGGAAGCTGGTTCATTTCACTTTTCATTCCTTTTTCAGTTAGTGTCACAGAACTTAAAAGCACATCAGCAAAGCTTCTTAAAATTGTGGACCATCTGTCTTCCAAGAAATCTTTATAGCGAGATGTGTGTTTAAACTGTACCAGGAAGCAGCTGCGGCACAAGAAACCGGCAAGATCTTGAACTCTTAAAAGATGGTTTTAATTCTCTAGCAAGCCACGTACTCAGCTGGCCTCTCTGGGTTTTGTCTCCTCTGCAAAGTGGAAATGAATGGTCCCATTCCCAAAGGGCTATTGTGAAGGCAAAATAAAAATTACCAGGAAACCCCTCAGCAAAATGAAGTGTTGTAAAATGCAGGGAAAAGTCACCCCAAGTGATAATGTGTGAGGTTCTTGAGAAAATAGTAAACCAGAGACAATCCTTGGGAGACAGAGATCCAGAAAGGAAATAGCAAAAACAGACATAACCATCTGAACTACTGTATTTTGTGTCCTTTTATTTTTCATAATCTCTCTTTTTATTGCTTGAGAATTTCATATGTACATAAGATGTTTTGCTCAAATCTACCCCCTATTCCCTCACCTGCAGTTTCTCCCCTATCCCTCACTTTTTCTCCCCAACTTCATGTATTCTTTTTTGTTGTTGTTGCTTAACCCTCTGAGCCTACTTACTACTAGCAATATGAGCATGGGTGTACGGTTATCTATTACTAGTAGCAGTATGAGCATGGGTGTACGGTTATCTATTACTAGTAGCAGTATGAGCATGGGTGTACGGTTATCTATTACTAGTAGCAGTATGAGCATGGGTGTACGGTTATCTATTACTACTAGCAGTATGAGCATGGGTGTACGGTTATCTATTACTACTAGCAGTATGAGCATGGGTGTACGGTTATCTATTACTACTAGCAGTATGAGCATGGGTGTACGGTTATCTATTACTAGTAGCAGTATGAGCATGGGTGTACGGTTATCTACTGGAGCAGATGCCAGCCCCCAGAGGAAAACTGACTGTCCCTGCACCCCCAGCAGCCACCAATTGCCAATAGCCCTTCAGACAGGAGGTGGGGTTTCACGAGCCCCTCTCCCATCCATGTTGAGATTCTGGCTAGCTTGATCTTAAGGAAGTCTAGAGCATCTAGTCCTGTGTTCTATGAGTTCATGTGTGCAACAGTACTGTCATGTCCGGATAATACTGTTTGGCGGCAAAGGTCTACTTCCTTGGTTCTTACAATCTTTCTTCCCCTCTCAGATCACACAGCCCTTTTCCAGTAACTGAAGAATTAGTTGCATCAGCTGCTGGATGTAACCTAGATGTATGTAACTGTACACACTTGGTAAAATATTTAAAATAACAGATATCCTCTAAAATTCATTCATGTACATGCGGGTACACCTCTGTGTGTGTGTGTGTGTGTGTGTGTGTGTGTGTGTGCACGTGTGCGGGCATAGACACATATACACAAATCAGAAGTAATTTACCTGCCACTCATTTTGATAACAAAAATCGCAGGCATGAATATGCAAGAAAATTTGAATGTGTGTTTGTCAGCAACTGAATATTTGGCAAGGGGGGAAATTAAAATAGATTGCACTTAGAGCAGAGGGAAGGAAGAACAAACACAAATTTACAGGTGAGTGTTAGCAAACATCACATACAGCGAATGGTTGTCTGAAATAGACCCATCTGAATCTGGTAGGAAACTGGCATTCCGTTTGTGCTGCTGTGTTTGAGAATTGGAACTCTCTGCTTAGGTTTCTCAGTAACAAATTGCTGTGTTTGCACGGCAGGTGCTCAGCTCTTGAGAGCTGGTAAGATGAAGCGCTATTTGAGACATTTTAAAATTTCAGATAAGGTCAAACCAGTGTGGCCAATCAGCAGGGCAGTCAACTGGTATTTATGAGATCATCCACGTGTTGTTAAGTTGTGGTTCACTAGATTACGATGAGGAAAAGCCCCCAAAATGTCAGAGGAGAGAGCAGATCTTGAGGGCTGGCTTGAGAAAACCAGAGCAGGGCTTAAGAGTCACACTCCCACACCTGCCCCAGGGTCTGAAGCCAGGCCCTGAAGAAAACGCTATGCTCCTTCAGAATTATCTTAGGTTTCTGAGACCCTCCATCTTTAAGCTTCTCTGGTATTTGTGTGGTTTTATAACTGTGTTATCATTTCTTTGAGGGATTAGGAAGAGATGGCTCAGCTGATAAAGTGCTTGCCGTGGAGCTTGAGGAAGTTGAGTCTCCAGATCCCCATAACAGCTAAGCAGGCATGGCAGTCTGTCTCTCATCGCAAAACTGAGGAGACAGGGATCCCAGGAGAAAACCAACTAGTACGACTAACTGAACGGGCAAGCAGCTCTAGGTTCATGAGAAACTGACAGTATATAAGACAGAAGATCGAGGAAGACACTGGACACCAGCCTCTGGCCTCGCACACGTATATGCCCACACACATTCACACAAACACACATGCACACACTTTCGACTTTAAAAAAATTGTTCTTCTTTGAGCTCCTGTGTCCACAGGGTTTAATATCAGTGGCAACTTACACACATGCGTGGGCATGCCTTGACACAAGGCCTTCTTTGGTCATTTCACTGCCCACTAAAGTTTGAGAGCTGTTGTGCTTAGAAAGCACCAGAAAGAAAGGCTGCATACAGATGTCATACTATGGGGTCTGCCTGTGAAGATACTACCAGATAGATACCCAAGGTGAAGGACATGTGGGGAGATGTTGTGCAGGACTGACTATCCAGCATTGGTCATCAACCTCCCTGGCTTTAATGTCAAAAGCTGTTTTGAAGATTTCATGAAACAGTGGGTGGCATCTTCCTTCAGGGTCAAGTGAGAAAATTGGCACACATGTACTTTTTTGTCTTTCCGTATGTCAACCTTGTTGGTGCAGGAAAGGGTTGCCTGCCTTACCTTCAAGACAGATTAAACAAGTAGCATACCTACTTAGTGAAGTTGTTGACACAGAAATGCACAGAGAGAAAGAAATTAAATAATTGTCATGATAATAGTTACTATCAGCATTAATTGCTGTTGTTAAGATGGCTATTTCTTTCATGCTCTGTGGCTCCAAGCTCAGTATCAAATCTTCTTTCCCTTTGTCATTTACCTGTTGTGCTGATTCGTTTTTTTTATTGTCAACTTGACCCAACTGAGAGTCACATGGTAAGACGGGGCCCCAAGTGAAGAATTGCCTCAATCAGATTGGCCTGTGGTCAAGTCTGTGACAGATTGTCTTGACTGGTAGTTTAACGTGAGAGACTAGCCCACCATTGGAGGCACTGTTCCTAGGCAATAGGTCCTGGGCTGTATAAGAAAGATGCTGAGCATGAGCTGAAGAGTGAGCCAGTGAGCATGATCCTCCTTGGTCTACGCTTCAGTTCTTGCTTGACTTCCCACCCTGACCTTGCTCAATGATGGACGATAATAGCCTATAAGCTAAAATAAACCCTCTCCTCCTCAAGTTGCTTTGGTCATAGTGCACTTCACAGCAACAAAGTAAAAGGTAGAACACTTGTAAAAGGAAAGATCATATCCCTGTCTCCTGACCCAAAGAGCGATGGGGAAAACTGGCTTTGGAAAGTGTAGACGACTGTACAGGTAGAGGACAAAACCAGAAAACAATGCTACAGTATCTAAATCCCAAAGCATCCCAATTCCATGGCTGGGACCAATGCATTCTAAAGGTCATGGTGCACGGCTAAGTAGCATTACTCTGAGGGCCATGGGAAGGTGGTAGATGGTTGAGCCTTGGGGATCTCCACCCCTAGACCCACAGCAAGACAGTGGAGGCTCTGTGATGCTGTTGTGGGGGCCATGCTGATAAATGTAAAAAGCATGCATTTCTCCTGGCATTGTCTGCCATGTGGGACGTACTGCAGTAGATGTGTGTTGGTCTCCAAAGGATAAGTACCTAAGAAACAACAGACCTGAGTTCAGTTTTCTTCTCCACAGTGGAATGAAGTTCTTATGACAAGTACCTGTCCTACTGGATGATAGGAATTTCATCTCAGCCAAGTCAGAACATCTGAATTGATTCAGTTCTGGAGTTCCAGAGACTCCCAGATAGGCAAAAATGTGGGGGTTCTTGATGATCAGTGGTGTCCATGTGACCTCTGTGGGAATGTCCAGTCTTTATCCCTTCTGACCACTTGTTGGAAGCTAATCAGGACCTGCCAGAATTTATCTGACAATATCTCCTGTCCTCATTTGTTGCTCTTCTAGTCTTTAGGTCCCTTACCCTGGTATAGAGGGAGGACAGTGCATTGGGGAAACTGAAGTTACTTCACAGCACCCAAATAGAGGCCTCTTCTACTCTTGCACTGCCTAACACTTCTGGCATATGTTTATTGATATAGTACCTTCCGCATGGACCGACTCCAACAGGGACCAAGGATCTTATCCAGTAAGTAACAAGTGGGAGACTGATGTGAGCCCTTCTCATACCCCTCATCGTACAGGGATCCTCAGAAGCCTCTGTGTTCTAGGGGTATAGTAAATGGAAGGCCAGTGAGCCTCTGACACATTCTCTTTCCTGAAGTTACTTTGTCAGGATGTCTGTTTTTGAGATCCTCAAGCTAAGACTCAGCGTTGACTCTGTGGTGTGCTATGGTTAGGATGCAAGTTGATGGCTGAGATTCGTAGGTTGAAAATTTGGTCCTCGGTATAGCTGGTGGTACCTTTAAGGGGAGAGGCTGGGTTACTGGTGACATTGGACTGGAAAAGGGTTAGTTAGGGCTCCAGAGATGAGTTGTCACTAAAGAGTGGGATAAGTGCCACTCCCACGGCTTCAGGTGTCACCATGGAATCCCATCCCCATGGGCTCTCACCACTATGACATCCTCATACTGAAGTTGTCACCAGAGGTCTCACCCATGGGGGTGTCTGGCCCTGATGTTTGACTTTCAGATCCAAAAACTATGTGGAACATAAAAGTATATAGACTTGAGTGTTTAATTATGATAATGGCACATGAAGCAACACATAAGGCAACGTCTGCCTCTTACAGAGCCCAGAGGGTCTTGCTTAAGAAGTAGGACCCACTGCTCATTCTTCAAAACATTCTGCAGTGACAATGATCTGCCAGCATCAAAGTGCCCTGAGGGAGTTGCATGCCCATAGCTCTTTGCATAATCTATATACCAGGTTGATGACCAGCAAATTGTGTTGATCCTTTAGTGACAATGTCGATAGTTTGTCTCTTAGAGCCTATAAGCCTAGATCCAACCACATCTTAAGTCATTAATGGTACACAGTTTGAGACGGCCACTTACCCCCTCTCAATCACAGCCTCTTCTGCTACATTTGTAAAGGAGGTGAAAAGTAGTTCTTTATGCTCTGTCACTCTTGAGCAGGTTTTTTTGTTATTATGTAAAAAGCAATTATAACTCAGACAAAAACAATTCAATGTGTGAAATGGGAAAATAATTCTATTGTCACTGGAATGCTCCAGGCAGGGTCTGCCAAGTCCATAGTGGTGTGGAACATAAATCCATGTGCTCAGAACTGCAGGTCACTGTAAAATGTGTGGCCTTCCCAGCCCACCTGGTCAGGTCAGCCACATCTCCTTCCATGCTGCAAGTATCCCTGCTGGCATTCAGGACCCAGAACCCACAGCTCTCCCAACAGCCTTCAGAGCCTCCTATCTCTTCCCTTCTCCTTCCTGACTTCTCCCCAGCAGCCTGCAGAGCCCCGCATTGCTCTTCCATACTGACCTTCTCCATACTGACCTCTTTAGTTGGTGATGTTCATTCTTCAGCTGTGTGGGTCTTCTGAAAACCCAAATATCGTCAATATGTCACTCTACTCCGCTAAAACTCCCTGCACTTAAAATTCTTCAGTGGCTTTTAGAGTGCATCGGTTTCCTAGGGAAGCTGAGAGAAAGTCCACGAAGCTGGGTAAGTTAAAACCACAGAAGTGAATGTTAAAGGTCAGAAAATCAAGGAATTGGGCACGTGGCACAAACCTGTGTGATCCCAGCTCTCAGGAAGCTGAGGCAGGAGGATTAAAAGTTTGAGGCAAGTTTGGAATACATAGTGAGACCCTATCTGAAAGCACAGGAGGAAGAGGAAGAAGAGGAGGTCAAAGAGAAGGAGGGGGAAGGCAAAAGTGTGGGCAGGCCCAGACTCTCTTTGAAGGCTCTAGGAGGGGCCCTTTCTTTTTCCAGCATCTAATGATGCCTGTCCTCTCCCACCTAACATCTGCTTTCACATGGCCCCGTCCCCTGTGTCTTCTCGGATCATTTCCTTTTGTGTCTGTGTCCAAATTTCCTTTGATGCATGAAAACACCATTGAATTCTTACATCCAAGCCAACACTAAACACTTCCTCTTAACTTGATGACACCTTCAAGGGGTCACTCTCCAAATCAAGTCACAACCCCAGGTGCCAGGGATTGAGACTTCAGCCTGTCTCGAGGACACACAATTCAACTCACATCACTGAGTTTACTCAGACACCCAGCACTTTCTGGTGCCTTCAAGACCCACTAGTGACTGACTCTGTCCCCAGTTGTCTCCCTACCCTGACAACAGTCTTTTGTCACCTTCAGCCCCCTGTCCTTTGAATCTCTGAAGTTGCTCCCCACGTTAACACAAGTCTATTTATGGATGGACTTTTGCAAGCCGTGCTTTCTTCCTGAACTGCCTTCAGATCCTCATTCCTAACCACACCTAGCTCCTTCATTTTCAGCTACCGTGTTTCTTTCTGAGCAAATCCTCCTGGAGGGACATACTTAATATACTTTCCATCTTGCCATCTGTACCCTGTCTTCCATGCTATTTAACTCTGTGGACAGCTGAGTACTATTTGGGTGACTGTTTGAGTTACCTGAGTCCCACTTGCCTGAGCTGGCAACAGGGGGTGGACGGGTGGCCTATGACCAGAGTAGATTTTTAATAACTACCAGATGGATACATAAAATATTCCATAAATAGGCAAATCCAGTATATGATTGATACCTCCTATAGGCACCCATATGACTTAAAATGTTTAAATCATTCATTTCAGTCATGTTTACTTGTATACGTACGTATGTGTGTATGTGTACGTGAGTGAAGGTGTCCGTGGAGGCTAGAGGCAGAAGAGGCCGTCAGATCCCCCAGAGCTAGAGTCACATGTGATGTTTGAGCCCCCTTATATTGGGTGCTGGGAATTGAATTCTCGTCCTCTGTAAGACTATCAAATGCTTTTAACCACTGAGCTGTCCATCCCACCCAATGACTTTTTACCTATAGAAAAATTATACTTTGTTGAATTCCTTCAGTTTTAATATCTTGAGGCAGAATTCTGCCTTTACAAAGGAGCATGTTAAATGTGTCCTTTTGTTTGGGCTCCCCTAAGCAGTTAAAGGGCAACTACTCCACCAACTGAAGTTAGAAAGTGGGCATCTAAAGAACCTTAAATTTTTTTACAGGGAAAAGACAGAACAAAAGGGAAGGAAATGGAAACAAATGTGAATAGATGCAAAGAAACCTGGGGAAACATCTTTATTTCTTCTAGATAGGGCCTATCACACAAAAGAGAAGACAGGATCCTCTGTGAAACAGCATATTAATCCTCATTAGCTGTCCTTCAACTGGGCATGCTTTCTTTGCACCATGTGGAATATGAAGAGGTACCTTCCCAGAAAGAATAAATGTGATATCTCATAGTTCACTCGCTCTAGGATACCTAATGGTCTACCCAGAAAGAACGCACTGTTTGTCATTGTGTGTGGGGACAATATGAGCCTATGGTGCCTGCTGGACCATGCCTGATTTACACTGCTTTCTACCCCTCCACCTTTGCAGAAGGTAGCCACACAGTTAGAATTCCATCTGTCCCATTTGTTGCCCCCTCGGATTAACGACTTATCTTATTATATCTCTCCTGAGAGTAAAAGAAACTGTGTACTTTACTTCTCTAGATAAAACTGCCATCCTCCAAACAAGATGAGTATTTAAATTCCAATGACAAACAAGCTGATGAGAACATTGGGCGGAGGGGGGTGTGATGAAGCCAAAGGGGAGCAGGTTAACAAAATCCCTCACTTCCTGAAGGAAGCCTTAGTAGGTGTTTCCTAATCCTGCCCAGCAAATGTTGGTGCTTTGATATGTGTGTGTGTGTGTGTGTGTATACTGCTAAAGGCTCAAATTTCTATATTAGTAGAAGAAAAACAGAAAGAGTGGAGGAAGAAAACCATTCATTCAGTGGACTTGGCAGTTAGATGCTTGGTGGGGAAATGATCTCTTATTAATATACAATTGTCACTGTGTTAATAATGAAATATCGACTAGTCCTCACCTAGCATAAGCCAACTTATTCTAATTTACCCCGGAAGAGAATGGCTTAGGGTCCCACCCTAAGATCTTCACAGTCTCCACCTGGGCAGAGCTCAAGGCTGTGTTTATTTCTTCAGATTATTTGGCTAGTTGAAAATCAGGGAGAGGAGAGGGTCACCCGCATCTAGGCTTGTGTGTGTGTGTGTGTGTGTGTGTGTGTGTGTGTGTGTGCGCACATGCACTTGTGTTGCTTCCCTTGATGAAATTCTGATTTTGCAAGAAAAACTTCATGGAAGCTGATTTTATTATCAGATGAGTGCAGTGTTCTTTTGTTATATCAGAAACCTAAGACCGGATAAAACCCCACGCATGGCACCTCAGCTTGACTTGGAGTTGCTCGCAGCTCCACATACTTTTCCCAAAGGACTGGATTCTGGTCTCAAGGACTCCCATTATTGGTTAGTGGCGGGGGGGGGGGGGGTGGAATTGCACAGAGAAGTTCCACTAACCTATCCTAATTAGCTACCAATTTTGTGAATTATTTTTTATCATCAGTTTCCCCAGTCAGTTATTTATCTGTGATTTTGAGATTATCTGTGAAGCAATCTCATTTTGATAAACAGGGAACTAAGCCAGAGACTGTAACCCCTTTTGGATGGGAGATTGGTTTGATTTACAATTTCAAATGTAAATGCTTTGGGTCAGGCCTCTGGAGATAAAAAATAAAAGTGGACTAATAATTCACAAGTAGACACTGTTCTTTCCCAGCTAAACATGCATCACCAGGAGGCACCACAGCACTGTACCCACTTATTTACCTACATGGTAGCTTCTATTGGTTCAGTTAGGTGTTGTTTCATGGAGGTTCACATAAACATTTATATAGGTTTCAGAAAACAGTTGTTAAGGAAAAGGAGCCTTCTTGTGTTTACACAAATTCAGAACAAAGAAACATTGCAGAGGCTTCCGGTAATTGACATGTGGGCGTGTTTTTTCCAAGGCACCGACTGGAAGAAGTGAGTCTCTGAGATTTATTTTTGACAGGACTTGAATTACTGGTAGTCTGACACATTTTTGAACAATTACTAGACACCCGGGTGTTTAAAGTAATAGGTACTGTTTGTGTGAGGGAGGGGAAGTTTTGAAACCGTTAGCACAGAAGTTTGCCACATGATTAGCAAGATATGTGAGTTAACATGTGTACCCCAAGCAGCCCCTGCATTCACGCTTGGCTCCCCAAATGATACTTTTCTTTCTCAGTATAAAAGTCACACTTTAAAAACAGCACCGTTCACTTGAAGAATTGGGGACTCATGGGAACTCATGAGAGGAATGGGCTCCTCTGGTTAGTGTCAAGTTCCGGTTTGGCTTTCGGTCAGTCCCTGAAGTACACAGAGCAGAGAGCTTCGTCCTGTTTTGTTTCAAATGTCTTCGGAGGCAGGCCTGACTGTTCATTAATTAGCGGCTATCTTTCAGGCGCTTCTAAACATTGTTTCACTGGCAATCTGTACTCCAACTGCAAGATTTAAATTCACAATTCGTGAACCACTCCTGTCCCCTCAAAGACAGAGCCACCACAGCTGCCATAGTTGGAAAGGCACTGACAGCTCCTGTTATCTGAGTCAGCGGCCTTCCTTTCTTTCTGTCCGGCCATTTGATGGACATGAAAGATGGCTGGCTTTTTGTCTTTTGCCTCGAGTCCTGTGGCTGCAGAAGCAAAGGAATTCCCAGGAAGGAATCTGTCTATTTTGTGGACCTTTCTGTTCTTATTCTCAGGCACATGGGTCAAGGCAACCCAGACCTAACCACTTTTGTACATCATTGGTGATGTGGGATGTGGGCTCCATTCCCCATCTTGTCATTGTCACCTCTCAGCCTGATCTGGGGATACATACGGAAAATCCTGGAAAGTGGTACCATCTGTATTTCTAAAAGAAACTCTTTACCCTGCAGTGTAGGAGACAAACAGCACCTTGGATTGAGAAAGTCCTAACACTTGACTTTGCATCCAGCACACCCCAAACCCATTATTAGTTATCACAACAGAAGGTGGTGGGGGGGGGGAAGGTTCCAGGAAGATGGTTCAGTCAGTAGAACTCTTGCCATTGCAAACAAAAGGACCTGAGGGTGATTCCCCAGAGCCTACATGGCAGCATGCACTTAGAATCCCAGCACCGGGAGAAGGAGACAGGTGGATACTGGTCCCTGGAGCTCTCTGCTCAGCTAGCATGGTTTTCTTGGCAAGTTCCATGCCAGTGAGAGACCCTGTCTCCAAAGCAAGAAGAATGGCACCTGCCTCCACACATAGACATTTGGCAACAATAGTGACTTCTAACCATTAGAGTGTCTATCTCCCAGCAAGAGCCCCATAACAAAGAAGTCTCTGGCTTCAATGTCGGCTGTGCCCTGACTGGAAAACCCTGTTGAAGAAGAGCAGATGTTGTTGCCTCATGCCTCTTCTGAGCTGCCTTCGCCACACCCAAAAGCTCAAGAAGCCATCTAGGTTCTAGTAGATTTAGGACAGTTCTTTAAAGATAAACACAGTGCTCCTCCCCTTCCCAGTTTCATTAAAGGAACACACCAGCCAGAGATTCTCAACCTGTGGGTCATGACCCTTTTGGGAGTCAAAGGATCCTTTCACAGATTTCAACATATCAGATATCCTACATATCAGATATTTATTTTATGTTTCATAAGAGTAGTTGCCGGGCGGTGGTGGCGCACGCCTTTAATCCCAGCACTTGGGAGGCAGAGGCAGGGGGATCTTTGTGAATTCAAGGCCAGCCTGGTCTACAAAGTGAGTCCAGGACAGCCAGGGCTACACAGAGAAACCCAGTCTCGGGAAAAAAAAAAGAGTACCAAAATTACAATTATGAAGTAGCAATGAGAAAATGTTATGGTTGGTTGGGGGTTACCACAAAATGAGGAACTGTATTAAAGGGTCGCAGCATTAGGGAGGTTGAGGACCATTGACACAAGGGATGCAGATGTGAATGACCATGTGAAGAGAGTATCCCACTGTGTTCCTGTCTTACTAACAAGCTCTTCATCAATGGTAATAGTTCTGCTCCCCTCCTCTCCTCATCTGGTAAGCTTGGACAGTACGATTAATTGTCCTTCCTTGTCCACTTAGTCCTTTTTGTAACATAGCAGGTGACTTTAAATGATGTCTTACTTTCATCGTATCTGTCAGAACTTATAGAATTCATAAATTACTTACAGACTTTCACTGATGTAATGAAAAGTAGCAGTGTTAGCTTAGATAGCTTTTCAAAATGTCACTGTGAAGCTGAAAAATATAGTAATTGAGTTTGTGAGAAAGGGATGTTCTCATTGTTTACTGAGGGTTGGGGTAGGTAAAGTCACCAGGAAGGGATGACCATTAACCTTGGGAAAATAAAGGGGTGCAGTTCTATACATCTGTCCATCTACACATCTACTCACCCACCCACCCACTAGTCCATGCATCTGTACCAATATATTCATACATCTCCCTACCTACCTACCTACTAACCATCCATCTATTGACCCATCCACCCATGTACTCATTCATGTACGCATACATCCACCCAACCACTCATCGCCCATCATTTATCCATCTATGTACTGATTCATCCACCTACCTACCCACCTACTCATCAACCATCATCCATCCACCCACCCATCCATCCATCCATCCATCCATCCACACATCTATCTTCACATCCATGCATGTATACACTGACTGGTTTACCCATCATCTATCTACTACCTACTGATTCATCCATCCAGAATCTATTTGTCTATCACATATGGATAGAAACACATCTGAAATATAATTCACACTAGAATATTTTTTCAATGCTGGGATATTGGATGGTTTTAATTTTTCCCTTAATGTTTTCCCCTGTTACTTAAATATAGTAAATATGAGTCACTTTTAACAATGAAATTATTATCTCTTAAAAGGAAGTGGCTGATGCAGGATGAACTAATGGATCCTTTTCAACAGTCTGGCCTGGGAAACTGTTCTGGTAGATGAATAGAGTGTTACTTGCACACAAGTAACTCCATCTGCCAAGTGGAAAACACCCTCTGTTTTCAGTTTGGGGTCTATGTTGATGGATGGGACTTTTTCATTGTGAAATATGCATGTTTAATTATCATTTTCCACTGACCTCAGTGTTTGTTACTCAAATATACATCAGTTAAAAACACAGACTATTAATCACAAGGGTTTGGTACAGGATTTCTCTGGGCCAGGCTTTCATTATATACTTTAGGATATTCAAAGTGTGCATACTTTTGTATTTCTGAATTCCAAGAAGTCTGGTTGAAGGGACAAGAAATGACAGACATGACTGTCCAGTTCCAGGTCTGTAAATGACACTCACACAAACAGCCACTTATGTACTATTTAATCCTCTGGCTCAATGTCATCTCCCCTGTGGAGCCCTCCTTGACCTCTCTTGAAGTTAAGTATAGATTCCCTTGTTTAAAATACTCTTTCCTTCTTTTAAAAATGGTTTAATAACATTTATCTGTGTGGGTGTTGGGATGAATACACACCACAGTTTGTGATCGTGAGGAGGACAGAAGACAACTTGTGGGAGTTGGTTCTCTCCTTCCATCATGCGGGTCCTAGGGTGCAAATTCATTTCATCAGGCTTGGCACCAAGCGCCTTTACTCGCTGAGACATGTCACTCGCCTAGTGAGCTGGTCTTTGAGAAATTAAGTGTCTCCTTTTTCTTCATAGCACACCTTTCTGTACTCAAACATACAAATGACAACTTTGAGGAGATGGAACCCTTATATATCTGCCCTTCTGAGCTACCTTGAAAGGAAGGGCCAGAATTCTCTGGCCTTTGTGTTGACGTGAGGCCTCAATTTGTCCCCTTTGAGAGAGTCACTCAGAGTTTAAGTCAAATAAAATGAGCTTTAGTGTAAGAATGAAAATCTGTAAGGAACGCAGCAGTAAAACAAGACTGGAATTTTTAATTCTTCTATTTATTGGAATAAGTACTGACTAGAGAGACAGAATTCTCATAGCAATGAGCAAATGAAAGTAAAATTGTGGTTGTTCTGTCTCAGTCACAAGGACTATTAATAATGACATATTCGGACTGAGGCGTAGCATCTCAAAGAACACAAATCACTTCTTTGAAGCAAGAACTTAAAATACCTCTATCCCTGGGGTAGACATGGGGGACACTGAAGTGCATATGGTTCATGTGTCTTCCGAGCTGGGTTCTACTTAAAAGAGGTCACTGCTGGAGGAAGACTTGTCTGAAACAGAATAACTCCCGAGTCAGAGCCCCAGCCCCTCCCTAGGTATTTGGCCTTGAAGGTCAGTGTTTTTCCCATCCGACCACAGCTGTTTTATGTCTGCTTTTGTCACTGGTGTTTCCACCAGGCAGAAAGCTTTGAAAGGGCTCCAGTCACATTTTGAGACTTCATGACAAAAAATTGAATGTCATCCAGAGAATAGTTTAGGATTTAAACATCGCTGTCAATCTAGCCTGTCATCACCAAGAGATTTTTACCCTGACGATAGATCACGGTGATGTGCTGGGCCTGACGGGTTCTGGACTGTTAAAAGGATTGAGAACAGAATCTACTGGGCCATGCAAATAAATAAAAAGAGACAGGGAGTCTCAACCCTTGATGTGATTGCCTTCTTGGCTGTCAGGTCACAGACTTTCCCAACCAGGCATTTCCTTTCTACCACGGTAACAGTCTATGCAACAGGAAGAAGAGGAAGTTCTTAATTCAACGTTCTCATCGGTGCAATCATCGATATCTTTGATCACTGGATGACTAGAGGACAGACTAAAATAGGGAGGCAATTAGACCTGAAGTGAGATTCCAAAAAACCTAATGAGTCAGTGGAGACAGAAAGAGCAGGACACAGATGCCGATTGCTGGTACCAGCTGTCTAGACAGGCAGAGAAGGAAGTGCAAGAGTCCAGTGAGAGGAACCGTGGAAGACAGGATGTAGAAACTGTAAGATGGAGGAATGCAGAGAGAAATGGTTAGGATGGAGTGGTGTGGATGGGAAGGGCTAGGTGAAGGGATGCAGACATGTGAACGGTTTAGATGGCATAGTCTAGACACAGGAAGCAAATCTCTACAACTGACAAGAACTAAGCTACCCCTAAGCCAAGAAGAGATGAGAGTGAAGATGTTGGAAGCAATGGGGTAAGCCACCATCCCTGCCAGCTAGGAGACTCATGGAGCACTTGGGGTGCATGATGGTCAGTTTTCAGCCCAAGAGAAACCAGGAAAGACAAACAAAGGTTATTGGTTCTACAGGTAGGAGGTAGGCTCTGTGGGGACAGAACAAAGCATGGGAAGGTACTAGTGGTTCACTTGATCAGAAAACAGCCACGTGCCTTAGCAGGCAAATTCCCTGGTCATTTCCACAGACCCCTCACTGTCTGTTCTATGACTTCACTTTCCTCATTTGTAGCAAGAAGTGGCTGCACCAGATGGGGTTCCAAGGTGGTTCTTGATTTGGAGAGATTGGTTAGGGAGTCCGGAGAAGAGTCAGACAACACCCTGTTTTAGGAAGATTCATCTGGCCATCTGGCAGCGCTTTATAAAGAAGGTGGATGAATCCTCACCAGAACCCAGTCAAAAGACAATGAGAATGGGGATGATGGCAGATAAGGGGACAGGAAGAGAAGGTGAAGGTAACCATATAACTAGGGACTCTGGGGGACTTGGTGAATTTGCTTATGGCCAATCATACAGTTTCCAAACTATGCTGCACTGGGAAAGGTTGAAGTACAAAAGGGACTTGCCGACACAACGCCATTTTGCTTGGAGCACTACTAAAGAAAGAGTGATGAACATCAGTGTGCAATTTCAGAGCTGTGAGTGTTTGCATAAGGGACAAAAGACAGGAAGATAAGAGGAGAAGTGATGAGGAGGTGAATTTTGATGGAAAGGCAGGAGGGAAGGAAAGGAGAGGGCTACGGATCCATGTGAAGAAGTCTCCAGGGTAGTGAAGAGGATGGTGAGTTTGGCAAGATCAGCACACAAGAGAATCCTCTGGGGATTGAGCTGTGCAGTTGGAGTTGGAAGGATGAATCAGCCTGGGAGAAAGGGTGACAAGAGAGAGAGAGAGGGCAGAGCCTTGCTGCTGATCCAAATATTAGGACCAATTTGAGATGATTCAGGGCTAGGAAGGCCAGTGAAAAGGGGGAAATTCAGGAGGGTTAGTTTCAAGGAAGCCAAGAATGAATCACCAAGGGGACAGTGGAGGCATCAGAGGCTACACAGGGGTCACAGCCAAACAAATCCTGACAAAGGGCCAGTGAGTGTGGCAATGAACAGATCATCTGTTATCTCCACAAAGTGGGTGAGTGACTCACAGCCAGATTACATCGCCTTGGATAAAATCCATACCAAGTCTCCTCACAGTACTTGCTAAGATACAATGAGAACTGACTGCGCACTCTCCCTAACTCTTCTGAAATCTCTTAAATTCATGACCACGCTAGTCTCCTTTGAGTGGTGCAGTGGAAATTGAAATGTGCCCTGGCCACAGGGTGGGCAAGTTTCTGTTACCCAAGCCCTCACCTTTGAGACATTCAGAAAACCAACTTCTCCCTTTTATTCTATGCACAGGCAAGGTATGATGGTTAATCTTGTCAGTTTGACAGGTTTTAGGATCAACAAGGAAATAAAACTCTCTCTCTCTTCCCCCCACCGTGTGTGTAAGCATATT
The DNA here is from genome assembly GCA_907164525.1 of Lophiomys imhausi. Taxonomy (NCBI): domain Eukaryota; kingdom Metazoa; phylum Chordata; class Mammalia; order Rodentia; family Muridae; genus Lophiomys; species Lophiomys imhausi. Next base: position 5,433,864 of record CAJQZJ010032083.1, read on the forward strand.
TTCACAGAGGCTTAACTGATGTGAGAAGACCCACCTTGAAAGTTGGTGACATCATCTTCTGGACTGAGTCTAGGATGAATGAAAAGAGTAGTCATGAGTGCCAGCATCCACCGCAGTGCTACTTGGCCATGGACTCGGTGTGATTGTACTCCCACTTCACCCTTTTCCCACCATGATGGACCGGATCCCTGCAAACCAAGAGACAGCACAAGACCATCATTCCCTAAGGACTGCTCCTGAGAGATTCTGCCATAGTAATGAGACCAATAGCTAATGCAGCAAGGATTCCATCATACACACACACATGCATGGGTGAGCACACATACACACACACTCATACACACACTCATATATACACACTCACACACACACACACTCATACACACAAATGCATGGGTGAGCACACATGCACACACACTCATACACACACTCATATATACACACTCACACACACATGTAACCGAACTTTTAAATTATTATTTAACACTTATTTATTTATTACTAAATTTACTTATAACAAACACCAACAATTTCTTAACTATTAATCCTATAAATTCCTACAACCCCTTTAACCTATCCACTAAACCTATTGATAATCATAACAACTACTTTCATAACCTTTTAGAATGATATAGTCTCTGGGGCAGGTCCTCAGTCGTCAGGAACACAGTATTTGTTGTAGATTCTTTAACACACTTAGCAGTCCTTTTTCTGGATCTCTCAGATGTAGGTTCGTTAGGGTAAGTTGGTTATTGCAGTCTCACCTTAAATAAGGCTTCATGTTTTTTTCTCTGTGGGAGACCCCAGCCGTCTGCAGGCCAACTTACTTTTTTTGAATCAGGAACTCAGCTGCTCTGCCTCAGTCCTTAAAGCCAGGCACCGTTTCCTTTAGGCCACTGTTTGGATAGATCAAACCCCTCTAGGCAAAAGCTGAGCCACAAGGTTCAGTCCTTGGCCTTTTGGTGTCTTGCTCAGGCTTTCTTTGCTCACCGGCTTCTTTCTGTTTCAGGGAGAGAGCTGGCCATCAATGGCCAGCCCTTTTTTCAGCAGGACTCTTGGAGCTCTCTAGCATCAGGGGCCTCTTCTCCTCTGGGCTCCATGCACTGTCCTCAGATAGGAGGAACTCTGTTTTAGCTTAATTTGGGCTCCGCCCACTTAGCAGCTGAAAACAATGTCAGGCCAGATACTTTGTTTCTTCAAGTCTTGAGTCTTTCCTGTTTTTCCTGACTTTAAACTTGTTTTTCAGTCTATTGAGTCTTTCTTGTTTTTGTTGACTTCATGTTGATAATGTTCTTCAGGCCCCAAATTAAGAGACAGTATCAGAAACTCCTATATATTTCCTAAATCTAATTTATCTAACTCCTACAGAGACAGTATCAGAAACTCCTATATATTTCCTAAATCTAATTTATCTAACTCCTACACACACACACTCATACACACACATGCATGGGTGAGCACACATACATACACACTCATATCCATTTCTAACATGACTTTATACCTCAAACTTGTGTGTTTATGCAAAGAAATAGAGATATTTACAAATCAAAGATAAAAACTATTGACCTAGAAACCACAAAGTAAAATCTTGCTACTGAAATAAAATAAGGACCCTAGGGTTGGAGAGATATTCCTGGGCTAAGAGCACTTGCTGCTCTTGCATAGGCCTTGAGTTCATTTCCCAGAACCCACATTAGGAGGCTCACATCTGCCTGAAACTCCAGCTCCAGGGAATCTGACCGGTTCTTCTGGCCTTTGTGGGGACACACACACACACACACACACACACACACACACACACAATTTTTTAACTTAAAAAATAAGGACCCAGATATTGTTTGCAGCACTTTATTTCAACTACATCTGTCCCATTGAATAAATACCAAGGCATTTTGCAAAAAGAAAATTTCAAATAATACCAATTCCTTGTAAAAATGTGTTAAATCTAAGAATATACAGGCCTGACACCCAGCAGGTGTCTGCTTGCTATTTCCTGGGTAAAAAGAACCACTGTGATACAAAGAAAATGTTAAGTTAGAGAAGATTTGAAATAATCAGGATTTTGTAGCCTTTATTAATCTTAGGCTTGGCCTTTGGGAATCATGAAGTTACTATGTTTTTATAAAAATTATTAATAATTAGATTACATTGGACTAGGATGAGGCTGGCTGCCAAGGTGCCAGGAGGAGGAGCTAGGAAGGGTACAGGGTGAAAAGCAGAGAGTAGCTTTAGCTAGACTGATAAGAGAGTAGTAAAGGAGTTGGGAATTTGGAGTCAATTGGGAATAAAAAGCAATGGAATTTGGCCATTTGTCCAACTTAAAGTAAGAGATTGAATAGAGAGGAAAGCTTGCAGGGGACACAAACACACACACACACACACACACACACACACACACACACACACACTATTTTTTAATAACCTAACACGGAAACAAAAAGAACACCATCCATTAGATTTCAGTAGGTTTCAATGTAGTATTTTGATGCCTCTGTGCAGAAGTCATGGCAACAGAAGGAAATGAATCCTCACACTGGTGGCTTGTCTGGGAAACTTTATAGAAACAGAAAGAGCAAGTTCCTAGGACAACCATGTTTAAGGTGAAGGGGAAGGACACCTTGTTAAACCTGCAAACTGAGTGTTCAAGGAGCTGGGGAGGAAAAAAATAATACAGGGTCATTTTCAAAGTGGGAAGCCAAAGAGAAGCAGACATTTTCAAAGTATAGAAGTGAGTAGGTAACTCTGCCCTGCAGCTATCAAGGCACAAGCTGAAGACAGGTGGCGTGGATTTTCAAATGTACAGCTTCCGGGTTGACTTGGAGAAAGCATTCCCAGGAGGACAGTGGGAGGAAAAACAGGTGAGGTGGGTTAAACAGAAAAGGGAAGAGAAGTGAAGACCACAATTCTGCCAGGCAGTGGTTAACGTGGAAGCTTAACAGTGGAGATTAACCTAGAGACAGAAGGTGAGATCCTCCTACATCCTGTGCTGTGTCTCAGGCACCACAATCCTCAGTGACAGAAAGACCCATTTTGGTAGGCATCCAGAAGAGAGATCTTAGGTCTCTAGTCTTCAGAGGGCCAGTGCATGTGGCTGCTCTTTCAAACAGCCAGGTTACATGTCAGTCTGCTTGAAAATATTAATGACTCCATACTGACAATACAGTACTAATTACTATACAATTAAAATGATCATTGATTATTGACTGTGCCCTGTGACATTCCAAATATCATTTTTCTCCATCTCATTAAATATTGCAAAAGCACACAAATGGTTATCAACTTTCTTTCCTCCTCCACTTCCCCTCCTCCTTCTTCAATAAGGTCTCACTATGTAGCCCTGCCTGGCTAGCCTAGAACTCACTATGTAGACCAGGCTGGCCTCAAGCTCACAGAGATCCACCTACATGTGCCTCTGCCTCTGCCCGAGTGCACAGATTAAAGGTGTGTGCCACCATGATCAACCATCAACTCCTTCTCAGAGTGGTATCGGGGACTACAGTCAAACCACAAATCCCAGCGTACACAGCTGTCTGTCAATAGAACCGTGGTTCTGATGGGTCTGCGTCACAGTTTGAATGTGAGTTATCCCTCACAAATGCATGTATTTGAAGACTTAGTTCCTACCTACAGTGCTCTTTTGGGAGATCTTGAAACCTTTAAGAGGTGGGGTCTACCTGGGAGGAAGTGGCTCACTTCAGGCAAGCTCCAGTCTAAGCTCTCTGTTTCCTGGGCTGCCGAGATGGGAAGAGTCTCACCCACACATCCCTGTTTCTGTGAATCCAGCCATGCCTTCCCCGGGATGATGGATTCCTTCTTCTCAAAATATGAGTCAAAATAAATATTTTCTTTCTTAAGTTTTGTCCATCAGATATTTTGTCATGAGAAAAAAAGTAACTACTGAATCCAACTGCTTAGCCCAAGTCAGACGATCCCAGGTCCCCTGGCTGCTGCCTGGCCACCTAGAAACCAGGGGCTTTTGCTAAATTTGTTCAGCTCACCTAATTTGATAAGATTAAAACACTGAGACTTGAAAAGCAATTACACAGAATGATTCAAACTGTAAATGAGTTACTACATCTACGGTCTTATAGCTCCAGACTCACAGAGAGCCTCCTGTGCGTGTTACCTATTATTACTGACTAAAAGGCTCTGGAGAGAAATCGGCCTGCCACTGTCTCCTGTGCTAATCAAGCATTCTGAAAAGTAACACCAATTTCCCTCCCAAGGGCAGCTGAATTCCTGCCTCTTGGAGGAGAGTTCTCAACTCCAACTTAAGGGAAAGGATGGTGTTTCCTGTCTTTGTTGTGATTCTCTTTATAGGAACAGATATTGTTGTAGGCAAGGACAAAGGTACAATTGCAGACATTTAAGTAGGCTCTGGGCTGTCTGTTAGCATTGCAGGGGGCCTTTGGAGCCTTACTTTTTTTTTTTTAAGCCAGAACAACAAAAGGAGGTATGCACCTTCGAGGCCATGGCCCCTGAGTCTGGGATTGATCATGATCTCAGTTTAATCCCAGTGCTCATGGAACTCAAGAGGGGCAGATGCTTTAAGTATTTGTGTGTGCACCAGCATTAGGGGGATCTTTAGAACACAGCCTGATGTGCTTCCCTGCTCATGAAAATGTAAGCCTGTCCCAATGTGACTTGAGTTAAAGTCAGTCACACACACACACACACACACACACACACACACACACACACACACGTGTCTGTCTGTCTGTCTGTCTGTCTGTCTGTCTTCTGTGACTGTAATCACAAAACTGTGCCCAACTGCACCAAAGCAAATAGAGACACAGGCTAGCAAAAGCGTCCACACCTCATATTCACCAGCCACTTTATCTCGCCAGGTGTCCTTTGAGCCCCGCCCTTCTTACCTTACAATCTCATTTTCAGCTAACCCTCCACTTACTATTTCAGTAGTTCAGCTTGCAGTCTTCCCACACCCACTTCCCCTGCGATGTTTTCAAGCTCAGCTCCTGAACAGCTATGATATCTTCTGTCTTTTCTTAAATATCTACCCCATATAAAATGATGTTGCTGTTCTTATTGGGATTCCATCTAGGTGTGTACTGCATAGTGCATGCAGTACGCTTACATGAGGAGACCGGAGAGCAACCTCAGCTGTCTTCAGCATGAGTCATTCCATTACCCGCTTCCCCTTATTTCTCCTCATGCCTCCAAATGGCTTCAGAACACTTTGAATTGGCTAGTCATCACAAACCAGCTTCAAAAGTACAAACTTGGTGAGGTTTCCAGAAAAGCCTTGTCCGCAATGCCCCCCGCCCCCCCCCCCCACACACACACTGGAATGTTCTATGTATTTTTTACATCACAGAGAAAATCCCCTTTGCACATACTAACAAAGTCTGGCCTGCTCATGTGTTAATAAATTTTTCTCATTTGTGTGGGCTGTTGAACAGAGCCAGGGAACTGCTTCACTCGGCAGGTGGTGGGGCTTTAATGAAGAAGCTTCTGATTAAGTAGACTTCCAGCCTCTTACCATCCTCACTGAATGGGAGGTGCCATTAGTAGTAAAAGTAATTACCTGTATAGAGCACACTGATTGCATCAAGTACCCACTACACGCTACTGAGGGAGGCATCTCTGTGTCATGGTATCTTAAGGGATCCTCATTTGGTATCAATTTCACATTTTAAGTGAAGGTGCATTATTTTTGGAAAATACAGCATTAGCTGAATGAGCAACTCTTTCAAACCTCTCAAGAGATGCCCTGGGTCCTGGTCACCCAACCTGCAAGTGGCCTCTCTTCAACACAGAGCCACAAAGGACACTGCACACTCGGGGGATGATAAGCGAGCTAAACGTTGTTAAAGAATCTATTTGGTGAGAGTTGATTAGACGTGGTGGAAACCTGTGTTTCATCTCTGAAATCACCAAGTCCATTACATGAAACTGGCTGGGTACTTAAAGGAGTAATTCCTAAGAAATTGTCTGTGCCAGGTCTCGTTAAATCCTGTATCACATAGTTTCACTAAACTTAAAATTCTTCTCTGGTGGGAATATGAGCAGGGCATTAGTGATAGAGTGAAGGGACACCAGAGAGTTGACACTCCATGCTGCTCAGTCACAAAATTTCAGCAAGCCAGACAAGGTCCCAACACTGAGAGGGGTAAGTGGACGCTGAGTCCCATCCGTAACCAAGAAGCTATCTGCAATTGCTACGGAGGAATTCTTATGAATTGGACCTGACAAGAAGGGTCTAGCAAAGATGTATCTAACTTTAACTAACTTCTGTATGTTTGCCAAGCATTATCACTGTGATTTTTTACATAAGTAGCCCCCAAAGGTGACATTTGCTGGTCAAGGAAGCAAGAGGTGTTCTTTATAAGTTTAGCATTGTTATTTAGGATTGTGAACCATTTCCACAGTCATGAGGCAGCAGAAAATTATCTTGAAGCTTCGTATTCGTGTTAACTGGCCCATCAGTGAAGGCTGGACACCCCTCAACACCGTGTCCACTTCCTTTCTGTGGCTGCCTGGTTTAGAAAACAGAAAGGGGGGGAAGGAAGAAGCAAGTGTCAAAGGTGCATAGACAGGACCAAATTTTGTTCCTGGCACCTCCAAATATTGTCCCTGGTTGTGCAGATATGAGACAAATTAACGAGCCAAACTGTCATCAACTTTTTCCTTCTGCATTGTTGCACACTGGGTTGGACAACAACAATCACTTCATAGTATCCTTATGAAGACGAAAATCACACAAGGGGCACAGAGATGTGTTTGTTGAGGGGGTGAGGCGTTGAGTCAGGGTGTTACACTGTAGCTCTGACTAGCCTTGAACCCTTGGAAATCCTCCTGTCCCAACCTCCAGTGTTCCGGGGTTACCGACATGAGCCATCACACCCATTTTACAAGAAGGGAATCTAATAAAATCCTGAAGTTAGCATTAGATACCTTGAAGAAGAGCAATAAGGAGTTAATTTAATATCAGTTTTTACAACCTTTCTTCCCATCTGAAAATTTTAACTTCATGGATTTATAGGCTTTTCTAAAAAGTAGCAACAACAATGACAAAAAAAGAACTAACCTTTTTTTCTACTGTAAAGTCATTCAATTTATCTTGGGTAAAATCAGAGAGCTTCTTTATTGTCACTTTGTTCTTTGGTATTCTCTGGTTTCCCCCCCAAAAAATCCTCTAAAATATTATTAAAAATTAAATAAGATAATATTGCCAAGGTGTTTTTCATAAAGCTTGCACAGAATAAACATTAATCAAATTTACTGTGAGCAATCCCCTTGCCTCCCAAACTGCAGAGATATCAGAGCCCAGAGAAAGCAGAGCAAACGCACAGTAATTACTGCAAGTCTTCGTTTCATTCGTCCTTGGTAATTGTAGGTACCAGGATCATGAGCAGTTGTTGGTTCAACTGCCCTATGATGAACTGCAAGGAAGGCTTGGAATTATTTTTGTGTTAAAACTTATACCGTATTGAAGAGTATCTGCAGGGCTGAAGAGGTGGCTCGGTGGGTAAAAGGAGTTGCCTCCAAGAGTGATGGCCTGAGTTCAGGCTCCAGAAACCACAGATAGGTGAAAAGGGAAAATGGACTCCCAAGGGAAAGTTGACCTCTGACCTCCACATGTGCACATGTTCTCTGAGACCTGGAGTCCCGACTCTGCTTGGTTTCAGTGCCCTGCAAGTAGGTATGCGTTCTAATCTTCCTGTATCTTTGTGGTGCAGGTTTGGTGGACGGGTAGACTGTCCACTACAGGTCTCAAGTAGGGCGATGTGGGTTGTAAGGAAGTGCAGGTCTTCATGAAGGAAGTGGCTGATCAACTCACAGTGGAGAAAGCAATGAAACCTTCCAACACAAGACATCATGGATGTCAGGGAGTAGAGAACCAGCGCAGCAGGGAACCGGCCTCCACAGTGTCAGCTCCACCCTGTAGACCATATGAACTCTTAGATCTCTGTTTGCCAAAGGATTGGCTCTTTGTGCATCTCCTAATTCCTGTCCAACTTTCTAGTGTTATTCATGCAAAAGGGAAGGTGCCACCTGTGTAGATTCCCATCCAGTGTACCCATCATACTGGCCAGTTAGTAGTGCCGGTTGAAAGAATTTTCTGGCAAGAATGACGTGTTTTGTGGCAGTCCCGCTGCCTCCAAGGTGTACAGGATTCTTCTTTTATCTAGGTGGGACCTATGCAGTCCTCACTCTGCTCAGTGTAGAATTATCCGGAAACCTACCAAACCCTTACACCTGCTTCAGTCCCGCAAGTGAGCACCTCATCCAACTGTCTCCCGCTTCTGGAATTCGCAAATTAAGCCTGGCAACCAAATAAATGGTCCTAGCCAGGATCAGCCAAGTCAGAGAGGCAGGGAAGAGAATAAAAACTGAGTGGAGAAACTGTGACTACAGAAAGGACTAAACAGAGAAGGCAAGAAGGTAGAGGAAGTGACAGGGGTCAGGGTGGAAGCTCCAATGTTAGACAAAATGGCGGCAAAGGTCCTCCTGAGAAATTGTCCTATGATGAAGCAGGCCATGTTGAAGGAAGTCAGGACAAGTGATCTCTCCAGAGATGGACCTCAGATCCTTGGCTGAAAAACAGCTGGCATGAATGAATGGCATAGGGGCCAGCTGGAGAAGGAAAGTGCTTCTGCCCAGAATGCCATAGCTTTACCAAGTAGAAAGCCTCCACACCAAGGGATATTCCAAGGAGGATCCTCAAGCCCCAGGCCCAAACCTACACGTGTCCTCATTCCAGTAGTTTCCCCAACAGATCTTCTGTGTAGTTGGCCAGCACACACAGTCACAGTCTCCTGTCTTGGATCTTGTCCCCAGACACTGGCACCTTTGTTCTGATCACCATTTTGCCAGATCCCTTGGTGCAAGACCTGAGCCCCCAGCTACAGACACAGAGTGAAAGAGCTCAGAGCAGAGCAGAGTGAGACCTTTGAGCACGGCCTCCCTCTGGAATGGGGCTTCTCACGGCCCTCCGCATTGGTTCAAGGATGTGGGGTGGGAGGAGGATGAGCTGGTAAGACCCTTCATCTTCTGTGTTTTGTGTGTGTTCTGATGGCTTCTTCCAACTACTTATAGAAAAGCAGCAAATCTATTGGTTCAATGATTGACAGAACTTAACAGTCACATGATGCTAATAGGCTGACTTTATACCCGTCTCCTCTGGCTGAATGGAATCTGAAGACAGGGGCACTTTGTAGCATTTGGATATACTTAATGTTTTGCTAACGGAACATCTTGATGACTTTTGGTTGGTGCTCTGGGAATCAAGATAAAATATAATTGCCTCCTTCATGCTTTTCCCCAAGCTCTTCCCTCCATCTGGCCTTACCTTAAAACTCCATCCAACTTTACCCTCTTTACAAGACCCTATGTCATCAAATGGAGTTGGGGTACGTTGGGGTCCATCAAGTCCAAGTTCTGTTCACAGCTACAGCTAGGACCTCCTTCCCTGCTGGAGAGGGGACAGACAGAAGGTAGGCCCTAGGTCTGACTTTGGTTTTTAAGCAAGCTACTGTCAGGAAGTTACTACATGCCAGGAGCTGGCTCAGACTCTGGGAAGTTGGTAGCAAACAGAACGTGCCCAACTCTGACCTTGGAGATCTACAGGCTACATAGTTAGACTGTCATTAAAGAACTCATCACAGCCAGAAATTACAGGGACCAGTTTTATTGAGAGCTATGAAGGGTAAAGTTAAGGTCCTAGAAGGGGCCTGTGGATTTCTATTTTTCTGAAGGGCTAGCAAAGAACTGGCATTAAAGCAAGAGACTTAGGGAGAGAGAAAGAAGGCTAGTGAGATGGCGCAGTTAAAAAGCATTTACTTTGCAAGCATAAGGACCTTAGTTCAGTTCCTGGTGCTCACCTAAGAAGCTTGGCATTGTGGTGCACATTTGCAGTCCCAGAGTTGGGGTTTGGGGGCAGAGGCAGGTCATCCAGCCTAACCTACTTGGTAAGAACTAGGCCAATGAGAGACCCTGTCTCAAAATACCACATGGACTTGAGGAATGACAGCAGAAGTGACCTAGGCCTTCCACCTGCCTGTGCATCTGCACACCCCATTTGTACAACCTACACACATGTATACACACACACACACACACACACACACACACACACACACACACACACACGGAGGGAGAGAGAGAAAGAGAGAGAGAGAGAGAATAAGGGGGAAAAGCAGCCTTCAAATAAGTGTTTGCGTGGGAAGAAGGTGTCAACCTCCAGCCTCGCTCCATGGGTGGAACTCTTCCTGGTCTTGAGTGTGAAGTTGCAGGTGCCTTCTTTTCTACGGGACTGAGAACCTCACCCACAAAGCACAAGTCAGTAACTATTGAAAACTGCAAAGCTCTCCATCTAAATAGAGGTTTTATGGCTTCCAGAAACCTGTAACACCCCCCGCCCCATGGGGATTCCACTGTAGACTGATGCATGGCAGTTTCTCAATGTCTGATTTATTCCTAGCAATAATTTGCTTTCTATAATTCACTGAAGGCTCTGTCTGAGAAGGAGAGCATTTTTGAGAACTCCAAGGCCAGTGGTTCTTGTGTGGGATAGCATCCAGCAACTCTGAGAGACCTCTGCAGTCACCACTAGGGGCCTGGCTCCTCTCAGGCAATGTCCTAAAATTCGGTATGTAAGAGGATTAGGAGTGAGGGCTTAAGGCCAGCCATGGAGCAGCTGCACAGCCCACACCTGGCTTCCGAGGGCAGAGCTGTGAGACACGTCATACAGACAGCTCCTGCTTGCCTGTGAGAGAGGGTGACTCTATGGTGGCTTCTTACCATCTCTCTTTCACCCCTGGCACTCTACAATCCACAGAGCTCCTAGGTGATAGCTATAAAACCTCCCCATTATGTTCAACAGGGTGTCAGCTGAGAGGTGCAGCTTACAAGCTCATGTCCAGTGGGCCAAAGAGTCTAAAATACATGTTAGCTCACAAAATATGTGTGGTACATCTGTGGGGCTCAAGGAAAGCTGACCCAACACGGAGGAGAAAAACAATACAGTAAGTGAATGGCTTAACCCTGTGGAGAAGGGTTCAGGAATGTTTGGGGGCCAGTTATTTATTTGTTTGTCTGTTTTGTTTTTAATGTGTTTCTACCTTTTAAGCAGGTAAACAAATAGAAAGGGAAAATACATTTTGCTTCCCTGAAAATGATAAACTCGGGTTTTTTTCTAGGACTTTCAAGGTTTCTTTAGTTTCCAAAGAGGGTGAATGGAATATCCATGTGCACAGTGTACTGTGCTAGGCCTTCAAAATAAAATGGTGGTGGGAAGGGACTGTGGACACAGCTCAATTGGTACCATGCTCACATGGCAACGGTGAGGCCCTGGGTACAGCTCCCAGCACCAAATAAACAAGGAGTGTGTTGCATGCTTGCTATCCCAACACTTGAGTAGTGGACGCAGAAGGATCAGAAGTCCAAAGGGAGATTTCACTCTGTAGGGAGTTTGAGACCAGCCTCAGCTAAGTGAGACTCTGCCTCAATCAACAACAACAACAACAACAACAAAATAAGACTTAAGAAAGTTTCTTCTTGGGAAATCCACAATCCAGCTGGCAAGACTAATGTTAACCATTTATACAAATAATTGATTTTCAGAGTCCTAATAGCTATAGGGACTATTTTGGAAACTAGATCAGAGTATGCAGGGCTAACTGAGAACTTTCAGAAAAGCTAGCATTTTAGATGAGTCCCAAAGGATAAGAACTGTTCACATTGGGACCACAGAGAAAACCCTACCAGCCATAGGAGGCAGCCTAAGGATGTGCTGAAGAGTTAGTGAGAAAGATGTGGGGAAGTCAGACACAGGAGACAGATGTGTGGGTGTCAAAAGTCCGGTATTGGCAGCAAAGAGTTCCTTCCAAATGAAGGATCTTGAGCAATGAAATTTGAACATGGACTTCATCCTGAGTTGGGGTGGCAATACTTATATAAGATGACAGTAACTCTTTCCATACCTTCAAAACTGACCAGCTGAGGCTCGCTTTGAGCAGCACCAAGACACCATTCCAGAGGTCTGCAGGTAATTTCCAGAGCATCACAGCATAGCTCAGGCATATTGTCCTTTCTTAGATCTGCAGAATAAACAAAGTCTCTGTGAACCCTCTGCTTTAAGGTAGGAAGTCACTCATGTATTTGCTTACTCTTGAGTTTCCAGGCTGTGCGGACTCTCTCCAACCATTTCCTGGTATACATTCATTAAGTATGTCATGTTTCCGTGTCACAAAACACACACACACTTGATACCACTTAATATTTAATTCAAATAAAATATTTGTTGTGTCAAGTAAAATGTTTACACTCATGAATCTGTGTATTCCCTAAGGAGAATGCTGTGAAAGAAGTGGTACACAGATAATCCTCTTAACAATTTAATTCTAATGTATTTACCTTAATATGTAATATTTACATAAAATACAGGCCACATCAAGACAGCAATTTTGTATATGTACTGGCTGATTTTTTTCACTGTCAGTTGTAATATAAAACTTATTGTTCAAATACATGTGTTTAGGAGCTGGAGATGGTTAATGATTATTAGCACTTGTTTCTTCAGAGGGCTCAAGTTGGATTCCAAACACCTACCTAGTTTACAACCACCTAGAGCTTTAGCTCCTAGGACCTGATACCCTCTTCTGGCTTCTGTGGGCACACACACACACACACTGAGTCACACATCCATACACATAATTAAAAATAAATCTTTAAAAACTATGTGTGTTTAAAAAAATGAGCTTATGTAAGGCAAAGATGAAAAGACATCAGTTATTTCTATACTGGCAGATCGATGAGGGAAGAATAGACCCACTGAGGCTCACTGATGAAGTGCAGACTCCTGAACAGTGCCTTTGGTCTTAGCTTGTATTTCCAGCTCACTTTTTTTTCAACCTCTGACATGGGTTTCCCTGTGTCAGGCAAAGCCAGAAACCCAGTTGGCTTTGCACAAAGACATGTTAAATGTGGTTTGTATTTTTATTAATTTACCTGCTACTTGTTCACCAAGGCTGGGCCCTTGATGTCAATTCTTACTCCATGCAGAGGGACCTCAGTTAACTTGTAAGCCAGCCTCTTTGTTATTCTGGGTTGTCACATCCCATCAGCCTGCATAAACTGAGTCCAGCAAATGTCAGCCAGGATCCAGAGCCAGAATCCTCTCTCTGTCTTCACTCTAGCTAGCAGATGGTGTTTCATCAGTCCGCTCCAGTGTCTCAGAGTTGGTTGTTGACTCTGATCTGTTTGACAAAGTGTATGGGTTGTTAGACTATTTTTCCCTTAAGACAGCCTAACAAACAAGCCTTCACCTGGGGATAAATACTAGTCACAGGAGAAGGGACACTGTATTCCCTGGTAGGATGCTCTGTGTCACACAATGTGTCATCAGCTCCTTCTGAAACCCTTCTCGGAAACATTGTCCTCCTCGCTGTTGTCACGGGCACACTTCTCTGTCATTTTAAAAATTATTTTTGAAGTATCAAGGTAAGATGAGATACCACATGAAAAATAAGTGGGGAAAGATCTGGGGACCCATGGTCAAAATGACAATCTGGGACCTAGGCACTGATGCTGAGGTATCTGAGCCACAGAGTGTTTGTCTGGGGACATCCTCCTGGAAGGAGAGAGACTCCTATCGCCAGAGCTTAGTCCAGGAATTAGCAATGCTTCTCTGTAAAGGGCCAGGGAGTCTAAAGATCACACAGCCTCTGTAGTAGTGCCTTCGCTGGAAAGCCACTATTGCCTATATAAACAAATGCCTTTCCCAATAAATCCTTTTTTAAAAAGCAAGTGATAGGCAGTATTGCCCCAGTGTTGTTCACAAACTCTCAGCCTACAAAGTGAGAGTTCAGCTCTCTGGCTCAAACAGATCTGAGTCACACCCTGGTTCTACTATTTGCCTACTGTGGGATAGTAAGCAAAATTCAGTAAATCCTGTCTGTCTTACTCCTAATTAAAACCACCAGACTTTGCATACACTAAATAAAGGGTAAATCACTCCATGATTCATAATCATGATTATCTTCACAATTAAAACTAAAGTCCCAATCAAGTCTCATCAGACTTTAGCCAATTTCACACTACTTCAGTAGTTTTACCATACTGATATTGCACATATATGCATACATACTCACACACACACACACACACACACACACACACTACATTAATCAATTGTTTTTTTTAATTGGTTTTCTTTTTTTTATTTTTTATTTCTTCAAGTTACATCTCAATCGCAGTCCCCTCCCTATTCCCCCTCCAGTCCCACCCTCCCACCCCCAACCCCCCATCCTCTTCCTTTTTTTTTTCTTTTAAATTTAAGGTATATCTTATTTCCCCCTACAGTTTCCCCTTTCAGTCCAACAAATGGCTCTTTCTCTTATAATAATAAATACAATACAGTACAACAGAGGTAATTAGGCCACAGTTATGAGGGTTATATGGCTTAGTGTACATTCCCAATGACCAGTCCATATGTATTTGGTGCCTGACTTTAACATTCTACTATCTAACCATCTCCATGAGTTTAAAGTTCTATATCTGACTCAACATTCATACTAATTGCAACACAATTTTAAAAGTATCTTCTTAGATGTATAACACTCTCTTGACTCCTAAACAACTCAAAATTTAATTATGAGACTCTATCTATCTGTTCTTCAATCACCTCAGAGACCTGAGAGGGATAAATATATCTGATTTTATAGGAAGTACAGGGTCTGCAGCTTCCCAAACTAAGAAATGACATACCAGTGGCTGCCTGGACAGTTCCCATTTTCTCTCCATACATTACAGCATCGATCTTCAGTCATTTGGCCCCGTTTCTCTGATAGACATTGATTGTAGAGCAGTGGTTATGAAGGACTTGCCTACCCTGTCTTGGCAGAGCTAGACTGTCGACTTACCTGCTTCCAGGTTTTGTCCTTTTTGGACAGCATTCTGTCTACAGTTGGAGCAAGGGGCTTCTCCTGCCAAGAGATAGGCTTGCGACTAATTCAATCATCTCCCACTGGAGATTCTTCAATGCTCATCTTCTACTTGGAGGAGAATAGGGGGTGCTGTCAGGAGTTGATATGTCTTGATATAAAAAAATCTAAAGTTACGAAAACATCTTTGAATGCCATATTCTGCAGATCTCTTGAGGTTTTTGAAGAGGCCCTATCTATCTCTTATATTAGGGTAAGCAGATGTTGCTTGTCTCTTAGCAGGTTTATTTCTGATTAGCTTAGCAAGTAACTATAATAGGCTGTCATAGTACCTAACAGAATGACCGGCTTGCATAACCATTAGTTTGCATTTCTTAATTATCCTAAACAGTTTATGACAGTTAGTAGTAAAAGGCCGAAACATCACATTTCATTTTTTTTTCTTTACCTCCTAACCCTTCCATCACATTTCTCAGGGGTGGGGTGTCCTTATATAACAGTCCCTCATCTCAGTTGAGAGGTTGTATGAGGGCCAAGAGCCTCTTCATTCATTGGGGATCTACGAAACAGTACCATCAGTGAAAACTGTCTCATTGCCCAGGAGAGAGAACTACTAAACAAATAAACCAATAAGCAGACAATAGATAAAAAAGACTAAAGAATAGAAAAAATATAACTAATATATAAAAAATAAATAAAAATTAAAAATTAAAAATAAGAAGTCTATGTCCAAGTTCCCTTTGGTGTGTTAGTTGTAGTATCGATACCTTCTACTATATAGCTAAAATCCTACTATAAGTGAATAGATGCCATATGTGTCCTTCTGAGTCTGGGTTAGTTCACTCAGGATGAGCTTTTCTAGTTCCATCCATTTGGCTGCAAATTGCATAATTTCATTGTTCCTGATAGCTGAATAATATTCCATTGTGTAGATGTACCACAGTTTTTTAACCCATTCTTCGGTTGAGAGACATCTGGGTTGTTTCCAGTTTCTAGCTATTACAAATAAGGCTGCTATAAACATAGATGAGGAAACTTCCTTATGATTCCGTGAAAAGGCATTTGGGTGTATACCCAGAAGTGGTATGGCTGGGTCCTGAGGCAGAGCTATTCCAAGTTTTCTAAGATATCGCCAGACTGACCTCCATAGTGGTTGCACAAGCCTGCACTCCCACCAGCAATGGAGTAGGGTACCCCTTTCTCCACACCCTCGCCAGCATGTGCTGTCATTTGAGTTTTTGATCTTAGCCATTCTGACAGGTGTGAGATGGAATCTCAGAGTCGTCTTGAGTTGCATTTCTCTGATGATTAAGGATGTTGAGCATTTCTTCAAGTGTCTCTCAGCCATTAGGGATTCCTCCTTTGTGAATTTTCTATTTAGCTCTGTCCCCCATTTTTTGATTGGATTATTTGGTTTCTTGGCATTTAATTTCTTGAGTTCTTTGTAGATTTTGGATATTAGCCCTCTGTCAGATATGGGGTTGGTGAAGATTTTCTCCCAGTCTGTAGGCTGCCGTTTTGTTCAAATCACAGTGTCCTTTGCCTTACAGAAGCTTTTCAGTTTCATGAGGTCCCATTTATTGATTGTTGATCTCAAGTCCTGAGCTGTTGGTGTTCTGTTCAGGAAGTTGTCGCCTGTGCCAATTAGTTCGAGGGTTTCTCCCACTTTATCTTCTAGTAGATTTAGTGTGACCGGCCTTACGTTAAGGTCTTTGATCCACTTGGACTTAAGTTTTGCACAAGGTGATAAGTATCGGTCTAACTTACATTCTTTTACAAATGGACATCCAGTTGGACCAGCACCATTTGTTGAAGATGCTGTCCTTCTTCCATTGTGCGGTTTTGGCTTCTTTGTCAAAAATTAGGTGGCCATAAGTGTGTGGGTCTATTTCTGGATCTTCAATTCGATTCCATTGATCTACTGGTCTGTTTCTATACCAATACCATGCTGTTTTTTACAACTATTGCTCTGTAGTACAGCTTGAAATCTGGGATGGTAATACCTCCTGATGTTTTTTTATTGTACAGGATTGATTTAGCTATTCTGGGCTTTTTGTTGTTCCATATGAAATTGAGACTAGCTCTTTCCAAGTCTATAAAAATTTGTGTTGGTATTTTGATAGGAATTGCATTGAATCTATATATTGCTTTTGGTAGGATGGCCATTTTTATTATGTTAATCCTACCTATCCATGAGCATGGGAGATCTTTCCATCTTCTAAAGGCCTCTTTCATTTCTTTCTTCAAGGGCTTGAGATTCTTGTTGTACAGGTCCTTTACTTGCTTGGTTAGAGTTACCCCCAGGTATTTTATGTTGTTTGTGGCTATTGTGAAGGGGGTTGTTTCCCTTATTTCTTTCTCAGCCCATTTGTTTGTTGTATAAAGAAGGGCTTCTGATTTTTTTGAATTAATTTTGTATCCAGCCACTTTGCTGAAGGTGTTTATCAGCTGTAAGAGTTCTCTGGTGGAATTTTTGGGGTTGCTTATGTATACTATCATATCTGCAAATAGGGATAATTTGACTTCTTCGTTTCCAATGTTTATCCCCTTGATCTCCTTTAGTTGTCTTTTTGCTCTAGCAAGAACTTCAAGTACTATATTGAAGAGATATGGTGAAAGTGGACATCCTTGTCTTGTCCCTGAGTTTAGAGGAAATGCTTCCAGTTTCTCTCCATTTATTTTGATGTTGGCCACTGGCCTGCTGTATATTGCCTTTATTATTTCTAGGTATGGCCCTTGTATGCCTGTTCACTCCAGAACTTTTAGCATGAAGGGGTGTTGGATTTTGTCAAATGCTTTTTCTGCATCTAGCGAGATTATCATGTGTTTTTTTTTCTTTCATCTTGTTTATATGGTGAATGACGTTGATAGATTTTCGTATGTTGAACCATCCCTGCATCCCTGGGATGAAGCCTACTTGATCATGGTGTATGATACTTTTGAAGTATTCTTGAATTCAGTTTGCTAGTATTTTATTAAGTATTTTTGCATCTATGTTCATGAGGGAGATTGGTCTGAAGTTCTCTTTCTTTGTTGGGTCTTTGTGTGGTTTAGGAATCAGGGTGATTGTGGCCTCATAGAATGAGTTTGGCAATGTTCTTTCAGATTCTATTTTGTGAAAAAGTTTGAAAAGTATTGGTGTTAGCTCCTCTTTGAAGGTCCCGTAGAATTCCGTGCTAAAGCCATCTGGCCCTGGGCTTTTTTTGGTTGGAAGATTTTTAATGACTGTTTCTATTTCCTTAGGGGTTATAGGGCTGTTTAATCTGTTTATCTGATCTTGATTTAGCTTCAGTAGTTGGAATCTATCAAGAAAATTGTCCATTTCACTTAAGTTTTCAAACTTGGTGGAGTATAGATTTTTAAAGTAAGATCCAAATATTCTCTGGATTTCCTCAATGTCTGTTGTTATTTCACCCTTTTCATTTCTGATTTTGTTGATTTGTGTTTTCTCCCTCTGTCTTTTAGTTAATTTGGCTAAGGGTCTGTCTATTTTGTTGATTTTCTCGAAGAACCAACTCTTGGTTTCATTGATCCTTTGTATAGTTCTTTTTGTTTCTAAGTTGTTGTTTTTAGCCCTAAGTTTGATGATCTCCTGCCTTCTGCTCCTCTTGGGAGTGTTTGCTTCTTTTTTTTCCAATTCACCCAGTTTAGCTGTTAATTCGCTAATATGAGCTGTCACAATTTTCTTTTTGAAGGCACTTAGTGCTATGAACTTTCCTCGTAGCACAGCTTTCATTGTGTCCCATAGGTTTGGGTATGTTGTGTCTTCATTTTTGTTGGATTTTAAGAAGTCTTTGATTTCCTTCTTTATTTCTTCCCTGACCCAGTGGTCCTCTAGTAAAGAGTTGTTCAATTTCCATGTGAGTGTAGACTTTCTGTTGATTCTTTTGCTATTGAAGTCCAGCTTTATTCCATGGTGGTCTGATAAGATACAAGGGGTTATTTCAATTTTCTTGTATCTGTTGAGGCTATCTTTGTGTCCAACTATATGGTCGATTTTGGAGAAGGTTCCGTGAGGTGCTGAGAAGAAGGTGTATTCTTTTGTGTTTGGTTGAAACATTCTGTAGATATCTGTTAGGTCCATTTGGTTCATGATCTCTGTTAGACTCAATATTTCTCTGTTTGGCTTCTGTCTTGATGATCTGTCCATAGTTGTGAGTGGGGTGTTGAAGTCTCCCACTATTAAAGTGTTTGGATCGATGTGCGATTTAAGTTTTAGAAGCGTTTCTTTTATAAATGTAGGTGCCTTTGTATTTGGGGCATAGATGTTCAATATTGAGACGACCTCTTGGTGTATATTTCCTTTAATGAGTATGTAATGCCCTTCTCTGTCTTTTTTTATTAACTTAAATTGGAAGCCTATTTTGTTTGATATTAGGGTGGCTACTCCAGCTTGTTTCCTGGGTCCATTTGCTTGGAAGACCTTTTCCCAGCCCTTTACTCTGAGGTAGTGTTTATCTTCAATAGTGAGATGTGTTTCTTGTATACAGCAAAAAGATGGGTCTTGTTTACGGATCCAGCCTGTAAGTCTGTGTCTTTTTATTGGCAAGTTGAGTCCATTGATGTTGATGGATATTAGTGACCAGGGGTTGTTATTTCCCATTATTTTGGTATAGCTGGCTGTCTTGTGTTTCTCTTTTGTTTAGTTGCTGTGGAGGTTTCTATTTCCTCTGTTTTCTTGGGTGTAGTTATCTTCTCTGGGTTGGAATTTTCCTTCTAGGATCTTCTGTAGGGCTGGGTTTGTGAGGAGATATTGTTTGAACTTGATTTTGTCATGGACTATCTTGTTTTCTCCTTCTATGTTAATAGAGAGTTTTGCTGGGTATAGTAGTCTGGCTGGGCACCTATGTTGTCTCAGGGCTTGTAGGACATCCGTCCAGGCCCTTCTAGCTTTTAAAGTTTCTGAGGAGAAGTCAGGTGTGATTCTGATGGGTCTGCCATTGTATGTGACTTGGCCTTTTTCTCTTACAGCTTTTAATATCCTTTCTTTGTTCTCTACATTTGGAGTTTCTATTATTATGTGGCGAGAGGAGTTTCTTTTCTGATCTAATCTGTTTGGTGTTCTGTAATCCTCTTGGATTTTTACTGGCATCTCTTTCTTTAGGTTTGGGAAGTTGTCTTCTATGATTTTGTTGAAGATATTTCCTGGACCATGGAGTCGGGAGTCTTCTCTTTCCTCTATGCCTATTAATTCTTAGGTTCTGTCTTTTCATTGAGTCCTTGATTTCTTGGATGTTGTGGGTGAGAGATTTTTTAGCCTTCTCATTTTCTTTGGATGTTGTACTGATTTCTTCCATCGAATCTTCCATGCCTGAGATCCTGTCTTCCATCTCTTGCATCCTATTTTTCATACTCACATCCGTAGTTCCTATTCTCTTCTCTTGATTCTCCATTTCCTCTTTTAACTCTGACTGTGTTTTCTTTATTGTTTCCATTTCTATTTTCATGTCTTGAATGGTAGTGTTCGTTTTTGTACATTTCCTTCTCCAGTTTGCTTGTTTTTGTCTGGAGATCTTTCATTGCTTTATCCTTTTCCTGTCCAAGCTGGGTCACCTTGGCTTGGAGCTCTTTAATGATGTTATTCGTTGTTTTGACTTGTAGAATTGTGGCTTCTTTGAATTCCTTCATAGTTTTAAGTTCTTCTTGAAGGGACTTTATCACTTTCCATAATGTAGAATTGTCATTGTTTTCATGTGTTTCAGTTGTGGTGAGGTGGTTCGGGCTGGACGGAATAGCGTTGCTTTCTTTTTTTGGAGACATTTCGCTCTGGTTTTTTTTTTTTTTTTTTTTTGTCTCGGGCCTCTGGCCATGTGGAA
>CAJQZJ010032083.1:5454688-5477835 GCA_907164525.1 Lophiomys imhausi
TTTTTTGCTGTCTTCTGGACTTGGGTCCAAAGGGGGCACTGTGGTGTAGGAGTTGCCTTACTCCACCCCTATAAGGAGAGTCATTCAGTCCCGCCTCCCAGGTGGGGACCTAATTAATTCAGGTGGTGGAGCTGTGCTCAAGTAAGCTCTGATTCCCTGCCGGAAGGGCCCTTACTAGTACAAAAGTTCAATATAGGACAGTTTCAAATATCTCACAGTTTGCCCGGGGTTGGTTCCTGTAGGGGGTAAATCTGCAGTTCAGCTCCAATAGCCTTGCTGCTCCCAAGGCTTGGAAGCTGGCCTGTGATGTCACAGACTTGGATCTGAAGGTGCTTTGCAGTGGAGCTACTTCACTTCCAAGGGTTGCAACCTTTCCCAGATAATTGGATCATCTGTGTGAGACCTGGGATTGCCCAGCAGGGTGGGGATTATATCTGCATGGTTTCTGAATCTGCCGTCTGGGTATTAGGTTGGAACTTACCAGGGATTTCTCCTTTTGGGGGCATGAGTTATCCCGATTCCTGGGTCCAGAGGCTTCCTAGCGTGTCCGAGAGTTGGAAGGGGCATCCTGCCCAGGCATCTTCGTGGTCCCTGTGTAGCTGGGTGAGATTTAGAAGGGGTTGTGCCCTTTGTACAGCGTCCTGCAACACTTGCTGCCTTGTGACTGTTGACCCCGAAATCAAAATACGTCCGCGCCGGCCGCTGCCATCTTGGATCCCCAGTTGGTTTTCTTTTAAGCTATGAATTGATCGTATGGCAAACTTTGGGCCCTTTTGTTTTCTTTGTAAATAAAGTTTTATAGAAACATAGTGACACCTCCTCATTCCTGCATTATTTAAGTATGCTTCTATCCTACAAGAGAAAAGAGGAATTTTAATAGGAGCAGAGACAGTGGTCCCTGGTCCTTTGCGGAAAGATGTTTGCTCACCTTTGAGCTCAGCATGGAAATCTATCCGACCCCATATTTGGTGTGCTAGTTATATTTCTTTAATTTTTTTTGCTCAGACATCCCCTAAGCACATTTCACCTTACCCTTGCAGTCTATGAGCTACTGTTTGGGTATATTAAAAATTGTCATGGTCACCTCCTACATCCGTGAGACTCTGTACCTGATCATAAAGAAAGTGCAATGTGTGGGTCCCCAGCTTAATGTAACCTAGTGTTTTCCCGCAGGGTGTCTTTAGTGGATGTCTCTTCTTCACATAAATCTCGCTCATGTGAAGTTTATTCCAGAGTAAACTCACCTCACCCACTCTGCACAACTTCCTACAACCCTCTTGGAACACACTTCTACGCAAGTCTGCCGAGAGTCTAGCATGAACATCTGCAACACGGATGTCATTATAATAGGTGTCAAAAATGCCACTGCTCTCCCAGAACACCCGGATCTTGACAAGACAGATGAAACCTGCAGCTTTCTGTTTGTACTTGAGCTCCCAGAAGCCAGGGCTGCTGGCTTTTACTCACATTGTGAATAGCCGATGGCTGTTCTTTTAGATATCCATTTGTCAGGAAGACTCTGCCTTCCAGAATTTTCCCCAAAATGTGCATGCTGCCTTGTGAAATCTCTTGTAGGGAGTGAGAAAGAATGTGCTGATATCTTTTGACTTTGTCGTTCTACATGAGAACCATTAGTATTATGGCTTCAGTGGCAAGATATGCCAGTGGGGCCTCTTTCCATTGAGAGCGACAACCTTAGCCCAGCATGGCTTAAGCAATTGACAATTTATTGTCAATCAACTAAAGCATGCAGGACAAGTTGGCTTCCAGTATTACTGGTTCAAGGCATCAGGTTACCTTGTGAAGGCTTACTTTCACTTCTCTGATCCACTTCCACTTTGTTGGCTCCATCCCAAGCCATTGTCTTACCTCATGGTGGCCAGGTGGCAATGGGAAGACCTACTTTTTCTTCTCTTGGCACTAAGCCCAGCCTCAGCAAGCTGCTCCAGACCCTGATACCCTCTAGTCTATGATTATGACCTATGATTGGGCATGCTGGTGCTCAGGCCCAAACTGACCAGAGAAATTGGATTCTCTGATGAGCTAAATGTAGGACATGTCACCCATAGACATGAGACACAGATACTTTGCTCACCTAGAGTCACATGGGTGATAATGGTGGGGAGGGAGGGAGCTCCTAAAGCAAGATCAGAAGGTGTTAGAAACATAATGAGTGAGTGACAGGAAAACAAATTCCTCCCTACAGACAACCAGCTTGCTCTCCAGCCTGCTTTTCTCCTATGCTTTCCATGGCAGAGTTTCTCAACAATAGTGAAAGTCATATTTGGGGCCAGGCCGTCCTTCATCATATGGGCACCCTGTGCATTGTCAAATCTGGAGCAGCATGGCTGCTCCCTCCTTGTTAGATGGCAGAAGCAGCCACTCCCTCCCTGCCTTTCCATCATGACAGTCTATCCCCTGGGAGCCTCAGACGTTGAGTTGAAAACCATCACTATCTAATGCTTACAGAGGGTCAGGACCCTGCCTATCACTCACCAGGAAAAGGACACTGAAGGGACAGAGTGGCTCTGGGGCTGAAACTGACAGCACCTCAGCATTTGATTCAAAGCCATCATTAACTGGTACCTTTGTCAAGGAGCATGTGAAGGGAAGGTCTTCAGACCCAGAGGGACCCAGCCAACCCACTTGAATAAGCAAAGTGTCATGTCAAGTTGAAAAAGAGTCCTGGGTCAAGAAAATCAAAGCTAGAATCCTGTTTGGACCACATTCTTGATCTAAAATCTTGAGCTGTTTAGTTAACATCACTGAGTTTTCTCTCCCCTGAGAGATAAAGACCAAGCTAGTATTAATGTGAGACACCATTACAACTAATGAGAATAAATAGGAATTCTAGCTTTTTCCATTGTCATGATCACAAACATCACTGCAGCTGGGATCCCCAACTTGTACCCACAGACAGCCAGATAATGGAGGATAGTCCTGGCTCTGTGGGATGTCAGATTGCATTCCTAGTGTTGTTACCTTCATGTCAGCAACAGGATCACATGAGATGTTAAAGAATGTTTCTAGGTGAGGTGCCTCAGGGGACAAAGTGCTTACTGAGTAGGCATGAAGGCCTGAGCTTGGATCCCCAGAACTATGGTAGTCCGTGTCCATAGTCCCAAGACTCCTATGGAGAGATAGGGGACATTCAGAATTCCTAGGAGCTCATGGGTCAGACAGGTTGACACAAGCAGTGGTGGACAACAAAGAGATCCTGTCTCAAACATAGTGATGGTGAAGGACAGACACCTGAGGTTGTCATCTGGCTCCCTAACCATGCCATGACTCATAGGCACATGTGGACACACCCACCCACAAACATACACACACACACACACAGACACATACCCAGAGGTGGCAGAAGATATTTAAAAAGTGTCTCTAGACATTATCAAATGTTTCCTGGGAAAGGTGGGGACGACATTGATGAAGGAGTGAGGACAAAAATCAACTCCCTGAAACCCACTAACTTAGACACTCTGGGGCCAGCGTGCCCATTTGGACAAAATAAAAATCATGTTGCTTTATCTTATTTCCCAAGGAAGACTCCATGATTTGCCAAATAAAAAGAAGGGACTACTTCCAAACCTGTTTAGGAGGAAGTTTGACACCCCTAGGCCTGATCCAGTAGATTATGATATTAACAACTTTGATTTCTTGGTGCACAGAGAAATGGAGAAGGCACACCCATATTCTCTGGCCTTTATCTCTCAGTCCAGAAATGCTGCCTGCAAGTTTTCAGACCATATTCCTATTTCCAGCTCCATTCTTGCCCAAGGGATCCATGAAGTATGTCCAGTTAGTTGCTTAAAATGTGTCTTCCTGTCTGGCTACCAGATGGAAAGTCATTGCTCTGAAACTCGCATGTTGTAATGAAAATGCTTGTTACATTTAATGAAAAACATAGGCCAGATCATGAATCCTGTGGCCTTTCAGACACATGTGCACAGCTGTGCAGAAACACAGAAGTGCTGGGGATATGAGGATCCTTCATTTTCCCACAATTGCGTGACACTGAGGTTCCTGGGGGTCAACAGAATGCTACCTCAGATTTAAAGTCTGGTAAAGTCAGTTTCCAACATTAGCTATTCCAGGTCAGTGAAAGAGGACAATATGATGGAGATGTAACCTGAAGCAACAAATAAATAAATTTAAAAAAAAAAAGAAAAAAAAAGTACTGGGACTAAGAACTTAGACTATGGAGCCACTATGAGCCCAGGGAGCCAACATCAATGGTGCACTTTTAATGTGAAATGTCCTACATAGGCTCATGTGTTTGCACCCTTGGTCACCAGCTGATGTCACTGCTTTGGAAAGTTGTAGAACCTTCAGAAGGTAAAATTTTACTGGAAGAGGCAAGCCACTGGAGAATGGACCTCATGGTCTTATAGTCCAATTCTACTGTCCATCTGCTTCCTGGCTCTTCATTCAGTATGAGCAGTGAAGGCATGCCACACTCCTCTCACGTCTTCCTCACTATGGTAGATTGCATCCCCCTTTTAAAAAAATATTGTTTTCATACAATATAGTTTGGTTATATCGTACCTCCCCCAACTCCTCCCAGATATCCCACCCACCCACTTAATTCTTAAATAAATAAATAAACAAACAAATAAATATTTTAAAGGTGTCCCTTTGGTGTTGGCCAACCACTCCTGAGCATGAGGCCTAGCTGCAGGTGTGGTTGATACACTCAGTGTCACTCCATTGAAGAACACTGATTTTCCCTCTTCCAGCAGGTATCAATTCCAAATAGCTTCTTGGTCTGGGATGGGATTTTGTGCCCACCTATCTACCCTTCTCGGTGCTGGGATTTTGTCTGGTCTGAACTTGTGAAGGTCTTGTGTGTGCTTCCACAGTCTCTGGGAGTTCAGCCTTGTTGGGTTTAGAAAACACAATTTCCTTGGAGTTTCCACCTCTGGCTCTTCCAATCTTTCCACCTCCTCTTCCCCTCGGATCTGACTATATCTTTTAGTAAATGTAAGCCAAAACAAACATTTCCTCTCTTGAAAAATAATAATTTGGAGTCAGACAAATCTAAATAGCTACATGGGACAAGCACATGTTGAACTCAGTTAACCTGTAGGATAGAAACGATATGACCTGTGTGTGTCGTAGCTACTAGGTTAGGTGACTTCACAAATCATTTAACACATAAGAAATACTCAAAAGTGTATGATTATTGTATGTAACAAGTTTACAGGATTCAAAGCCATGCCTTCCATTCTTCATTCATTATTCAACTGTTTTATTTAGTGCCTACTTTTTCTACTGTGTTAGCAATTTGTAATCCAACCACAAAATAAATAGTCTCACACTGTTTTTAAGTTAATAAAATTGTAAATGACTCATGCACAGAAAAGATAACTTCTTTGTCCCACTGGAATCTGGCTCATGACACAACTCAACAGACCCAAACTGTCTCCAGTCAGTTAACCACCTCAAAAATCAGTTAGAAGCTCAAGGGGTGGGACTTCCTTCTTTGCTCTTTCCACATATCTACAACATTCAATTATCATATTTTGATTTTCAAAAAGAAGTGAAGTTCCCAGGCAAGATATTGACAAGTAAGTTTAAGGGAATTTATTATAGGCTTATCCCTTATCTATCCCAAGAGCCCTTTGATTTATATATTTCACCCTATAGCACAAGAATAGAGGTTGTTAGATGGATGAAGAATGCAGCTCTGAGGCCAAGGTTGTGGTTTGCTGTGTCCTTGGATGGTTACAATTCTCTCTCTTAATATATTTTCTTACCTTTAGGTTTCAGCATGATTTAATTGCCAGGAAAGCTTTACCTATATGTTGGGACCACTTCCAAATGCCACTTTGTGGTTCTACAGATAAATCTAGTTTCAATGAAAAATGGAAGGTGACCTACCTTCCCTGATGACAAAATATCAACAGGGGGACAGAAGCCCCAGGTGATGCCCTCGGGTCCTGTGAGGAAGGGTGAGGTGTGGGCAATGTAGTTGCTTCTTACTAAAGTGAGGTTTTCACTGGGGTTTTCTGTGAAGGTCTCAATTCCCAGTTGAGCCCTGAAACTGCTGAGCCTGGCTGTTACCCCCAACACCTGTGGAAGTCCTTTGCAGCTCTCTTATATTAGATACATTTCCAGGTTCCAACTTAAGTTTGACCACCTCTTCCAAGAAACATCCCAATAGTCTCTCACATCCAAAACAGAATTGTCACAATTTAATGGTTTAATTTCTTCCCAGTTTTTTTTTCTCACTTATAGCTGTTTTTTTTTTTTCATCCCTCTCCCTACTAGTCCATAGATACCAAAAGGGAAAGGATCTTACTCCAAGAATAGAGAAGAGACCCACAGTTTGTCTGGAGGCTCACTGTGTACTCAGTGCCTGGTGCTGGGCTCAGACCACTGTTGAGTGTGGCCAGCTTTGGGGAATGCTCTAAGTTCATGTGATTACTAACTTTGAGATTCCTGGAGATGCGACCCCACAGAGTGTAAATGATTCAACCTGGTATGAAGCCATGGAGTCTGATCCCTGTCCCTACCCTGTTAACCTATTTTCAGTCTGTTGGCTTTCACATATAAAGATGCAAAGGTCTTTGCCTTCCCATTTTCTGATTCATTGCCAGGTGGACCTAACCCACCTGTCATTTTGCCAAAGTCTAAATCCCATGCCAGTGTCAGTTTTCTATCCTTGCTAACACAAAGAGCTCACGTTCCACTAAATGGTTAAAGTGGGGGGCAGAGATATATGTCATTAAACTCATCAGTGACAGAGTTGCATTAGTATTAGGAAATTCTAGCATGGGATAATGCTTTTTGGCAAGATCTCGTTTGAGCAGGAAGCCTGCTCTGGAGAAGGTATGCAACCAGAGAGCGAGGGGCATCTGTTTGTCTTCAGTCCCTCTGACAGCCGGGATGGTTTGTTTATGTCAGCGTTCCCTGGGATGGTAATTGTGATCTCACAGAAGGGTCAAAGTCCACCAGACCTTGTTGCCTGCTAAGGGGCCCACCCTAGGCCTCGTCTCTCCTGCACCCTGGTCCCTTCTAAATTAAATCACATTCCACTGCCTGTTATTGGATAATGTCTGGACAAAATACTCTTGCACACCCTCCTTGCTTAAGGCGAAGTGCCTGGAGCAGAGTGCTGCTGGCGAGGTGCCGTGGACTAATTGCTTTATGCCCATTTCCCCAGCCAGAGGCACACCCAGCATTGGCAAATCCATGGCTGTTCCCCGTTCTTTCTTCAGGTCTCTGAAACAATCAGTGCAATATTCACTGGGGTCGGGGAGAGACTGGATGGGGTGGATCGAGAAGCTAATTCTCCATAGGCATTGGCAACTTCAACTTTTGCTGTTTAATCTTATTTTGATTGTAGTGGTCTGGGTTTTTAATTTCCTGTAATCCAGAAAGGAATGCTGTTCTCTTCCTTAAGGACATGTGTGGGATCTGCCTTTCATGTTCCAGAAGAATCCTAACAGAGATGTTTTTGTCAATGAGTGGATATTTCATTAGAAATCCAAAGGTGAACTTGAATTATTTTTGTGGCTCTGATCAACTTTTGGAGTAATAATTCATGATGTTTAATAATCTGTTCAGATCATTGCCAAAATTATTGATTTAATAATATTTGGTTATTAATAATGGAGAAGGGGAAGGGCGTTTTCCCTCCTTGAAGCCTTGCAATTCTTAGGGAGAGCCAATAATCATAAAGACCTTTAATATTTTGTCATTTTTCTTGGTAGAAGTCAGGAAATAGTTCTGAGTTTAAATATGAAATATTAATGAGTTTATTCTGAGTTCAAATATGAAATAGTTTTAAATATGACTTGCCTTCACTTTTATTTTCATGTTTTGGAGGCGTGGGCTTTTGTTGCTGTTTTGAGTTGTGGTCTCACTATGCAGCCCAAACTGACCTTGAACTTAAAATCCTCCTGCCTCCTCCTCACACGTGCTTGCTGGGTTGTAGGCCTGCGCAGCACAAATGCCTGTTATCTGCATTCTTGAGCTTCAAAGGTTACTATGAAGACATCCAGTTAATCTAACTAGCAGTGATTGGAACAGTTCCCAAGAGTTTGGAGACACCATGCAAACTCAGCCCCCAATCCTTGCAGTTTCTCTAGCAAATTTCCATGGGCTCTTTTCTTCTTCTTTTAAAAATCATCTTTAATCGAATCATATTGTGATCGTTTCTGTGGTTTCCTTCCGGGAACACACTTTATAATCTAAAGAATGGAGCTGGAAAATTCACTGTGAATTTGTTTGGGCAACTCAGAGTTTCAGACCGCTTTCTCCTAGGACCTCCTGCAGAAGTCAGAGCTGTGATGAGGCAGGTTAGAGTCAGTGCTTCCTCTCACTTGAGAAAAATAAGCAAAAAATCAAATGTACATACATGCTCATTGATTACCATATAATTCCAAAGTCCTCATGCTTTATATTTACCTTTAAAATAACCCTTTTAAGACAAAACATGGTGGTGCACACCTTTAATTTCAGCATTCCAAATGCAGAGGCAGGTGGATCTCTGCCAGTTTGAGACCAGCTTGGTCTGTGAGTTCCAAACCAGCCAGGGCTGCATAGTGGGACCCTGTCTCAAAATAAATTGATTAATCAATTAAAATATGTTCTTCAGGAACTTCATTTGCAAGTTGCCCTCATGGTTAAAATGCCCTTATCTGGGTCCCCTTCCACAATAACAACCTACATCTACAGGCAATGTTCCAAGAAGAACCCTCTTTATCCCCAATTTTATTCAATACCTAATGGTGTTATAGCACATGTCCAAAACTTAACCTTTCAGGCAGTGAGAAATTTCCTTGTAGCACTGGGTCTCAATGAAAAGTGACTTCCTGCGTCAGATATAAAGGATGATATGTATACAGCCCTGGTTAAGGGAATCATTAGAATTCCCCTACTCAGGATCCTGTGTGCTTCAAGCATGCTGGAATGTGCCTGGCTGGGAGTGGATGCTCATGACTACTCAATGTCAAGGGCAGGAGAAGAAATTCCTTAATGAAGCACAGGGGTGAAAGGTGTCCATGACTTGACCGAGCCTGCAGACAACCCATGTAAAACTCAGACGGTGCCCACAGCTTCCCAAAGAAGCACACACTCTGGCATCCTCGCTGAGGTTTCGAGACTAACCAGCATGCAAATGTGTCATTATTGTAGAATAAAAACTCTGTCTTGGAGTTCCGTTGTGCAACTCGAGTAATTTAGGATAGAGAATCGGTCTTCAGCTGGTGTAGCCCCTTTGGTGTGTGTCTTACCTTGATTTCAGCTGCTGTGATAAACATCCAGCCAAAAAGAAACTTAGGAAAAGAAATGGTTCATTTCATCTTATGGATCAGAGTCCACCTTTGGAAAGTCAAGGCAGGCCCGGTTGATATTCCACACTGCACCACCTCCTACCAAGAAACTCATTTCACAGCCAAAGAATCATCCCCCAGGAGCCATGGGGGAAGCTCATTTCTTCACAGGCTCATGTTCAGCTAGCATTTTTACAGAGCCCAGGACCTACTGACTAGAGACAGTGCAGCCCACAGTGGGCTGGACCTTCCTGCCCCAGTTAGTGACCAAGACAGTCACCAGACATGCCCATGGGCCAATCAGATCTGAGCAATCCCTCAATTGAGAGTCCCAGTTGAGTCCAGGTTGTCTAATAATAATTATTTACATCTATATATAAGAAATATATATGTATGTCTAATAATTATCTATACCTATATATAAATAATATATAAATTTATATCTAATATCTATATCTATATATAAGTAATATATAAATATATGTCTAATAATGTTATTTATCCATATATAAGTAATATATAGATATGTAAGTCTGATAATAATTATCTATATCTATATATAAGTAATATATAGATATGTATGTCTAATAATACATCTGAGTGCCTTGCCTTCAGCAAGGGAAATAACATGAACTTTGTTGTTCTTTCTTTATACACATAAACACCAGTGCCTTGAATGACAATATGAAATGATCCAAAAGCCCCAAAGTTTTGGAAAGTCCTTCCTCCATATAGAAAGACAGATAGCCACCAAGTCCCATGCAAGAACTCTACTTCTCGAATATGCTGGCTGAAGTACATAATTCTAGTATTTAAAGAGCTTCAAACGACTTCACTGACTCCAAGAGAGGTCATACCTTAAACCTACTTCAGCCAACATGCTGAGGTTGAAGGAGGCAGTGCTGTGTCTCTCTGGTAAGTGGTTAGCACACACCAGAGGCCTCAGAAATGTCTCGTAGGCAAAGCTTTCAGGGCCTAAGGAAGTTAAAGAGGGCTCTGCCATGGAATCAGATTGTTCCAGGTGTCCAGCACCTACTTGCACATTGACAGCTTTTATGCAGGAAAGACACAGTGTTACACAGAAGCCAAGAGGAAGTGGGAAGTGAACATTTTGCTCAATTTGGAGCAAGAGCAGACCACTCCAGCCTGGCTTTGAAACAAGGGTGAGAGTGTAGAATGGCTGGAGCGAGCACCATCCATGAGAACAACGTAGTCATCTTGCCTGCTGTTCTTGCTGCTGACAATTCAGGGCTCATACACAGACTCACAACTGCAGGTGTAGCCTGGACTGTGGCCCAGACATACGTGCTGTTAATACTCTGGTGCTAGGCACTCTCAGAGTGACTTTTTGGGTTCAGGCTCTGGTATCTCATGATGAATCCAGATTTTGTCACCTAGGTTTGAATATTCATTGAGGTGCTGACACAGATGGGACAAGATCTTATTTCCAGCATCCCTGAGCTTGCCCCAGTTTTAGGAGGAGAGAAATGGATTTCACCTGAGAATGTCCTTAATGTTATGTCAGAGTCCAGTTGATCTGATGGACTTTTAATGACTTCACTGATAAGAGAGGTAGTCACTTAGACTTGCTCCAGCCAGTGTAAAATGGCTGATGGCAATTTGCGTGACCCGATGAGAACCCAAATGCGAAGGATGGACCTTCAAGTTCAAAGAGATTGCACACTACAGACGTGACATGAACTCTCTAGAGCGAGGTACAGAAACCACCAGCCACATGGGCTCTGTATGTCTTAAAACATCTAAACACACAAGACAAAATTACAAGGCACTGGGGCTGGACAACTGAAAGGCTGAAGGGTTGAACGCGCCACTCAAGTATTCAGAGACACAAGATCAGGAAAAAGTAAAGAGAAAAGCAATAAACAAAGGAAGCGTTTCCCCACTGCTAAGAGACAATTTAGGCTGCTAAGAGCCCTGCAAGGTATCCACAGAAAACATCTCCCACTTGCATTTTAAGCAAATCGGAGGTTTTAGCAGGACATTATCACCTGCGGAGCCCAGTAATGGGTAATTGAGTAGGGAAAAGGGCTGTGCATTTCTGATTAATATTTACCAAAGTCTGTGTGTGTTTTGCCTCAAACATTAATGACCTGACAGATCAAGTTGAACAAAAAGGATAGTGTGGCTTGAAAATGGGGCATTGTGCTCTTCAGACGCTGCCTCCTCTCTGCTTGGCTTATGATGAATACCATTCTTTAATAGCAAACTGGTGTTCGCAAAGAACTTATTACGTAGACTCTGAGGAGCCAAGAATGAAGGAATGCCTGACTGGCAGCGATCAATCAGCCCCCTTTTAAAAAAGAACTGATCCTTCCTTTTCAAAGTAACAGTTCAAATGAAGGTCTCCAACATAAATATGCGAGTCATCGGAGCCATTACAGCAGGTCTTGTTCACGATTCCAGTACATTTGGGGAGAAGGTGATCAAAACATTCCTAGCAGAGGTTGATTACTGGCACCTCTAAAATAATGATGGCCAAATAGCAAAGAATAGAGTCATGTTTTGTTAAAGATTCTGCCCCCTCTGAGACAGAATTAAGGTGGGAGTAGCCCTGGGAAGAGCTGGCTACTGAACTAGACTCAGAGCAGCTACAGAAGCTTCAATTCTCAGGCACGGCTGGTCTACTCTGAGGCAACACAGTACTTGGGATGACTTTTCTTTCATTGCGTGGTTGGTCTGTTTTTTTTTTGTTTGTTTGTTTGTTTGTTTGTTTTTGTTTTGTTTTTTGAGATTGGGTTTCATGCAGCCCAGGACAGCCTCAAACTGGATATGTTGCCGAGAATGACCTTGAACTCCAGATCAGATCCTTCTGCTTCACCTGCTAGGTGCTGGGATTAAGGGTGTATGTCACCACACCCAGCTTCAAAGATCTAGAAAGCAGGGTTTCTTCCCTGTCTAGCTGACACTGATATTTGGGGCTGGGCTACTCTTTGCTATGGGAATTGCGCTGGGATTCCTCAGTACAGAGATCAGGGCCTGAAAAACAGGCAAATGAGTTAGCTCCTTGCCCACCCAAACTCCTCTCCCTCCATGCCCAGCTCCAGTGTATATTCTCTTGAACCTTTCAATCCACCCCGGGGCTGAGAACTTGAAGCCCCAATCTTCCCCAGCTCAGTTCCTTCTCTTCTTCATGCTAGCCATGTGATCTTAAGGAAGGAACTCCCTCAGCTCCCCTATACCTCAGCTTTCTCATCTGTGGTCTACAAAGGGATATCACAGGAACAGTCAGATAGGGTCACGGGAGAAAAAACTGTCTGTCATACCACATGCATGACCACCATGTTTATTGTTCTTTTATCTCTTGAACAGAAAGTTTCTGCTTCCTCCTCCTCTACAGGCATGCTCTGTGTGTGTGTCTCTCTCAGTCCCTTTGTAGCATCACGGAATTCATTTTGTGAAACTAAGTTAGGGCATGTCATATGACCATCCCTAAGAACAGGCCAAAGTACCGACAACTGGGGCCACTTAAAGGACAGACTGGCAGGTGTGTCAGGCATCCTTGGGCTCCCAGATGCTTAGAACTCTCCTAATTCAGTGTAGGGAGACTCTCAGAACCTGCTCTTCTCTTCTGACTCCAGAGTCCTTCAGCTAAGAGAATGTGACTATAGTATCTGCTGGCCTCCTCCCAACACAATAACTCAAGAGAAGATTCCTCTTCCGTGAAATGGGGACAGCATTTTCTTAGTAAATGAGAGCTTGCTTAAGTGTAGATTTCTAAGCTGTATGTGGTGCCCAATGCCTGTAATCCAAGCACTCAAAAGTAGAGGCAAGATGATTGTCATGAGTTCAAGGCCAGCTGGAATGAATACATACATACATACATACATACATACATACATACATACATACATATATACTTACAATGTGGATTTCTGAGTTTCAATTTGTTTTTGGTTTGTGGGTTTTTTGTTTTTTGGTTTTTTTTTTATTTAGAAATCTAGCATGGGGCCTGAGAATCTGAAGTTTTAAATACATTACCACTCAAGTTTTCAGGCGTTTATTTTCAGAACTGAAGTTTAAAATAAAGCAACATGAAGCAGAGAGGCATTCCCATGTGGCACCACCCCTGGGTTCCTGAGCCTGCAAGTACTCCATTATGAGGGGCGTCTCGGGCAGAGTTATTTTTCTCCTTGCTCTCCGTCATGCTCCAGGTAGAGAAGATGATGCAAATGGGTGGATTTTCACTTTTAAGTTAAAAGCTTATATTTGTGCTCTACATTCTCCAGCTCTTAAAATCGAGCCACCAGAGGGGAGAAGGGAGGACTAAGCTTTTACAGTCCCAGCTGGAAGGGGGGCATGCATTGTGCCAAAGACAAAGAGAGGTGCAGGCATCAACAGGTTCTGAGAACAATTTCTGGGGATCAGGAGTGGAGAGTGCTTTTAGATTATGCTTTCTGGAAGCTTCTATCACCAGGTGCACAGAGGAGCTTCCATATGGTTTCAATATCCTGCAGGACGGGGGTGGGGGGGTGGGGGGGAGCGATGCATAGTTGAGCCTAACCCAAAGATATGAAATAATCCATTCTTGGTCTATTTCTAGATGATGAATCTCTCCTCCATCTCCAAGACCTATTTAATGATTAATTTGAGTTTTCCCACAGCCTCGAATCTGTATCCTCAGGAGTAATGGGGCCCATGTCCTGGTGATTTATTTAGAAACAAAAGCTAAGAGTCTACTCAACCCCTTCCCTTCACTTCCCTTATCCATTCCCCTCTTTCTCTTCCTCCACTGCGGTTCTGAAGAAAACTCTGGTCTTCTGCCATCTCACAGTCTGGATCTTTTTTGTATCTCTTCCCAACAGGGTTCTCTCAAAATGAGGCCCTGGCACTGGAGAGATGGCTCAGTGGGTAAAGCACTTCCCTCAAAGATGGAAGGGCCTGTGTTCAGATTCCCAGGGTCCACATAAAGCCATGTGGTGACAAGTGTCTATAATCCCTCCCTCCTGTGTGAGATGGGAGATGGAGGCAGGAAAAGCCACAGGAGTTTGTGGTCCAGCTACCATGGTGTTTATACTGTGGCAAACATGAAGGCCCCAAGTGACTTGGAAGGAGAAGGACTGAACCTAAGGCTGGCACACGTGCCCACACACAAACACACAACACACGCACAGTGGATGGAGAGAGAGAGTGAGAAGAGATTTTTAAAGAAGGAACTGACAAGATGACTCCTCGGGTAAAGCTACCTGTCCCACAAGCCTAACAACATAATTTCAAGGCCCAGAAGGTGAAATAAAGGACAAAGGAATCCATTCTAGACTCCACAGAATTGTGTTCTGATTTCCACATATGTACCATGACCCACATGCTCTCTCTTGCGCTCTCTCTCTCTTTCTCTCTCTCTCTCTCTTCCCAAGTTCTCCATACCAAAAGTCCCCCTTGACAAACACATACTCAAGCACACATGTGTTCTTCCATGCTTCAGTGTGCTCAGTTTAGCATGGAGCTGATCAGAGCACCTTCTTCATAGGGTTTGTAGGAGTTCAGTGAGCCTCAAACTAGGGCTCTGAAGGATCTAGCCCATGGTACACAGCACTGAGCGGTACCTGTCTGCATCATATGCTGTCTGTCAGTCTGCCTTTGCACATATAGCCACCCTCTGCTCTCTCTTCCCCTTCATGGCCCATCTTGTTGGGGAGCCTTTTCTTTCTCTCCTCATCTGAGGGATCCCCACTCAGTAGATCTTCAACCCGATGACATCATGGCACCATCTGTCCACTGGCCTCTTCTCTGAGCTCATCCCACCTGCACACACTGCAGTATTGTACGTGGTCCACATTTGCAGTGGGTGTTACCGGCATTTTTTACTCTTCATTTATCATCCTCGGTGCTGATGTGCAGGTCAGTGCTGTTACTTCCTTGGCTGTAATGAGAACAGAAGCACACAGTCAGTCAGTATTGTGGGACTTGGAGAGGTGTTCCATCCCCTTCTCTGGTACAATGCTTTTTCTCTGTTTTTCACCCTGATGGCCCTATAAATGTCACAACCCCACGGGACTTTGTGTTTCCTGGGTTCTCATCTCATCTTTAAACTCAGAGATCTCGAGATACAGCCTTCAAGTAAGGCCCAGCCTACAGAGATGTATTCAGAGCTTCAAACTAATACTGCATGAGCACACTGGGGTGGTGGTTCAGTGGGTAAGATACATGGCGTGAGGACCTGAGTTCAGAGCCACATAAAACCAGAGGCTCTAGCACAAGTCTGTAATCCCTGGGCTCGCTGTTACAGAAAGCTGAGAGGTGGAGATAGGGGAATCCCAGGAAGTGAGACCAGCCATGGCTAGCTGGAGCTGAAAGAGGTTTAATTCCCTGCTTTAGCTGTCTTCACCTCATCCAGTACTGCCTGGCCCCTCTGATATCTGAGGTTGTCACCCCTGTGAGTCATCCGTGGCTCTAGAAAACAAGGGAAGCCAATTTGGTGTG
Source organism: Lophiomys imhausi (assembly GCA_907164525.1). NCBI lineage: Eukaryota > Metazoa > Chordata > Mammalia > Rodentia > Muridae > Lophiomys > Lophiomys imhausi. Next base: position 5,470,411 of record CAJQZJ010032083.1, read on the forward strand.
TACCATCCCCACCTGGCCTGTATGTTATCTATACATCTACAGCTGAGTCCCACATCTGTTCCCTAAGTCCAGCTCTCCCTGGGTGTTACTGACTGTTCTCCATTACTGAAGCCTGGTTCTTCCTTCTCTAGCGCAACACAATGTTTAGAATTTACTATTTCATCTTAAAAAGCATTTGTACTGGAATTTTTTTTCTTATTTACTGTGTGTATGTGTGTGTGTGTGTGTGTGTGTGTGTGTGTGTGCACATATTCCATGCATGCATGGGTGCAGGTCAGAGACTCACACCAGATGTCTTCTTCTATAGTTCTCTGGTTTATTTTCTAAGACAGGATCTCTCTCCAAGCTTGATGTTCATTGACTGACTGGCCTTTAAGCCTCAGGATTCCCCCCTCCCCCCACCCAGTCTATGTGCATTACCATACTCAATTTCACAAAATAGTATGAATGGAGAGTTACTTCAGTGGTTAAGTGCATTGGGTGCTCTTCCAGACAGAGGACCTGGGTTTGATACCCAGATCACAACTATCTGTAACTCCAGTCCTAGGGGATCCAATGCCCTCTGCTGGGCTCTGCAGGTGCTGCACGCACATGGTACCCTTACTTATGCTCAAACAAAACATAGTTTTTAAATGTGTACTTGGGATTCAAACTTGGATCCTCAGGCTTGTTCAGCAAGCACTGTAATCCTGGATTGGAGGGTCAAAAGGAAAAGATGTTATGCATCAACACCAGTTGGGAATCATTGCCCCATGAGAAAGATCTAATCACATCATATGAGCACCAAAGCCTTAACTGAGAAGTGTAACCGATCTTTTAAATTATTATTTATCTCTTATTTATTTATTACTAAATTCACTTATAACAAACACCAACAATTTCTTAACTATTAATCCTATAAATTCCTACAACCGCTTTAACCTATCCACTAAACCTATTGATAATTATAACAACTACTTTCATAACCTTTTAGAATGATACAGTCTCTGGGGCAGGTCCTCAGTCGTCAGGAACACAGTATTTGTTGTAGATTCTTTAACACACTTAGCAGTCCTTTTTCTGGATCTCTCAGATGCAGGTTCGTCAGGGTCAGTTGGTTATTGCAGTCTCACCTTAAATAAGGCTTCATGCTTTCTTCTCTGTGGGAGACCCCAGCCGTCTGCAGGCCAACTTACTTCTTTTGAATCAGGAACTCAACTGCTCTGCCTCAGTCCTTAAAGCCAGGCACCGTTTCCTTTAGGCCACTGTTTGGACAGATCAAACCCCTCTAGGCAAAAGCTGAGCCACAGGGTCCAGTCCTTGGCCTTTTGGTGTCTTGCTCAGGCTTTCTTTGCTCACCGGCTTCTTTCTGCTTCAGGGAGAGAGCTGGCCATCAATGGCCAGCCCTTTATTCAGCAGGACTCTTGGAGCTCTCTAGCATCAGGGGCCTCTTCTCTTCTGGGCTCCACGCACTGTCCTCAAATAGGAGGAACTCTGTTTCAGCTTAATTTGGGCTCCGCCCACTTAGCAGCTGAAAACAATGTCAGGCCAGATACTTTGTTTCTTCAGTTCTATTGAGTCTTTCCTGTTTTTGCTGACTTCATGCTGATAATGCTCTTCAGGCCCCGAATTAAGAGACAGTATCAGAAACTCCTATATATTTTCTAAATCTAATTTATCTAACCCCTACAGAGAAGCTATTGTCAGGTGATGACAGCTTAGGGGAGGAAGAGTTGGCTTTTCAGGGGTGGGTTCCTGGTAGGTGGCTCATGATCCAGAGGATGCTTGTAGTAGTGTGCATGTGGTACACTACCTGTACTCAGTAGGGTATTTAATAACAATAACTAATAATAATGATGATGTTGAGGGAATGAAGCTGAGAGGGAAATATGAGGGGTCACTCCAGGAAGAGTTGGAGGAGATGAATATGATAAAAATTCATTAGATGCAATCTATGAGATTCTCCAACAATAAGTTTAAAATATTAGATAATAGAAATATAAAGATTTCTGAAGTTATTAGAAAGAAATGCAATGGTTTTAAAAGGAGACAGTGAAAGCAAGCATGGCAGCTGAGCACACCAAGTTAGGACATAGGCTAGGCGCCATAGGAGATATGAAAGAGGGCGGGGCTAGAGCCACAGCAGCCTCGCAGAGGGATGCTTAGAGGTGTCTGAGCATCAGAGTGGAATAAAAACAAATGCATGCAAAGCCTAAAATAAAGTCAAAGAAAGAGCTTGTGAGTCTGCGGTACCTCTGATGGCCAGGTGGAGGGAGACAGTGGAGGCTGTTAAGGATTGTGGGAGATGATGCTTGCTCTCATTTGGGGTGCATTAAGTGAAATCCCAGCAGACATAAATTCTAATGCCCTACGCTGTTGAGGAGAACATAGGGCATGGCAACCAGAGGGACTTAAGAGTTGCAGTTTCAAAAGCCAAACACCTATATGTGGCTTTTCAAAAACAACTACCAAGGATACAAAGGAGAATGTGGAAATAGAAGGACAAAACAGAATAGAAGGAAAAGACAGAGAGCCACGACAGGGTAAGGAGGGGTCTGAAGACAGAAGTGTGAGGCCATTGCAGAAAGTTAGGGAATCAAGACAGAATTGAGAATTGTCCAGCAGTGTCACATGAGTGAGGATGTATCTAAAACAATGTCTCTACATATGACAATTCCAGTTAGCCAGGAGAGGGCATGCATTCAGTCAATGAATATATATTAAGCACCTATCATTCCCCAATAAATATGCTGGAAGAAAGAGTGAGTAGGGAGATTGTATCCAACAGTATGAGCTACATTTTGCTGCCAAAACAAACAGTTCCTTAATCTGCAAAGCTTAAAGTAATAGGAGCTTATTTAATAAGGGACTTTCCCCTTGTGAGCCAATTGCTCTTTGAAACACCATGATCACTATGGTGAGAAAAAAGAAAATGGGCACAGGACCCCAAATCTTCTTCTGGAAGGTGAAGGTACAAGTGAGTGGTCACCTACAACCTCAAGGGGATAGCGAGGTGAAATTCCAGTATTCCTATAAGAGAGAGAAGTAGAATTTGGGTGGGTGGTCCTGTGCCATACTCAACATTCCATTGAACTTCACTTAACAAAACAGAGTCCCACGTGAAATTAATAAAAATTCTTCAATCCATACGCCCACCCTGATGAGTCATCCTTAATACCATCATTTTAACTCATAAGTCATATCTTTTCTGTCCTTCCTTCTTATTACTCTTAAACTTCTTTTAAAAATTAATCCTGCCTTATGTGTATTTGCTACTAGTGAGGCACGTGTGTGGTGTGTGTGGTAGCTCGTGTGCCTTGAGCAGTGCACGGAAGTCAGAGGGTAGCTTTCTGGAGCCGGTTCTTGCCTTCTACTTTGTTGAGACAGGGTTGATTTATTGGCCCTGCTGTTGTGTTACATATGACAGGCCAGCTGATGTCTGAGAAGCCTCCTGCATCTACCTCCCATCTTGCTGTAGGAGTCCTGTGATTACAGATTGGAACCACTGCATTGGGCTTTTTCAGTGGGTTTCAGGACTCAAACTCGGGTCCTCAGGGCTGTGTGGCAAACTCCTTTTGCCAGCTAACCTACCTCAGTGGTCCTGATTCAGTGCATACTGCACTGGGTGTGATGGTGGTACATATGGCAGTGTGTGTGTGGAGGTCAAAAGACAACTTTGTGGGATCAGTTGTCTCCTACACCTTACGTGGGTTCCAAGAATCTAATTCAAGGCATCAGGCTTGCATGGTAAGTGGTTTTTGCACGCTGAGCCATCCTGCCAAACTCCACCCTTAAATTTCCATTCAGATTTAAGGATCATCCTAATAAGAAATTCATAACATGAGCATAAACTTTCCTCTCCTGACATTGCACACATGAGCTTGAACATAATCTGATGTTTCCATTCAGAATACAGGCCTGAGAATGGGACGGGCAAGAAAGTGAGCCAAAAGGCGACTTCGAAAGCTCTGTGCTGTGCAAGCCCCGGGTCTACACAGAGTGGGAGACTGTCAACAGCCTGCAAGGATGCTGAAATGATAAGCCCTCCACATCTCTCTTTGCCGGTGAGGCAGCCTGCCTGAGCCAGGTGTCAGGGAAATGGTAAAAGGTGGTCTCCATAGTCTCTCTGGCATCGTATCTTCTGTCTGTAGAGAATATAGCTTATAACAGATTAACCAGCTCGACATCTACAGAGAAAGCCAGGAGAATGATGTCTGTTGACATTATCAGCAATTCCTGGAGGGCGATTCTCTTACTTTTTCCCCCTTGGCTTTCCAGAATCTGTTTGTTTGTTACTGCTGTATAGTTGGCTTCTCTTTACTCTGTTTCTGCTTATCTCTCCCGAAATAGTTTTACGTATCTAACCATATTAAATCCACTTATTTATTGTGTGTTTATCTCTGTTTGGTGTGTTGAATGTTTATTTATAAGCCTCTCATGTATCTAAAATTTACCTGATTGTTGCTTGTCTGTTTCGTTTGCTGGCATGTGGCCGACGGGGCTCCTCATAGATTTGCTGCATTCAGATAATAGGAGTCTCTTGGTAAACATAACTGTTTAGAAGCTCTAAAGAGAGGCTCAGAATATCTACAAGGTAAATAAAGTATTCTTCTGCACCCAGAATGTGCCCTGATAAAACTCAGAAGAAAAAATCTGTGCCCTCGAACTGACTTTGAGTGTCTGTTTGAACAATGACTAAACACAACCTTCTTTAAAAGTCGACTAATCCTCTCTCTACCTTATGCTTTTGATACCCCAGGCTTCTCCTCTTATCACAAATTAGTAAGTATTAGAGTTTGTGTAAGACTACCCCCCTATGGTGTCTGAACCCCATGCAAGGAGACAATTGTGAACGGACTATCCAATCTCACACAACACTGGCACTTGGACACCCAGCTCAGTGCGGAGTTCACAGCGAAAGCCAATATTTACATTCCTTGGGCGTGGTGGCTCCTCAGCCCCATCTCAGCCATGCTTTCCACTTTCTTAACCTTATCAGTTTAGCTGATACACATTTGCTTGTTATGTGGTCCATGGACAGAGATGTTCAGAAAACCCAATGGACAATCAGGACTGGGATCCAGTGAGTACTCAGACACTGGGCTGGGAAGCCATGGACCTGTCATACACCTGGTCTCCAGCCTTACACACTGGATATACCCTCTAGTTTCTGGGTATCCCATTAGCAATGCAGACACACTGTGGGTACTCCCAGGAATTTGTCACAAGGAAAAAAAAAAACAAGAGGCCCAATGCTGACTATTCCCTGTACAGAAATGGCCAATAAATAACAGTGAATGTTGCTCCCACTGTAACTGGGTAAAACCCTCACTACTTTTTGAATATTGCTGTCAGTAAATTAAGAACTGTGGGTGCGAGAGTTGGGGGTGTGGCTCAGTCAGTAAACTGTTTGCCTTGAAAGTCTGAGTTTGATCCTTCCAGAATACTTACAAAAAATCGTCTACGGCCATACCACCCTGAAAGCGCCCGATCTCGTCTGATCTCGGAAGCTAAGCAGGGTCGGGCCTGGTTAGTACTTGGATGGGAGACAAAAAAATCCAGGAGAGATGGTACACACACATGTAAGCCCAACATCATGAAGGTGAAGTACAAAGGATCCCTGGAGTTCTCTGGTCCTCCAATATAAATTATTTGGATAGTTCTTGGCCAGTGAAAGAGCCTGTCTCAAAAATAAAGTGGATAACTTCTGAGGAAGGAGACCTGAGATTGACCTCTGGCCTCTGCATGTATTTATATATACACTTGTACACATAGACACACAAGCACACACATGTATATATACACATGTACACACAGACACACATGTACATATATATACACATGTACACATAGACACACAGGCACATGTGCACACACACACACACACACACACACACACACACACACGAAAATATAGGTACAAGATGGACATCCCAGTAAGAATATCAGGGAGTACTGGCTGACTTCTGCTCTAGTCTCCCCCAAATGGCTGCCTATGAACTGACACAGAAATCTTATCCCCACAACCTGCCCCCCACTGCCATGAAAATAGGTAGAGAGAAGAAAAACAATTATTTGGGCCTTCTGCATGAATAATGCCATGCCTGGGGTATGTGTTTGTTTGCCTCCAGCAAATGCTGAGGCAGCAGCACCGAATAGGCTAAGTAGGAGAATATGGATGTTTGAAAAGCATCCCCTGCGATGCTAGCACAGAGCGTGGGCACCTGAGCTGGCTTTCAGAGTGAGCTGTCTTCCCTGCCTGAGGTATTCTGTGCTTTGGACCAGGACGAAGTGTCTCTTGGGGAGACCCAGTCAAGCCATGGTGTTGTCCTTACCATGTTCCCTCCATGCTACTCACCCATGTTTCATGCATTAGTATACACTATTGGAGTCCTGCTATATGTTAGACATGTGTGCAGGGGTCTCAGCAAAGTTCTTCCCCTCATGGATCATAACTTCCATAGCAGAGGAAGACCTTAAACATACCATGCAGTTTTGGATACTGCCTAAGATACAGGGGAGACCTTGGAAATTCTCTAGGCCAGCTAGCCTGGGGGTGGGGGGACAAAAAAAGAGCCCATCTCAAAAGGTGACAGGAAATAATTGACTCTAGGATATTGTCTTTTGATGTACACTCACACCACATCATACACATACACATCACAATCACACACACACACACACACACACACACCACCACCACCACCACCACCACCACCACCACCACCACCACTCCAGACCTAAATGTGTCCCCAAAGCATCACCTCATCATTCTACCCCCATTGGCGGTCAGGCTCAGAGACACTATACAGAAGGTTGCAGCCCATTACGTGTCTCTGCCTTTGCACTCCCTCTCAAGGCCCTTGGTGCCTGTAAGAGACAGCAGGAGGAGTCCATACCCTACTTAGAAAGTATACATGAAGTTACCTAACATGGCTTAGGCCCTTTGTCTACCAGACAAGTGATTCAAACACCCAGTGAATGTCAGATGATGCAGTTCTAGGTCTGAGGTATTAGAAGAGAAGATGAGAGCCCAAGGTGCCTGTCCTTAGGAAGATGGCCCTCTAGTGAGGGGACTTGGCTAGTAGGTGAATGTGGGAAATGACCAGATGCTAACAAACAGCACAGAAAGGACCCTAGGTTGAAGTGAAGCCTGGGTACAGTGTGGGAGCCACAGATGAAAACATCCAAGACAACAGTCACCACAGAAGTGGGAGCGATGGGTACAAAGGGCCTAAAGTGCCCTTCGGGCACCACCTAGTCACTTAGGAACACAGATTGACACAGCACATTTTTTTTTGAATTTTTAATAATTTATTTTTTTTTATTTCTTCAAGTTCCATCTCAATCACAATCCCCTCCCTACTCCCCCCTCCAGTCCCACCCTTCCACCCTCCTCCCCCTCAGCCCCACCATCCTCTTCCCTTCTTTTTTTTTTTTTTTTTT
>CAJQZJ010032083.1:5477935-5506983 GCA_907164525.1 Lophiomys imhausi
CCCCTCAGCCCCACCATCCTCTTCCCTTCTTTTTTTTTTTTTTTTTTTAGTTTAAGGTATTTATTTTTCCCCCCAACAGCTCTCCCTTTCAGTCCAAATAATGGTTCTTTTTCTTATAACTGTAAATACAATACAAAACAACAGAAATAAATAGGCCACGATTATAAGAGTTATATGGCTTAGCATACATTCCCAATGTCCAGTCCATATGTATTTGGCACCTGACTTTAACATTCTACTATCTAACCATCTCCATGTGTTTAAAGTTCTATATCTAACTCAGCTTTCATACTAACTTGCCTCATAATTTTAAAAATATCTTCTTAGATCCAGAACACCCTCTTGATTCCTAAACAACTCAAAATTTAACTATGAGACTCTAGCTATCTATTCTTCAACCACCTCAGAGACCTGAGAGGGATAAATATATCTGATTATATAGGAAGTGCAGGGCCTGCAGCTTCCAAAACTAAAAAATGACATACCAGTGGCTGCCTGGACAGTTCCCATTTTCTCTCCATACATTACAGCATCAATCTTCAGCCATTTGGCCCCATTTCTCTGACAGACATTGGTTGTAGAGCAGAAATTATGAAGGACTTACCTACCCTGTCTTGGCAGAGCTAGGCTGACACAGCACATTTTAAAGCCATAATCATGACAGAAAGCAAGCACACCTCACTGGAATCTCACATTGCTCTTTTCTCTTTGACTCTTTTGGCTCTTCAATGGACCCCATTAACATTTCTGCACAATCTGACATCTCATAAGGTTTCCCTCATTCACCAGTCTCCTCATCACCCAATGATAGAAACGGCAGCCAGGTGAAGAGCTTGAGAGGGGAGTATCTTCATGAAGTCATGTGACAGCCATGCTACACAGGAGTGACAGAGTTATCTTCTCCTTGATCACAAAGAAGATCTGTGGAATTGTACGGTAACAAACTGTGCTGTTGTTCTCAATTGCTTGATTGTATGCTTAGAAAGTTTACTTGTGCATTCTCTGGGGTAAAATAAATATCCAGGTAGGACAGCTGAATGCCTTTGATGACCTACTCTGTGCTGGGTAAATGTTACCTGCAAAGTTAAATACTGAGAGTTGGAGGGCTCACAAAAAAAAAATGCTTAGAAGGATTTTCTAAGAAATGAATACAGTTAAATTAGATGGCTGGGTAAGTGGGAAAGTTAAAATGAGAAGAAGAGGAGATGGGAAAGAGGAAGGATCATTCTAATCTTTTTGTCAAGTCTATAAGAAAGAGCCTGAGGCAGGTGGTTGGAAACAGGCATCTAACTGAGGGAGGAGCCTCATGAGAAAAAAAAAAAAAAAAGAATAAAGGCTACAGAGGAGAGCAGAGTCAAAAGTAGGAGGTTGGTCTCTGGTAAATCCTTATTGGTATCTGAATTGCGGGCAAGAGGCCCTGAGACATGTGCCATGATGCCCGGATCTTTCTTTTGTGCTACAAGACAGGCTTTTGTCTGCCAGTGTCAATCAACCAAGAATTTCAAGAAAAGATGGCCTAACCTCCCACTTCAGGAAACTGTGCTAGACTCTAAGGACAATCTCTGCAGCAAAGTTTGACTGGACATCCAGCAGACAGCGCTGTCAGAGCAGGAGGATGGTGATCCAGAGGAGACCATTGTGGGACCCATGGAGTTTCCACAAAGGAAATGTATACATCTGTTTAATCATTAACCCTTTATTTGATCTCTGCTGGGTACCTGCTGTGTACCAGTGGTCAGAGTTACAATATGGTAATCAGATACTTGATATGTGGCAGATTCCAACTGTGGTATGCCATTCACATATTCCCAGAAGTTTGAAGCTGTGATTTTAGAAAAAAAAAAAAAAATTCAACTGTTTACAGGGGCTTGAAGTAAAGATCAATAGTAGGGCTCTCACTTAGTATGTCAAGTTCCTGGGTCCCAAAAATGCAACAGTGACAAAAAGGACCTGTTAATTTTATAGTAAACTAGAGATGTTTGACATACTAACTTGAGTAAGGCATATTTTCATGACTACAATAATGTGGCTTTTAGAACAATTAAATCACACTTGTGAGTCACTTTGTGGATTTCGTTGGACTATCTCAGTCTGGCGTTTCCTTCACTGTAGCCCCCACTGTTTTTATGGATGTCTACTAAGCATCTATTGCCTGGTGATAAAGATGGGGGCCAAGTAGACCCAACTCTAGTACTGGGGTCTTCTAATACTTTGAGAATTTCTATATTTTATTTTGTGTTTAATAAAACACCTGTAAGTATATATTCCCATTTATATTTTCCTCTAATACCCTGTTCTAGTTTGATTGCTGTTGCTGTCATAAAACTCTATGAATCTGAGAAGGGTTTATTTCTTCTTATACATCCAGGTCACAATAGGTCATTGAGGAAAGTCAGAACAGGAACTTAAGCATGAACTTGAAGTAGAAACCGTGGAAGAATGCTGCTTGCTGGCTCACTTGCTGAGGCTAATGTGCAGCTAGATTTGTTTTATGTACAGCCCAGAATCACTTGCCTAGGGAATAGTGCTACCCAGAGTGGACTGGCTACCCTACATCAACTAATAATCCAACCCATCGCTTACATAATCACAGGCCAGTTTGATCTAGGCAATCCCTCAATTAAGATTCCTGTCTCAGGAGACTCTAGCCTGTGAGAAGTTCACAATTAAAACTAACTAGGACACACCTAAAGTCTCACAAAATACAATCACTCCATAACCCACATCCTCTGGATAACTGGTGCTGGACATATTATCTCCCTTTGCTCCTGATATAACTCTCATTTCATCTTTCCTTCTCTATGTGGAAAGATCAGGAATATAAATCCACAGACCCAATCATGAAAAGAGAAAAAAAATCCAAATGGTTTGAACTGAACCTCTTTTCAAGCAATTCTTCCCCCCTCAGATGTCACTCCATGTGGATTTCACAGCACAGCAGTGGGCAGAAGCAATGATAATCGTTCAAAACATAATTGAAAGATTTCAAAAGTTGAGCTGGAAGCATTTTTGTCAGAGTTTATTGCAACTGTTTTGTGTCTTGGGGAAAAAAAGTTTATGAAAGTTCTGTGACAAGAAAGATAAATTATGGAACCATAAGAACCAGGAAATAAATGGATCCTAGAATCTGACAAACGGGGCAATGATGAGAACATATAATTTTAGAACACAAAAAAAGGTAACTAAATTTGAAAAATTGCATTAGTATATCATTTTCTGTATATGAGCCATTAGAGGGAAAAAGTGGAAATTACACCCTGTAACAAAGTAAAAATGTTTTCAGTGTTTAAAGGTAATTTTGTAATACTGCTACTATTACTTAAACTCTTACCTCTTAGAAAAACCCAAAGACGGGACCCCTGGTGATATTACCTGTGTCTTAGGCAAAGAGCAACGATTTGAATTCCATTCAAATACATTTGTATTTTGCCGAGTGCTATCAAGCCCCAAGTTGCATAATTTGCCACATAAGTGAAATAGATACTTTTCTTCTACACATTTATCACTCTCCTGTGGGCTTCATTACTGACAATCAAATCATAGGAGATGTGCGAAATTGCTGGGATGCTCCTATTTTCTCATGATGTTCGATACAAATAGTTCTCCGCAAATGGCTTTTCCCTTTTTTTTTTTTATTTGCCACCACACATTTTTGCTACCTTTTCAGAATCTTACTAAAGTTCCAGAGATAGAATTCTTTTATTTTCTCACCCCACCCCTTAACAAATAAGTGGGATTCTTTGGAAAGCAAATATTTCTATTTGGGGGAAAATTAAAAATACTTCAGACAGACGATGTCAGCATTGTTTACAAGTAATTCTTTAGCTGTTGCTCCCAAGTTTTGTGTGTACATGTGCAGTGTTCAGAGGTGGCGGTGAATGGATAGATCATAGATCCTGTCTCAGGTTGGTATGTGTGTGTATGTACATGCAAGGGTATGCACACGTGTGTAGGAGTTCATACGTACACGTCAATGTCAGCAGAGAACGTTAGCTGTCTTTTTCTTTTTCTTTTTTTAAGTTTTTCAAGACAGGGTTTCTCTGTGTAGCCCTGGTTGTCCTGGACTCACTTTGTAGACCAGGCTGGCCTTGAACTCACAGAGATCCGCCTGCCTCTGCCTCCCGAGTGCTGGGATTAAAGGCGTGCGCCACCACTGCCCTGCAGCTGTCTTTTTCAACTCACCTTAGTTTTTAAGGTGTGATCTGGAGTGGATCCCATTGGTTTGACTTTCTAACCAGCAAGCCCCAGGAATTCTCCTTCTTCCAGCCTTAACATTACAACTAGACACTGCCACCATATCTGGCTTATTAAAACATGGGTGTTGGGGATTGAATTCAGGCATGTTCTGTAACCACCATTACTGACTGAACCACCATTGCTAAAGCATCTTGAGGCTCAAATTTAAGATCATACAGCAAATGCCCAGAACTGAGCTGGGAGGATAATTGAGGCAGGCAGCTGATAGCCCTGTCTCTGCAATGCTCTTGCTTTTCCACTCCATGGGGTGTCAAGGAATTTTAGGAACTAACAACATTGGAAACAGGGACAATGACACCCAGCAGTTGGCACTGTTTCTTTTTGTTGGCCAGGCTGCAGGGAGCAGCAGGGCCTGTGTTAATCTGAAATGGCTCTGTCCATAGAAGAAGCAGCTACTGCCAACCTTGTGCAGTGTGACCATGTGGGAAATTGGTTATATCCCTTCTATTCCCAACCCCAAGAGAAACCAGAACCATGCATCCCTTTTAGTGGGGGATAGATGTCTCCTGGTTTTAGAGAGCTGACAATAATTTTATTTGCACAAACCCCAAACAAACATCTCCCAAGCAGACACAGGAGGATGGCCAGGGGATAACTTCTTGGCAAGGCTCTTCTATGAGCATCTGGGGGAAACCAAGGCAACCGTACTTTCATTTCCTAGGCTTCTAATTGATCACGATGTTCAGAATGACTAACAGAACACTAGACTGTGATGGAGTCTTCTTCCCAGAAAGTTCAGTCAGCGGTCTACAGAAGATGTCACTCCAGAAGGAAGAGAGGGACAACTCTCTGGAACAGCTTATAGCCCATTGAGTCCATGGCAAGTTGGCCATGACACTCTCGAGGGCCACTGGGCCAGGCTATTAGCAGGTGTGGTCTGACAGCTGTCTTGGCTCAGCCCTAGGGTGCTAGCTTCCATTCCAAGAGCAAATTCCCCCCTCTCCCTGCCTCTCTTCTTCCTACAGATAAAATCTCCTTTACACCTGGTGTGGGGAGGGAAGCCCATATCAGCAGAATGTGTTTCTACAGAATGGCTGAAACCATAAAACTCTTGATGTCAGAGAGCCCTTTTTCCTGCCACTGAAGAAGGTTCATTTAAAACCACCTGAACCCCCAGGCACAAGAGCTCTGTCTCATGAGAGCCCCTCATAGCGTGCACTCACAGACCAGAAGTGGCACTGTGGTAGCCACAAAGGGACTGATTGTCCTGAGGCATCCATCTACAGTATGGGAGGGAGACATTGTGAACGTCACTGATGTAATGCCCTACGTGGAGAAAGGTTGTGGTTGGGACTGTGCTTGTGAGAAGTGGTGAAAACCAGGTACCGCTGACCTCAAAAAAAAAAAAAAAAAAAAAGCTGTTGTCACAGGACAGAGAGGCTGTGTATTTGTAGGTCTGTGCAGAAATATATTTGTTAGTGAGATGGGGCTTACATGGGAGTGTGTAAGGCTGAATTATTTGTCCGATGACTGGAGGAGCTTTATGCAATATACTGTTATTGAGCAGGGCTATTAACAGAGTGAATCGCTATTGTGACATGCCTTTAAATTGTTTTTAGTGTCCACAAAGGTGTCATTCTGCAGCTGGCGGGGTTAGTAACAGAGTTGTATTTTTGGTGGACAGCAGTAGATCTCAAAACAAAGTAGCATATTTTACGGGAAAAGAAAAGAAAAGAAAAAAGTAAAATATGGCCAAAGCCTGAAGCCTGTAGACAGAAGAGTCTGGAGTAGTCATTTGTAGCTGCTTGACAAGTTCCCCAAGAATCTGCATAAGCTCGCTGATCTCCACCAGGCTGAGTTAGCTGACACTCTACAATCTTCCTTGAAGAGAAAACAAGTCAGATGCAGAGATATACAGAAGCCAGGGGATGCTTCCAGAATGTTCTGTTCTGTTTGTGAATCCATCCTTGACTTGTAGCAGAGAGGTTGGTTCAGTAATTGCTAAAGAAAGAAAAAAAATAAAGAAAAAGAAGAGGGGAGAGAGGTGGAGGAGGATAGAAAGAGAATGAATTAACCAACTAAAGTCTTAGTGGTCTAGGTGTGTGTCTCTGTGAGTATGTGTGTGTGTGTGTGCGCACACACCTATGTATCTGGGTGTGTGTATAACTGTGTGTATATGTGTACTTCTGTATGTTTCCATCTATGCCCGTGTTTGTATAGATGTGTGACTGTGTGTTTCCATGTGTTCATGTATGTATTTGTGTGCTTGTGTGTATATGTGTCTGTATGTGTTATTATTTCTATGTTTGTGTGTGTGTGTCTTAGTGAGCCCATGGGTATGTTTGTGTAGATCTTTTTATTTATGTTTTCATTAGGGAGTCTGTATTTACTGAGTACATAATGACCTGTAAGTTCTAGTTGGGCAATAAGCTAGGTATTAAAAATATATGTTCAAGGAGAATGAAGAGCTCACATTGTAGACGTCCCTCTGAGGTGATGTACACTCAGATAAGGGATGCAGAGATCGCAGAAGGAATCAAATGGACTTACCACAAGATCGCATTAAACATGACAGAGAAGATGCTGCAATGAGGAATTGGAAATCAGAAAGAAGGGACTGCTTAGGCATGGTGTAAACATCAGTGCTGAGACTGTGGGTGACAAGGGACCAGACAGAGCACAGAAAGACCAGAACTCTGATGTCACTTCTGGACATCCCATATGAATCATGACTTACTGCTATTATTAGGTCACACACTCACACACACTCTCTCAACACGCATATACACAACATATACACACTCTCACACACTCTCTCAACATGCATACACATACACACTCACACACACTCAACACGCATACACACACTCACACACAAGTCCATGCATGAAGGGCAAGGTCATCCTTCATCCTGTCTATAAACAGATGTGGCAGATGCTCCCACCTGTGGACCTGCTGCTGAGATGATCCTGCCCTCACTCCAAGACCAACCCTGTCTCCCAGAACCCTTCTGTGTTTTGGTCTTCAGTTCATAGCTTCTCCTTGGTAGACGAAGAGTTTCAGGGAAGCTCAATGTTATTTTAAATTCTGTTCTCAGAAAGGAAGCAGCAACAGGTCATTATAAAACACTAATAATGGGGTTGGGGAGATAGCTGAGTGGGTTACATAGGCCATTTTCAAGCATGAGGACCATGCTGAGTTCAAATCTCCAATACTCATGTAAAAAGCTAACCAGACAAATGAATCTCACAAACTCACTGACTGACCAGATTAGCCAAACAGCAAGCTTTCTGTTCAGTGAGAGACTCCATTACAAGGCAATAAGGTGACAGAAGAGAACTGATATCCCACTTCGGCCTCTTCCAGTCTGTGCACGGGCTCACATATTAGCACACACATGTTTGTGTACCACCCCCACACACATAAAAGCTGGTATGGGTGAGGTAGATAATTCTACTTTATGACCATAGAATGTATATCAAACATTAAAGTATTTGGACATTTTAATCAGAAATAGTCATGTTTATAGCTAATTCTTATCAGCAGAAGTAAACCCACACATTTGGTTCTGTACATTGACATTCCATAAGTCTATATACTATGTAGTTATGAGTTTCTCAAGAGGAATATAAACATGTAAAACTAAAAAATTCGGAATATATTTTGTAGTAACTGCTTCTGAGCAGAGTTAAAAAGGAAAGATTCAGGTCACACTGGTTTGCATCCCATCAGCCATCTTAGATCAAAAAGAAAAGAGAAAAAGTTACAGGAGTGGACAAAATCAAAGGATACCTCCCCTCCTGTCTCTCACTATTAACTGGTCTCCAAAGGACTTGTTAAGTGTTAGTGGTGACTTTAAGTGCTGGACTCATATTGACCGCATATGTCTCAGGACTTCTACTTCTTGTGATAGACACAAAACTCTTTAGCACTTCAAACATGGGCTCTGCAGCCAGAGATCTGAGTTCTAATCCCAACTCAGCCACATCTAGCTGTGTGATTTCTGGCAAGGCCCTTAGAGTTTCTGAGCCTCCTTTTCAGTTGGTGTCTATGAGAGGGGTGGAGTATCATTATTCTTTGTGAAGGACTTGTAATGTCATAAAATAAGCCCCTGGTGTGGCAATGATACTTAACAACAGTGACTTGCAGCATCACCCTCAACAATAATGATTCCATTCTATCCATCTTCCCAAGAGGAAGACAGAAAAGAAAGAAAATGGGGAAAAGAGAAATCAGACGACATAGTTTATAATGATCACATCAGAGACATACCCCCACCTCCAAACATGTTGGGTTATTATGTGGGCTTCTTCATCTTCTTTTTTTTTTTTCTTTTTCTTTCTTTTTTTTTTGGCACAAGAGAATCACCAGGGCACCTGTGCCAGCATGTGTACACCCCTCTCCATATTAGATTACATGGCTGGGGACAATAAATCAGTGAAGGAAAAGTAATAAATAATGCCTACTGACAACGTGATCATGTTTATTAAGAAGCAACAGCCTTGTCATCTTCATTTTCTTCTTCAGTGATTCTCCTCCCCAAGGGTTTGTTCCTTGGGGACTCCCTGCAACTTAGCTGGAGGCCATTCTCTAATTCTTGCCTGGAAAAAAAAGAAGAGGGAGAAAAAAAAACACCTGTTTTGCAAACTAAGTGAAAAGCTGAATCAGGTTCTCTGATGATGATGGCATCAAGTTTTACCCGTCATGACAGGTGGCATCTCAACTTGAGGGTTGAGGGAAAGAAATGGCCCACCCCTTCTGTGTCTCTGTTTCCTGCCACATACACACTCAAAAGTCTATGCCAAAGTCTCTTTCAGATTCTTTATTTTGAAGAAGAGGTTCCCATGACAGGTTCTTGGGTCCAGTCTTCTCTACTTTCTCCAAAAATATAATGATAAGTCAGACCTGGGTAGCAGTAGTCTACTGTTCCAGTGATATTGCACAGCCTTTCCTTATCCCCTTGACTATTCTCTGGGTTCAGAAGGAGGGTTTCCTTTTCCAAATGATACTCGAGAGCTAGCTAATATGAGGTTTATATGCCTGCAACTCCTGCAACCCCTGCAACTCCTGCAACTCTTGCATCACAGTTCTCCATCCTCAAAGCTTTAGATACTTCCTTTGGTCCCTGGCTAATCTGAGTCTGTAACTGAAGGAATTCTCTTAACTCCAGTCTGAAAGATCTGTGAGTCCTCTCTACATCTTCTCTTCCCTTCATAGTGTCTCACCACTAGACCTGACTTAGCGGCATGAGGTGCGGGTGTGCTCGTGGATGCGTGCACTGGAACAGTTCAGCAGGATCCGCAAGTCCAGCATGCTGACAAAACTCACTGAATATCAAGCAGTGGCTGGGAGTCAGCGAGATTAACAGACTCTTTGCTTAGTATGTGCTAAGCCTGGGTTCAGTCCCCAGGACTGCAGCAAACAGAAAGTATAAACAGCTTCCCTGGATAAGCCATGCTGAATTAGTTTGTCCTGACACAAAATGTTTATTAGATTTTATCTTCACTCTAATTTACCTCTGAAATTTATTTCAACTGAATTCGGGTGCATATTGCTCATTCATTTTATTTCTTTGTTGAATCTTTCATGTTCTCTCTTTCTTTCCTTCCTTCCTTCCTTCCTTCCTTCCTTCCTTCTTCCTTCTTTCCTTCCTTCCTTCCTTCTTTGCTCAATTGAGTATGCTACGAAAGTAATCGTATCTGTGGGATTTTTAAAAATTAATTAATTGTATGTCTGCTATCCAGTGTTTGAGTCTAGCCCCAGCATTCCCTGACAAGTGTGACCTTTCTGGGCCTTGGCGTCCCATCTGCTGACCTCCTGGCAGCTGGCATCAGCCCGTACTGCTTTGACCACCGTCCTGCTGACTCCAGTATGACCCCATTTGTTTCCCAACTTGGTCCCTTCAGCCAGCAGCTCTGATCTGCTGCTTCCTTGCCTTTGATGGGTTTCCACTTCCTGTCATTAATCTCCCTTGTTCCCATAACTCAGGGGCCACGTGGACATGCAGAAGAACAATGCATCCAACTTGAGTCAGCAAGTTCTTCCCAGCTATGTTCATCACTGCAGCCCTGTACTTCAGTGACTCCAACTCTGCCCCTGGTTTCGGGGAGCTGAGAGAGGTGGCCACACCACACAGAAAACGAGCTATGCTCCATTACCAAGAAAACCACACAGACGAAGAGGTCACATCCTGAACAGGGCCTTTGATGTCTAATTCCACTTTTTAAATGCATGGTCTTTGTTTTTTCATATTTCTATTTATATTCAGTGCTCTGCACCTCCAATGCCCCCAAAGAAAACTATGAAAAGTCAACGGAACACATTGTCATTCCCATAAATCCTATCACACTGCCAAAGAAAGTGCTGGGCAGGCTGTCTTCACCATCCAGCTCCTGTGGGATCCAAAGCCCGAGGAACTGTGTGTTCTCCTGAGGCCCTTATCAGCATTCTTGACCTGACTACAGGGTACAGTCAGCACTGAAGAGGCCTGTGTGGTCTAACCCCTTGACTCACAGAACAAACAGGATTGAACACTCTGTCCTGGCGGGGTCCAGAAGAGGGATGCTGCCCTAGCATTCTTCCAAAGGTGTGTTTTCTACTTTTTTCTTCACATGGGTAAGACCTTGACACCAGAGAGCTTCACAGACACCCACAGCACAACTCAGAAATGACAGGCTTTCTATCCATTCTGTATTCACAAAACTCAGAGGCTTTCCATCCAGCCACCACCCACTCCAGGCTTCCATGTCCTTGCCTGGAGGGTGAGTGTGATTTGCCAGAGCTACCCATTGTGAGATCATATAACAGAATACTATAAACTCCAGAACATTCTGAGCGTGAAAATAACGGTCCTACATTTCTTATCTGGGGAGTGAAGGCACTTCTTATATTCCCTTTAAGATGAGTCATATGGAACATCAGGTCATATCAGCCCTGCTAATGTCAGCAAACAACACTGAGATATTTACTGGAGAGCTGAGAAAGTCATTTTCTTGCCTGACCTTACGGAGTTTGTGCTGTTTGTTTAACCTGGAACATTGCATTGGTTGGTAATGATTTTCTGGTGATTCGACATTTTTCCTTCTCCCCGATTACACTCTGAAGGGAGAATGGGTGTCCTGGAAAGGTAGGGCTTGAACTTTTCAGAGTTCAGAACTCGTTGCCTGGTTTTCTGGTGAGATGCACACTCTAGGTGTTGTTCAACCACCTGATTCCCTCCTGAAGGAAAACTTCATGAAATAGCCACATATGCAGTTCCATGTTGTCACTCAGTCACATACAGTTTCATAGAATTATCACCACATACCTATACACTACTCTCTGCTTTTGAATAAAGTTGATCATCTCCTTTTTTCTTTCCATTGTAATGGTGGACAGGGAACCCAGAGCCTTGCACATGGTAGGCTGTGAATGCTCTACCACCATTCAGCTCTACTCAGTTTCTCTCTCTCTCTCTCTCTCTCTCTCTCTCTCTCTCTCTCTGTCTGTCTGTCTCTCTCTTCTTCCCTCTCCCCTCTCTCTTCCTCTCTCTCTCTCTCTCTGAGTTGTAACATTACTTTCACTTTGTGTAAAAATATCATACATCTTCTGAGAATGCAGACTTCATATTTTCATTTTTTGCTACCTCTCCCCGCCCCATTATTATCTGGTAAAACTGGAAGTTCCTAGTGTTCTTCAAAACAATCAGTTTCAAGTTATATAGAGATTTATATTGCAACCACCACAACTGAAAGACAGAACCAAAATACAACTTGTTCATCATTCCAGAAATTTTTCCCTTTATATTCTTAGACTGGTCAGCTATTGGTCCTGTGGTGGTATCTCCTTGCTAATCTGCAGGCATAGAATTGAGCTATGGGGACAGGCTTCCTTCATGAAGCCTGATATCCTGTGCTGTAGGTAGACTATGCATGACCCCTGACATTGTTCCTCTTTGCCTTTGGTGAATTCCACAGGACTGATAAAGAATGTTGACTGACTTATTCTTCTTTTTTTTTAAAATACTTTATTAATTTCTTCAAGTTACATCTCAGTAACAAACCCCTCCCTATTCCCCCTTCCTAACCCGCCCTTCCACCCTCTTCCCTCCAGAAGTTTCCCCTTTCAGTCCAACAGCTGGTTCCTTCTCTTATAACAGTAAGTATTATACAAAACAATAGATATAAATATGCCACATTTATGAGAGTAAATTGGCCCAGTATACCTTCCCAATGTTCAGTTTATACCTATTTGGCCCCTGACTTTAACATTCTACTATCTACCCAACTCCATGAGTTTAAAGGTCTATATGTGACTCAACATTCATACTATCTTGCAACACACTTTTAAGAGTATCTTCTTAGATCTATAACACCCTCTTGATTCCTAAACAGTTCAAAATTTAACTATAAGATTCTATCTGTCTATTCTTCAACCACCTCAGAGACCTGAGAGGGATAAATATATTTGCTTATATAGGAAGTGCAGAGCCTGCAGCTTCCAAAACTAAGAAAGAACATACCAATAACTGCCTGGACAGTTCCCATTTTCTCTCCATACATTCCAGCATCAATCTTCAGCCTTTGGGTCCTGTTTCTCTGACAGACATTTGTTGTAGAGCAGGGATTATGAAGGACTTACCTACCCTGTCTTGGCAGAGTTAGGCTGTCGACTTCCCTGCTACCAAGATTTGTCCTTTTTGGACAGCAGTCTGTCTGCAGTTGGTGCAAGGGGTTTTTTCATGCCAAGAGAAAGGCTTGCCACTAATTTAACCATCTTACAGTGGAGGTTCTTCGATGCTTATCTTCTACTTGGAGTAGAATAGGGGGTGCTGTCAGGCGCTGATATGTCTCGATATCAAAAAAAATCTTGATTTAAGATAACATCTTTGAATGCCATATTCTGCAGATCTCTAGGGGTTTTTGAAGATGCCCTATCCATCTCTTGTATTTAGATAAGCAAATGTTGCTTGTCTCTTAGCAACTTGATTACTGGGTAGTTTAGAGAATATCTGTGATAGACTGTCATAGTAGCTAACAAAGTGACATGTTTGCATGACTAGGAGTTTGTTTTACTTAACTATCCTAGACCGTTTTAGACGGTTGGTATCAAGAGGTCAGAGCTTCACATTTTATTTTTAAGTATCTCTAGGTATGATACCATTAGGAAGCGTTACCTTTAAATTTGTATCAATATACAAAGATCTATTCAATTGTGGTTAAATATACTCTTAATTATGTATCAATATACCAAGATCAATGCCTATGTAGCCCAATATAATCTTAATATTACGTCCATATGCAAGGGTCAATACCATTGTGGCCAACTATAATCTTAATTTTGTATCAATATACAAAGATCAATACCGATGTAATCCAATACAATCTTATTTTTGCACAATAAACAATGGTCAATACCACTTTAGCCAAATAACCTACTAATTTTGTATCAATATACAAAGGTATAAGGGCATATTCAATAATGTGCCCCTTCTTCTTGGACCTTCCTGTGCTATGTCTATATCTCATTTTTCTCAAGCCCATGCACTCCTACATAGGAGAGGAAGAAGGATACAGAAAAGGAAAAGTAGGAATTCCCTGGGGCTAACCTCCAAAACCCATTAAGACAGGACCATTTATCAGCTTGTAGTCTCTTCCCCTACATAACAGAGTTTTTTATGATTCCACTTCTAATACCCCAGTTTGAGAGTTTGTACATGTATTAATCAAGTGAAAATAACAAGAAACCCAAAGGCTGAGAGAGCCAGTCCTTGGGAGAATGTAATGTTAAAGTGAACCTCTACTTGAAGAGGTGCAGCTACCCAAGCATGCGTTGCCACCTCCTGTGTAACAGGTACCACAGCAGACACTTCACAGCTCTTCTCTCATTTGTGCTCCCAAAACCCCACTAAGAAGGCACCTGACTCCTGGGTCTCAGAAGAGGAACCAAGAGTTTCTTCAAGTCTTCCTCAAAGTAGTGAGCTGAGCCATGGTCCCCAAGGCCACCTTTGGTCCTTCCCTACCTCCAAACCCTGGTTTTCCAACCTCTTATACTTCTGACTGTAGCTGGAGTTGGGAGACTTTTTCCACCCAGGCATTTAGATAAGCTTGTTAATATACTTTCCTTTCATTAAATAATGGGGATTACTTCATCCAAAGAAGATCATCAGCTTCCAGCACATAAATCAGAGACTGCCACCCTACCACCATGCCTTTATACATGTGTGAGAAACCGAGGAAGAGAAAGGAGAGAAAATGTTTGGCTTTTCCCAATTTATTTCTCTTTCCTCCTAATTAAGATGACTTGGGGTTTTAAATATTTCCTTCCTGTTAAGGGAAAGCCATCCAGTTCCTAGGCAAAGAAGAGAAATAAAGAAGAAAATGACCCAGCGAGTTCAAACTATTCTCCCCTGGAGGGCAGGCATTCTGGACATCCTGTGTGAGGGGCAGATTTGGGGACGGTGAAAGTAAGAGAGTATGGGCTGGACCCATTACCTGCTTCCATTCCCCACTGCAGTTATGTCCTGGAGATTATGTATTTGCTTTTCATCAGTGATAATAGCACTTTAAGAACAACGACAACAAGAATCAAATATTTCAATCTGTAGCAGACACAGACGTCTAGCAGGAATTCTCCTGCCGTAGGCTGGTCAGACAGACGGACACAAGTATACTTCCCTCTTCTTTCCCTGTCTCTTTCTTTTTGTTCTTTCCTCTTCTTATCCTAAACACAATTTACTGGGTAGTTTTTCCAAGGAAGATTCTGGCTGACTCAGTCACCAGGGACTACAGCTTTGGGAGCATACATCCCTGTGTTTTTGTGCACTGGCAAGCTCAGGGTCCCAGCATCACTGAATGGCTCGGATATAAATGGAAGCACTGTGTAGATGGCTGTCAGGGACTGCCCCTCCATTAAGGAGCCACATCCAGCCCATCACTGTGCTATCATCCTCTCTGGCAGCTCCCCTGCCACTGAGTCCCCTCGATCTGCCTCTAAAATGACTCTCAAATGAGCCCCAGCTCTTTCCTCCCTCAGCTCCATGCAGGTCCTTGTCACCTTTGAGAGGCATTAGTCCTGTCACCTCCCTTCTGGTGCCCCTGCGTCTAACCCTCTGATCCATTCTTCTGCTTCCTGCAGCACTGCCTGCAAAGTGTGGTTCAGTCAGACCTGATGGTACATTTTTTCCCTGAAACACTGCAGTATTTTCCCATCAATGAATCCAGGACACCAGTGTAGTGTGGGAGGTGTTTGGGGCCATATATAAATAATTGTGCTGGGTTTGAATGGCTGTATGTTTGCTTTTATGGTTGTCTTTTTAAAATAAGTATAACAAAGTAATTTTTTAGGATTGAATCCTTAAGTGAGTAGCTCTGGCAGATATAGGGATGGTAACACACAAATGGCTGAAGTTTCAGAAACACTGGCTGAAACTCAGAGTCCAGGCCCTTAGCCCATCATGAAAGGTGCTTCCCAAGCTGTTTCTCCCCAGATAGCTTCTGGCCTCCCCTGTTGCTGTTCCGTGGCTTTTCTTCAATGAGAGTCCCCTTGACTGTCAGTCACATCAAGTACTATAGTGTTTTCAATGGTTGTTGTGCTTCTGTGTCTCAGTCACCAATGTGGTGTCCAAACTAGTGATATCTATTCATCCCTGTACACTCAATTCACATGTTCCCATCTCTGTGAACCCATTTCTAACTCTCTGGGGCAGGATTCACCATGTCTCTTTAATGCAGCCTCAATTCTCTGGCCTGTACACATTCAGTATAGACAAAATCATCTTTCGTGGGAATATTAGCTATCCACCATCAGTTAAATCTGAGGATGCCGAATCCAAGGATACAGAGAGCTAACTGTGTGAATATGAGGTATCCATACCACGGGGCTATATGTCACTTCATAGTCTAGAATGTTGAAAGGACAGCAGCCAAGAGGACTGTGACCCCATTGTGCCATCAGTAGAGTCCTGGTTTTTCGTCCTCTTTATGATGTTCAACCCAGCTACAAGTTCTCATCTCTCGGAGCCTAGACCTGACACAGTGCTATAGTCCCTGACACAAAGGAGCACACATTAACCTCTGTTCACATCCAGTCTAGTCTAGTCACTCCTCAGGGGTCCCCAGTCTGTCATTGCTGACTCTAGTCCATGAAATGCTTCGGGTGCAGAGCTAAACTTTAGGATCTAAGGATGCTGAAGGGACTCAACCCAAGGAACAGGGAAAACAAGAGATGGTGCGGACCCACAGGCCTCTGAAAACATTCTCAACCTTCTTCCTTCTATCTTTAACTATCAGAATACCAAGGTGTGGTTTGGTGAAGGAGACGTTTCTAGAAGTTTCCACTTGCGGTGTGGAAATGTTTAATGTAGCATATTTGATGGCGTAGGTGCTATGGATGTCAGACTATTGAAAGTCAAGGATGAAGGACATTCTAGGAGCATCATTCCACTTCAGACACCATTGTAGTGGACCCATAGGTACCTCCAGACACAGAAAGAGGACATATGAAATCCCCATGGTCAGTTAGCTTCAAGGAGCCACTGGGGGCTAACAGCCAGCCTCTAGGGGTCTCTGACCTATACACTTCCTTTTCCAGGCTAAGATGGTGGGAGCCTGGGGCATCATTAGTCCCTTCTGTCACCTCCTCATTGGTTCTAAGATAGTGTTTTAATGACAGCTTGAGAGGCTCGGCGTCTTGGCCTCCTTCTATTTTTGATCCCCATTGTGTTAATGTGCACTTAATGAGAAATTCTTGTCTTGCTTGTAAATCCTGTAGCTGGCATTCAATTTATTGACAGATGTTTGCTTGGATCTCTTTAAAATTACTTCATAAATCTTCCAGGATAAAAGGCCTCAAGTTTGGTTATTAAGACAGGGCCTTGTTGACAGTTGCATATTTAACTGTTTCAAAGTCGATCTTTAGGACTGTCAGGGTGAACTGCCAAGGAACATTTGGCAGGGAGATGTTTGCAACACTTTCCAGACCTACCAGGGCCAGGGAAGCTCAGCTTCTGTGCTGTGATCCCTCAGGTTAACTTCTCCGCGGCCTCATGTGCTTTGAGCTCGCTCACTCATTCCTCATATCAGAGTGTCAGCGTGACGTGACGAAGTGTTCCTGCTGATAGGAGATAAAGGCTGAGGAAGCCACCGCTCTCAGATATCAGGAAGAAGTGTTGATGGGGACCCTGTGCTGAGGTGGCACTTCCCACACAGCCAGGAGGCTTCAGCAGCTGCAAACACAAGGGCTCCAACTCCAGCTTTAGACAGGAATGTAGTGGCAGCTGGGTGGGAGAGAAGTTTGGCTTGAAAAGCTTGAGAGAGCACCCATCTTCACGGCTGTGGACTTGTGCCTGGTATTCTGGATCAGAATTTTGTTTTTTTCCCTGTTGCCAACTATTTAAAAGTCTTCTATAAATGTATTAAGATAAAAGAAAGAATGAAAGGTTAGTCAGCCATTTCATGTGATTGACATGCACTGGCTCATAATACTCACATGCGTAAGGGTTCTCAGCCTACAGGGTTAAACCTCTCTTGCCCACTCACGAAACCATCCTTCTAGGTTTCTTTTGGTTGCTTAGGGTAGGGGCAAATTGAGCTGCTGCTTCACTGAGCTGGGGATTGAACCTGTGTCCAGTTCATCAGCTGCTGTATCTTTGGTGCTAATCAGGTCACATGGCCACCCTTTCATCAATTACTGCAGTCAGTGGTAGACGACTATGGAGTGATTGGTTGTGTCTAAGTCACATGACCTGTCCCACTTTAAACGGGGGATTAAGACTAAGCAGAGGCGGGTGTATGGGGCTGGGGGGGGAAGGGGATCTTGTCACCTAAAGAAGGGAGCCCTAGCCTAGAGACTGGCAGCAAGGGAACAAATGCTCCGCCGTCTCCTGAGAGAGAGCTGAAGGCATGGGCTGTTCTGACAAGCCAGGCCTTTGTCTGGTTGCTGCCTACCAGTGTTTGTTGGTGCTATTGGAACTGGAAACATTTCCAGTTTGAAGCAGGGAGCTGGTGGAAGGAAAGCACGTCACGAGGAACGTTTTTGATAGCAGACCTCCCCAGAAGGCCGGCTAACTGGCTTCAGAACAGTCCACGTTACTAGAGTCTGAGGCAATTTCCATCATGGAAATTTTAAAGTGCTCTCGTCACTAAGAGCTGGAAATTTTGGCCTTGCATTTTCACTGGATCCCTGTGAGAAACATTCTTCACGGAAATGGTTGTAATGATTCGACTGTAGAATTTGGTTTGTAATAATAATTAACACTTTTCCAGGGATTGTTACGTGCTGGCTCCGATGCCCGCCAATCTGTTAGCTATTTTGTTATTCCTGTTTGTATCAGTGAGCAAACTGAGGCACAGAGACATCAAGGAACCTGCCTGACAACTCACAATATTCGTGGAGTTTAGATGTAAACTCACTCATTTTGACTTCCAAGCCATGCTCCCATAACTGCAGCCACAGCACGTTATCCATCCACACTTCAAGGACACAGGCATAAATTCATTGAATCAAAGTCTGTGTTACCAGCCAGGGGTGGTGGTATGTGCCTGTGATCCCAACCCCCAGGAGCCCTCGGAAGCAGGAGGATTGCAGAGTTCAAGGTCACTAACTCCCACCAACAGCAGCACAGAGGCACCAGCAACCCTGTCTTCCCATCCATGATGGGTGGTGCATATCTCTCTTCTGTTAAGTTGCTTCTGTCAGCCTGTATAGCAAGACCCTGTCTCAAACAAAATCAAATGAAGTGTGGCACTAGGTGGTATCAAATGTATTCAGATGTATAATGATTAAATACATAATACATTAACGTTATGTAATATGTATAATTACAGTGTTTCAGGTACATTAAATCTAATCTGTGCATTTTTAAGGGCTTTCTCTTTGAAGAATTGAGTCAAGATACAATTTCTCAGAGATGACTGTAGGAAAGAAACATGGTCAGTCCCAATATCCCCCATCCTGAGTACCCAGCAGCCCCGAGCCCCTCTCTGGAGGCTAGTCTAAGAGCAATTTCTCAGGGTACCTCTAATCAGAACATGGGGGCAAAGCCTGTAGAGTGCACCCACATTCCCTTCAGAGGGAGCAGTGACAGGGACCAGGGCTCAACAGAGGACTTCTGGGCTGGTGTGATAGCAGAGGAGCAAGGGTTGTTTTCTCAGAACAAAGCCTCTGGGCTTTTCTTTCTGTGTACAGGCATGCTGATTTTGTTACCCTAGAATGTCACTCATTGGGGGACAGGAGAGAGAACCCAGCAGTTAAGAGTGGGTTCTGGCTCTGCAGAGAACCAGAGTTCAGTTCCCATCACCCACTTCCAGGTGGCTCCCAGAAGCTGCCTTTTAACTCCAGCTTCAGTGAATCTGATGCCCTCTTCTGGCCTCTGAGGGCACCTGCACTCACGTGAACATACCCACACTCAGAATGAATCACACAATTCGAAGGGTTTTTTGTTGTTTGTTTGTTTTGTTTTTTATTAAAAACCTAAAAAGAAATAAAACCCACTGGGGGTTCAAATACTTGATCTAGTCATTGACTCCAGTAAATATCACTTGAGCAGGGAGGGAGAACAGAAGGGAAGGACACTAACAACAGAGTCTCCGCCCTATTAGCTAGTACTGTGGGAACCTGGGCCGCGGTCATTCTGTGGAGAACACACTTTAGAATGTTCCTAGATGAGGGTGAAGGTGCTGGGGTGGGTGTCACCAAACTACCCTCTGTCCTCCCCAGAAAGCTGCTCTCAGGGGTGTGAATCTCCAGTGTTCCCAGTCTGTCACCCAGGTAAACAGATGCTCACCCCTACCCAGAGAAATGCAGGCGGTCCCAGTGAGCATGTGTCGTAGAGAGAGGCGCCGTAGAGAGAGGTGCATACCTTGGAGAGATGGGCGGGTCATGGCTAAAGCCAGGTGCGAATAACAGTAAGTGTTATCTCAGGGTAACAATCATGATTGAATGGGCTAATGCCTAAAACACACTTAGACCTTATTACTGTCTTGTTTTAGAGAAAATGCAGAAGCTTGGAGGGTGATAATATCTCATAATACTAAAAAGACTCAGAGGGAGTCACTCTGGAAATGTCAGGAGACGGTAGACTCAGGGCCTCAGAATATCAGGCCATCAGAGCGTTTGGAAAGGGAGACTAGTGTGTGTGTGGAGGTATCTATTCAGGTGTTATAGCATACAGGCACATTTTTGAGTTTTGAGTACTGCCACATGGTGAGTACTGTGTCCCTTCTGTGGTCAAATCTCCAATCAACTATTCTCATATACTCAACATCAATTCCAATAAACACCAGTGTCCTGTGGGTGTGTGGCATGTGTGGACACAGTTTGACATCATGTAGATAAAGCTAAATCTGTCAGTTGCATAAAGGATAGCTTCAGCTCTCTGTGGACTGTTTAAGCTTCTTAGAGACACAGCCTAAATTGGTGCCTGCACCTCCTAATCATGTCCTCGGAGAGAGCATCATGTCCTTGGATTTCCCCGACCAACACTTTGGCACACCCTCCCTAACAATACCCCCGCTGAAGGCAGTCTTGGAGATAGGCTTTCTGGAGTGAGTAATGACTTTCAGGATGCAGAAGGGGGATTGTCTTTGGAAACGGGTCCATCTTGATGGATGATTGAGAAGCTGCTGTCTTCGGTAGAGTTTTCGTGGTTTTATATTTGAGGCCACGTAATAAATATTGTGTAATTGCCCTCAACATGATGCAAGACCAGACAGTGAAGATGAGGCAGAAAAAAAAATCCTGTAACAGCATAAAAATTTATTAGGATCCCCATTGGTAGTCAAGGCAGGACTGTGTGAGCAAAGAATGAGCTGTCTGAAATTGACCAAGATAGAAACCAAGGCAATGCAGAACAAATTCCACCAGGCTTGCTTAGAGGAGGTGTTGGGGAGAGGGGATAGACATATTCACTCTTAGGATCTTTCGGAAAGTGGTTTCAGAATCAACACTTGTAATTAGAACAAGCACCAGAATCACTTGCCTACTCATTCCAGAAGTTAAACAGCATTTCCAAAGGGCAAATTCTTTTTGGGATTCAGGGAAGCAGGTGACTCTTAATCCTTCCTAATTCTCTGAGGTCTTGTCTTCCTTCACATTCTGCTGAAGTTGGCTTTTGTGCTCCACATATTCATGGCATGTTTTTTGTTTTAGTCTTTATGATCACAGCTTAGTTTATTGCCTATTGTCTTTTATCTTTCCACGTGATTCCCATTAACGACTTTACATGGATCAATCTATCTGTGTCTCTCAAATTAACTTTGATCTCTTTCGGTGACAACTGATGGGTGACAACCTGAGATATTTTATATGGTGTCTGGAAACAGGCTCAGCTTTCTTTTCATCCCATGTTTTATTGGAGAGGTCAAAAAATGTTTTGAATACAGCTGTGTGAACTCCGTTGAGAAGATTTGTATGTGAACAGTTTGAGACTCCTCACCTTACAAAGAAGGCCTATGCGTAAAGGTGTGATTTCAAACCTGTTTCCTTCAGTTCAAACCACAAGCTTCAGTGTTCAGAAACATTTAATGCTAGTGCTTAATAAATCATAATTTAATAATTTTCAGAGCATGAAAACAGTCATTTCATGATATCATTGGAAATGAGATGTGTGACTCCAATCTCAGTCTCTCACTAACATTAAAGTGATTTATCTGGAATTGAGGATTGTGTCGTGTGTGTGTGTGTGTGTGTGTGTGTGTGTGTGTGTGTGTGTGTGTGTTCAATGTATGTTAATGCATGTGTGTGTGGAGGCCAGAGATCAAAATCTGGTGTCTCCCTCAATGGCTCTCCACCTCATTTTCTGAGAGAATGTGTTTCACTGAGCCTGGACTGAATGACCAGTGAGTTCCAGAGATCTGCCTTCCTTTGCTATACAAAGGTGTCCGCCCCCATGCCCATCACCTCTGGGGGTTCAAACAGAGGCCCTTGTGCCTACATGGCAGGCACTTCAGACACAGAGCCGTCTCCCCAACCCTGTGAATCATTTTCTTTGTTCTGAACCTACTTTGCTCTCCAGTATCCAATTCTGCCACATCTGTACACAAGATACACACAAAATAAATGGCAACTGGACTTTTTGGTTGTTACAAAGCTTTTGCACAAACCTGGGAAAGTAAGTGTTTCTTTGGGAAGATCCCTGGGCGTTTTTCTTGGTCAGACCAGTTACCATGTCAACTTCAGTTCATCCCAGGAGCGTAATCTTTTCTGGGTTGATTTCAAAATTTTAAGATAAGGGTTCTTGACTGGGAAATTTGGTTCCCAGTGGATGCCCAGTGATACCCAGAGATGTGTTTCTTTGTCTCACTGGTACGAAGTACTTTTAGGTCTCACTGGGTGGAAACTCACTGGGTGCTACTCAACAGTTCACCTGCCCCACCCCAGATGTCAACAGTGCCAACTCTGAGATGGCCCAGATAGGAGCAAACTACTTGTCTATTCCTTAATTTTCTGTTGTGAATTAGTCCAAAAGGGATAGCCCAGCCTGGGTTCAGTGTGGCTAAGATTGCCTTTTACAGTCAGAGCTTCAAGCATATAGAAATGAGGTGTCTTGGTGGGAGGGTTAAAATGGTTTTCAATTTAATATGTGTGGATGATAGGGTGAGTGGAGGTTAGGAAATGGGAACAAAGGATAGGGAAGCCATCTCTGTTCCTCCTCACGATAGTCATCAGCGAAAGCACACAACACTCGATGTTAATCTTCAGGTGACAATGTCTATCTATGTGGTGGGAATCCCAGGGGAACAGCCATTGGGGATGTTATTGTCTTTTCTTGGGAGCGTGTAAAATGGACTACTTTTGGTTTAGCAAACAAATCTCTGATTTGACTCACTTTTCCCCCCTGAGACTCCCATGAAAAATTGCACCCTCATAGGGAAAGATCAACCCTTCCCTCCATCAGTCATCAGGAAGGGTGACACTTGGCCTGTGTCCTGGGTCCTACAAAGAGCTCAGATGTGCCCACATGCTCTATGGCCTGCTGGATGCCAGTTTCCCTCCAGACCCTGTTCCCCTTATTGTGATCTGATTTTGTTTTTCCCTTTCCTAAGTGCGAACTTTTCCATTCTCCCTTCCCATCCATCTGGGAGGCAAAGCTGGCTCCTGACAATGCTCTGGTCAGCTCTTCTAGATTTTTTTCCCCCTTTGGGGGTGGGGGAGTGGATTTCCTGTTCCAGTGAGCCATAGATCACTGACATCCCTGTCTGTTCCGCTCGTCTGTGACAGAATGACAGGTGTCATTTATCACCGGGGCTTGCAGAAGCTGTGGGAAGAGGGATTGAATTTTTTTTTTCCTTCTTTCTTTTGGGCTGCCAGATCATTAAAAAGGGGGCTTTCCAAAGAAAGCTGTGTGTAACCTGAGTGCACTTACTGTCACCGGAAAGCTGGAAGGAACGGCAAAGGGGAGCATGAGAAAGAAAGGAAGGAAGGAGGGGAGGAGTCTATGCCAGTCACTGTGCAGCTCACACTCTTGCCCGTGCATGCTAAGTAAGGGCCTTCAGAGGTTTCCTCCTGGCTAGTGGTGCCAAGAAGGAAACTGAAACAGGAAACCTCTTTAATACTCCTGTTTTGCATCCCTTCGCACAAGGGCGGAGAGACACATTCTGTACTGAACCGGGCTTGACTTGAAGTAAGATCGGCACAGAGGGCACTCAGGAAAACCCACATGAACCAAAGGGAAAGAGTCTGTAAATTACAAGTCAGAACTGAGACCTGCTGGCAGGCTCGTTCTCCAAGGAGACATTTACAGCATCCTGTTTTCAGAAACACACTCGGAAAGTGCCCAAGCATATCTTCTGAGTGTGTCTCTCATTTTGGCACCATCTCTACCACCAAATGGCTCCGGGGACCAGGAAACAGACTCCTGGTTTATCCTTTTTACTGAAATGGAAAACTTCCTGTCTCCTGCCCCCATTGATGGTTTCAAAGTGATGAAAACATGTTAAATTTCCATAGTCCTAAGTTTGTGCGATATTAAATAAATTCTTTTTATTTTGTTGTTTTTACATTACACGTGTGTGTGTGTGTGTGTGTGTGTGTGTGTGTGTGTGTGTGTGTGTATACTTGTGGAGGTTTGAAGACAACATTTAGTTGACAAAGTGGGTCCTGTGGGTTTGAACTCAGGTCATCAGGCTTGGCTGTAAGCGCCTTTACCCTGTAGCCATCTTGCCAACTCTTCTGTGTCTCGGTTTAACCTTCACCACCATCCCCTGATGACTGCTTTTCTCTTACAAGGGGGGTGCTCATACGCAGTGCTGGGCATCCCCAAACCCCAAGGTGCTCTTTCTGGCCAGGCTGCGCTTCAAAGTCAAGCTGTTTAGTTCCAGGGTCTCTGCACTTAGCCAAAGATTCACTGTGCAGGAAAGATGTTGTGAGTTTTTGTGTCTAAGACGAGAACCTGGCTGTTTTGAATTAGGAAGTTACCAGTTAGGCATGAACCAGTACAGGGATGCCAACACCAGTCAGATCTCAAGTACAAACTCATGGCTGAGGAACAAGAATAAATCCTACATAGTTTAAATTATTTTTAAAAAGAAGAAGAAATTTTAAAAATCTGTTTTCTGTCTTTTATAAAAATCCTTCAGGTAGTCTCCATTTAACCTCTTCCCCCAGAAAGCCTAGAGGGCTTATCAATTGGTCCCTGAAAAAAAAAATTCAGCTACAGAGCAAAATAGAACAAAATAAAAAGGGACAAAGGATTGGAGGAATTTACAAACAAAAGAAAGAGTGAGTAATAGAAAGGAGAGGGGGAGGGGAAAAGAAAGAGAAAGAAAAAGGAAAGGGGAAAGCTAGAAGCAAAGTGGAAGGAGAGAGAGAGAAGGAAAAGAAAGGGGAAGAAAAAAGAAAGTGGTTGGAGTGTAGAGAAGGAGGGAGAGAGGGAGGGAAAAGAGAAAGAATGAAAGATCAAAAGAGAGGGAGAGGAAAATGGGAGAAAGAGCATGAGATATAAAAGAAAATGAAGATGAAGAGGAGGAAGCAGAAGGGCACAACAGCTGAATCTCTTTTGAGAGCTGGTAGGAAAGCTAAGAGCAGCCATGAGGCCTTGGTGCACCGGCAGCCTGGCTGGAGCACACTCCTGCAGGAAGCCATCCCTTCCAAATAAGTTTTCCTTGACTGCTTTTGCACAAAGCCTGCTGCTCGGAGAGACAAATGAGCTATTAGGTAATCTAGTTAATTGACAAGTGACTTAACTAATTACCCTAACATGCTTATTAAATGTTACCTTTCCCATTCGCCACACATTGTTAGGGCATCAACGTATGGAAGCCTTATCATACCACTGTCTCCTGACAGCGCAATCCTGTTAAACAGAGGAGTGCGGGGTGTGTTT
Source organism: Lophiomys imhausi (assembly GCA_907164525.1). Taxonomy (NCBI): domain Eukaryota; kingdom Metazoa; phylum Chordata; class Mammalia; order Rodentia; family Muridae; genus Lophiomys; species Lophiomys imhausi. The sequence continues at coordinate 5,503,434 of CAJQZJ010032083.1, forward strand.
CTGTTATGTTATTTCCTCCCTCTGTGGTTAGAGTCAGAAAAGATAGAATTAGGAGCCGGGTGTATAACGAGCCATCCTGTTCAGGGACAATGTCCTATTATGCTGGCGCCTAGTCACTCAGATGGATCGAGAATGGACTAAATAAAGAAATAATGTAAATTATCAAGCTTCGCCTAGTGGGTGTAACGAAAGCTGAAGGGGAACCCAATTGCCTTTTGACTGGAGCCTTTCATAGCTGAAGGGCTGGTGTCTTTATTTAGACAAGCCTACAAGACCTCTCATTCAGAGCTCCTTGGGTAGGTGTGTTTTGAAAGGCAGAATTTTTCAGGTTGTAGAGGGAGAAATGATACTATAACTAGGTCTTAAATGCACAGGGGTCACTTATGGTTCTTAAATATTTAGATATGGTTCTTAAATAATATTATAGGAATATTATTTAAGAACCATAAATATTAACTATGAAACTTTGTTACCACATGAGGTTTTATAGACATTTTAAAAATGTGTCTGCATGTGTGTGTATTGCTGTATGTGTGTGCATATATGTGTAAAGTATGCATATGTGTGTGCATGTCTAGTGTGTGTGTGTGCATGTGTAATGTGTGTGTGTGTGTATGTGTAGTGTAGTGTGTGTGTGTGTATACAGGGCAGAAGATGCTATCGGGTGTCTTCTTGAGTTGCTAGCCACCTTACTCTTTTATGCTAACCGGGAAGCTAGTCTCTTGACTAGACTAAGTGGTCATCAAGCCACAGAGGTCCTCCTGTCCCTGCCTCCCCAGCACTGGGAAAGAAATTGCACAGCATCACACTGGCTTGTCACGTGGAGACCAGGGTCAGACCCAGATCCTCACGCTTGCATGCAAAGCGCCTTACCAACTCACCAGTAGCCCTAGCCCCAGGTGGTCTCAAGAGTTTTTAAAGAGTCTCAATTCAGATGTGCTATTTCTGATAAATGAATTATGAAAATTAAAAATAACTACAGTTTGTAGATGTTAACATATGAAATTTTAAGAGATTTTAGAGATGAAAAATAAGACGTGGATCAACATTTCTATGATATTTTGGTTATCTGGTAACAGTGGTCATGTAGATATTTTTAAAGATTTATTTATTTTATTTTTAATTTATGTGTGAATGTTTGCCTGCATGTATGTCTGTGTACCACATTGGTGCCTGGAGAAGCCAGAAGAAGGCATCAGATTCTCTGGAACTGGACTTACTGGTGCCTGAGAGCCATCATGAGGGTGCCAGGGACAAAACCAAGGTTCTCCATAAAAGTATCCTATGCTCTTAGCCACGGGCCTTCCACTCCACACCTAGCTATTTTTTTTTTTTTCATTTTCCACAGGTCATAGCTAATACAAATGGCTACAGTTGGTGGCTACCTGTCAGAATAATGTATAGTGAGACACGATAGTAAAGCAACAGCAGAAGGGAAGAACCAGTGGGAAGATTCTTTTCTGGGTAGAATGGAGTTAGAGGCAGGAATGTCTAGAGAGAGCTCAAATATCATCTGTCCAGGGCAGGCAAATCCCAGTTCTACCAGACCCCAGACCCCAGACCTTTTCCCTCCATATTGCCATATCTCTGAAATCAGTTCTCCAGTCTCTACTGTGGTTCAGATTGCTTATCAACCTGTAGTTTTTCACTTTCTTGAAGTTGAAAGTGGATGAGATCATATTCACCATACCCACATGGATGAGGCAGGGAACCTGTGATGACCTGGGGGGCTCCCACTCCATTCACACTCCATGGGTGGACTGGATGGCTGTTAACCTCCTCACTGTTAGCCCTTTGGAGACACAGTTGCAGCAGTGGTCATTCTGGTCATCTGAAAGAGCCTAGGAATTCAGGCAGACAACCACATGACAACCTGACAATGACAATGAGTTTGCTACTATTGCTGAATCTGCTACAAGCCAAATGGGACGAGCCCATCAGTGTTTAGGTTGAACCCAACCTAAACCTCTACAGTGCCCAGGAAGAGTGAGGGAGTTAATTGGCCAGCACCCCTGAGCTAGGTCCAGTATTGTATCTGATCTCTGGTTTTCCTCATTGTCCAGTTGTCTGCAGTGAAAGGCGAATGGCTAAACGCAGAACTGCAGTAGCTCCAAAACTCACCCCAGACAGGGAGAAATAATCAAGTGATTGGGTATTTAAGACACACTTTAATCACATGCCCTAATGTGGCCTTCGTGGCCAACGTAGAATGCTGCTAGGATCTGTGAGCTGCCAAGGGTCCCCGTGTCTGGGAAACAGGGCAGGAAGCTCACTGAAAGTGTCCTCGGGCTGAGAAATGATCAAAGTGGAAGAGCAGGGAACAGTCTTATGGGAGATGTTTCTGGGAGAGAGTTCATCTTTGCAAAGGATCACAGTAGATCATTCCACAGAACACCTTTTTTTTTTTTTAAATGGGCTTTCTCATTGTGCTATCAGGACACACTGCTGCATCATGAAAGCTTACTGAGTTGGTAAGAGGAGGAAATACCTGTGACCTTGGACATGTACACTTCCACAGCACTGCAGCAAGGATTGAAGTGAGAGGTCACCAGAGTGGGGCCCATCATAGCTTGAAGAGCAAGGCCAGCCCCGTAGGCTATCTACAGCAGCCAGGGGCCATAAGCATGCTGGGCCAGAGTCCCTTAGTCACAAGTGCCATCCACAACAACTTCCAGGGACACTGTCTCCTCTCCCTCTTGTTCTTTGCCTTCAGTAACCATATCAAATCATTGATTGGGCAGTTACATCTCTGGAGCAACTGATTCTTGGCAACTTAGGTAAAAGGATGCATCACTTGAGGATCATCGTAGGGGCCCATACCAGAACATAGAAGTTCAAAATGAGGACCATTTACCTCCTGGTACTGCAGGACCACAAGCCTGGGCTCGGCTGAAGGCTGCTTGGTCTTGTCTGGCTTTAGGGAAGGTGAGTGACTCTTCTCCCTGTGGCCACAATCTTGTGGCAGGCTGAGCCAGCTGGTTCCCAGGGTGAAACAGAGTTCTGAGGACAAAAGCCAGCAGGTCTCTTGGGGTCTGGTTCAGACTCACACCTCTCACGCTCTCACGTCTCATATATTCCATTGAGCAAAGGAGTCCAAAGGCCAGCCCAGATTCAGTATACAAGGGACATTGCAGTCTAGTCAACAAAGGAAATGGGGCTTTCAGTTCCAGAAAGACGAGAAGAGGGAGGAGCAAAGAAAGGAGAGTGTCTTTAAAGTTAAGTTCAAGGACTGTATGTAGAAATAAAGATCTCCTGGGAGGAAACTTCTGTTTTAGTAGGGAAAAAAAAAAACAAAAACAAAAACAGATAGCAGATGATCAAACTGGGCCCTCCAGCCTCCCTCCTTCTGGCATGTCACGAGGCCTTCCAAATATCCACCTGTAATACCACCTTGTGCCCAGTGGAAGGAGCCAAACAGGGTAAGGGTGAGATATTATTTTTAATTTATTCAAATATCAACTATATGATGGTGAAATACCTAACCCCTCGTTTCTGTGCATGAATGTGTGTGTGTGTGTGTGTGTGTGTGTGTGTGTGTGTGTGTGTGTGT
>CAJQZJ010032083.1:5518094-5530181 GCA_907164525.1 Lophiomys imhausi
GATGGATGGATGGAAGGATGGGTGGGTGGATGGATGGATGATAGATTTGTGAATAGGTGATATTTAATGGGTTGATGATGGATACATGAATGGGTGATAAATGATTGATGGACGGATGTTGGATAGATGATAGATAATTTTGTTAAATAATGTATAGATGAATGGTGGATGGATTGAAAGGTAATGAATAATGGGTAGATGATGGATAGGTGGACACATGGATCCATGTACATATGTATGGAAGTAATAATAATAGTCAACACTTTCAGTGTCCCCAAGTGTCAGAACATGAGTTCAAGACTTTATCTGTAGCACTTCAATCCCTTTCAGTATTCTCAACAACTTGAGGAAGAATGTGTTGTTAATTTTTTTTTCTAACATACAAGGAAACCAAGGCATAGCTAGCAAATGGCCCATCCCATGTTTGAGCCACAACTGTCTGCCTCCACATCCTGACATACTACACTGTCTATGTTACCTATAACACTGCAAGATGGATGCTGTGCGGTGAATGCTTCACACTTTGTAACATCAGTGTGTGGCTGAAGCTTTTCTACCCCATGTAGCTGCTGACGCTAAGATAGGGGAAGCTAGAGACTGGTAGGTGCCCCCAATTTCCTCCAAAAAGTCACTTTCCTCTTCATTGCTGAACAGCTTCTAACGTGTCCATGGTACACTCGTGTGGTTAACAGTCTGACCTAAGGCTGAGAAGGGAAGCCTCCAGTATGCAATTAAATCCCTGTCTTGCCCAATTGGGCAACTAATGGGATCAGCAAGAGTGGAAACTGCCTCGTTAAGACATAGTTTGTACCTCAGGACCATTTCATGGGCAAGTGAAACAGTGGCTGAGGGGAAGTGCCTATGGGTCAGCCTGAAGCTGAATGAGATGGTCCTCCAAGCCACCCTGGTGTGTGCATGTTTGTGTGTGTGTGTGTGTGTGTGTGTGTGTGTGTGTGTGTGTGTGTGTGTTCTCATAAGGGAAACTTGGTGATCTGCATATTGTGCCTGGTGCACAGGAGTTGACTTCACTATCCATTCAACACTGCGATCTCAGGTTGCTCTCTGCAGCGCGCCTATGGAGGGAACCGGGCCTGAGTGAGGAGGATCCAGGTTAATCAGCATCACTGTGCTCTGTCGCTGATTTCTCTCACATGCCAGTCACACCTCTGTGTAAACAGAGCCATATACGGTCATGACAGACACAACTATGCCTTGTCCCTGTCTTGGGGCAGCATCACTGACTTCAGAATGAAAAAGACAGTTGGGTGCATGAGTGGCTGCCTCTTAAAGCATGTCTTACATTCAGGTGACAAAAAGTCCCTGGAACATTTCTGACAAAATGATTGCCACAACGTGACAGAGGGCAGAGGTCACACTAGCAAGCACAAACAACCAGACCGACTCAGCGGCAGGCTCTGTGTGGCCACTGCTTTTGAGCATCATGGGTATGTGACTGCATCCAGAAGGCAAGAAAGTTCCCAGGATGGAGCTTCCATGGAGTGTGACTAGCTCAGAGTTTCTCACCTGAGGCTGTACCAAATGATGCTATTTTTTAACTGACCTATTCTTTGGTGATAAGGGGAGGAGTCTTGTGTTCATGTCAGGATGCCAGATCATGCCCCCTCTATTGTCTTAGATCCCCAGCACAAGGTGGAGCAGATGACAATGTCTCTAGGTAGCAACAATTGTTTCCTGCCACCTAAAACCCACCCTACAAACTCCCAGGGTCTTATTCACAATTTTCTAGTTTATTAGAATGGAATATGTTCTCCACTTCTCTCTAAAAGTTGCGATACATCCAACTACACCATTCCCAATCTTAACAATAACATCCATGGCTATTCAAAAACTTTCCCTTAGGAAAATTATGCAGCAAAGCATGATGGGAGACACCTGCATCCCAGTACTTTGGGAGGCTGATGTACAGAGATTGTGATCATGAGTTCCAGACAAGTCCACGGAAGACCTTGTGAGACAGAAGGATGTGGGGATGAGGGAGGGAGAAGGGAGGGGCAGATTAAGCAGAAAATACAATATTGAAAGGCATGATAGACATGTGCATATCAAGGAACACAAAGATGCCCTTGCTTCTCCATCTCTGCCCAGTACCTAGGATAACTCACGCTAGTTGCTTTAACAAACACTGTGTGAATCTCAGTAGTCCCAGCACAGTTAACATAGGCTTTTCACCCATATGAAATCTTCTCTAAATGAATTGGATGTCATCTTCACTGTAGAGTGGCTATGTCATCTGGGGTGCACGGCTTCTAAAGGCACTGAAGACAGCAGAAAGGAACCCTGTAATTGAGGCTCATTACTCTGCCAACATCTCATGTGTCAGAAACTGGAAAGTGCAGTCATCCTGTAGAGATGGAGCGAGAAGATGAGATGAGTGGGGGACATCCCTGTGCCGTCATCCCAGATGCGGGATTTTCAGCCCCTTGAATAGTGGTCAAAACCCTGATTATTTGTTATTTTTGGTGACCTGTATTACAAGTGAACAATATTTCATATGGCCCGATCTTCTCTAAGCATTCCTAGCATGATTATTTCAAAGTTCCCCATTCTCCACCCTTCCATTCTGATTTGAGGAGTGTGTGAATAGCTTGGAGAATCTGTAATTTTCACTTGCCCCAGGTGAGGTAAATGGACAGACGTCTTGAAGCTATCAGCTGGGCTGTGTCTTCGTTCCACACCCTGCAAGTGAGGGATGATGTACTGATGGTCACTTTGGGGGGGTTTTAATAAACAAAGCTCCACCATGCTTTTCTGTCTTGATCTTTTATTATCTGGGAAACTCTGTGAACTTAACTGCCCCCACACCTGGCTTTCATGATCCTATCTTCTCAAATCCTATCTCCTAGCCACTATGTTTCCTTGACCAACACTGGATGCTACACAGTTATCCCTTACAAAGTAAAAACCTGTTGATTCTAATCCTCTGCCTAAGTCCACTGCTGTGGCCCATTTTCCTAAAACCGAGGCAAATGCTTTCTCTTCCACCTACCGTTCCATTCTTTCCTTGTCCTTTCAACTCCAGCCCAAGGCCGGCACTGCCTCTGCTATGTGCCAGGTGCTCCAAATCCACTGAGAGGATGCATTTGTGATATACTGTGTGCTGTGCGAGTGTGGAAGTATAGAAACTTACTAAAGGGATTGCCTGTAATTTCTTCTTCCCCATTCCAATGGAAACTCCCTCAAGCCCCTTGTAGCAGCTCTTCACAGAGTTTAAATTTTGAATCTTAAGAATAGTTTTGTTTATATAGCAACTTACTGTTTACTTAATGACTCTCCCACACACACCCACATGTGTGCTTATGTGTGTATTATAAATGCACACTGTCTTTTATGCTTATAAAAACATTTGTGCATATAGTTACTTACCTATTACATAGCACATCTATGTACATTATGTATGTGTGAGGGCATGTATATGTACATACATGGGCCCATTTTTTTCTTGATCTGTACTCCACCATGGATGGCCAGAATGCTGGAATGACTTACAGATGCAACAGGGAGCACTGAGATTAACAGAGGGAAGCTGACTTCAGCGACGCTACCCAGATGGTAGCAGCAGCATGTCTTGACTGGAGGCCTATCTGGCCCTAGAGTCTAGGCCTATGTCTTGCTGCCCCTTCACCTTTCTGGATTTCTTCAGTTTCCTATTTCATGCTAACATTTATACTGCAAACAGAGTCATTGTTCTCCTAAGTAAGGCCATGAGTAAGACAAGCAGAGGGCTGGAGCCTACAACAAGTGTAAAGCTATTCCAGAAGAGTTTTCGCCATCTCCTCTCAGGATACAGACTGCTTCAGCCTCCTCACAGGTCCGGCCAGACATTGAGCTCTCCCAGCATCTCTCCAGCCCTCTCTTATATGAATCTGGATTTCTCAGCCTTGACACTAATGAGTCAGGTACATCCCTGCGACGGCAGGAAAGGATGTCCTATGTGCTGTAGGATGCTGAGTGCCGTCCCTAGCCTTCATCCTCTGGATTCCTAGCTCAACTTCATGCCCCAAATTGAGACCATCAGAAAATGTTTACTTGACCAGTGTGCCCCAGTTAAGAACACTGGTTAGAGAGGAGTGAAAAATAAAACTTTCTGCTCTGATAACAGCAGCCCTGTAACAGGAAGGCTTCAGATGGCCAGTGACTATTCATTTAGCCTTCCCAAGGTGGGGGATACCAGCTGTCTGATTGACAGGGTGGAGGCTTAGTCCAGCTCTCAACCCAAGCACACATGTCTCCAGTTTTTCTTTCTCTAGGCTCAAATCTCCCCACCTTTCATGATGACTGTCTCTCAAGAGGCAGGGAAGACTTAAAAAAAAGGAAAAAAGAAAAAAGTTAAAGAGAAAAAGGCATGGTCTCAAAATTAGACAGCCTTACAGTCCGTCCAGCTAATAGAATTATGTATCGATGCTTAAATTTAGACATTGGATTTCATCTCTTAGTTAAATGTATCTGTGTGTTTTAATAGGAACACTCAGCTTTCCTTTTATTAATGCAAAAACATTAAGTCACCAGCCCTGGATCTGAAAGCCTTAAAGGGCTGTTTCCACCAGAACCTGTCATAAAATGTGCTCTCAAGCGTGTCCCCTTTAAGAGACTCCAGAATTAAATGTTCCCGTATGTGAATTTTATTTTGTACAGCACATTTGCTTTATGGCTACAATTAAGTTAGATGTGCCGATAACAATGTCTGTTTTCCATTTTAAATCGCACATTCCAGACACCGTGTATTGTTTTATTATCTAATCCACATGCTTTTAATTGCAATTATGGTCCTTTATGAGTCCCCTGGGAGGGCATGATTGCAATTAAAAATGTAATTTAAATGTTAATTAATTACATTCATTTTCTAAACTGGGAAAATTTCATTTATTATTTTCATGTGTTGTTCATTTATCCTAAATGCATTACCTTCTAAATGTTTTTTTTCCTAAATTAAGTGTTATGTTTATAAAACAGGGTGTTTAATACCCTTTAAAATTTTTGTGAGGGTGTTTGTACAAATTATTACTTTAAATTAATTGATTTTGCACTCTATGCATGAGATATAGGTCCTAAATATAATAAAAATAATGCTGGAGATTCTCCCCAAGCTGCTTAGTGGCATCACCCAATAGACACATTGTGATTGACTTGGAAGCTCTGAGGCAGTGTGTCTACCTCTTACTGCCACCGCTGTTATTATTTTTTTCTCAAACAAAGGGAGAGAGGTATGGAGACCACAAACGATACAGATCATTAATATGAAAAGAGGGGTTTTTTTTCCCTCCACATGAAAATTGCAACCTAAGGAAGAAATTTATCGTTAGATTAATAAGTCATCTTGGCTCATATGAATAAATAAAGAAGAACAAGGGAAGGACCGCAAAGACAGGAAGCCTTGAAAATCATTGGAACTTTCTAGAAAAAAATGTTTTATGCATAACCATTTCTCAGGGCCTGCTTATCATTTTTCTAGCTTACTTTGCCTAAAGTAGAGGGTCATTTTAGACATCAAGAAATATATCTCGATTTTAAACTCTGAGCCACAATAGCTTGGTTGTAGTTTTAGTGAATAACAGCTAAAGCCCCAAGAGGATCAGGGCTGATTTTCAGTGGTTCTTCTTCCTTTTCTTTTTAATTCAATCCCCAGTCCATGCTACATGCAATTAATTAATAAAAGCTTGGGGGTAGATACTTTTTTAATGTTAGCTTCCTATCCAATTGGCCTCATCTTTTTTGTTAGTTCATGTATCCAGGCCCTGCACTTCCTATATAAGCAAATATATTTATCCCTCTCAGGTCTCTGAGGTGGTTGAAGAATAGACAGCTAGAGTCTCATAGTTAAATTTTGAATTGTTTAGGAATCAAGAGGGTGTTATAGATCTAAGAAGATACTCTTAAAAGTGTGTTGCAAGTTAGTATGAATGTTGAGTGACATATAGACCTTTAAACTCATGGAGTTGGTTAGATAGTAGAATGTTAAAGTCAGGGGCCAAATATGTATAAACTGGACATTGGGAAGGTATACTGGGCCATTTAATGCTCATAAATGTGGCATATTTATATCTGTTGTTTTGTATAATACTTACTGTTATAAGAGAAGGAACCATCTGTTGGACTGAAAGGGGAAACTTCTGAGGGGAAGAGGGTGGAAGGGTGGGATAGGAAGGGGGAATAGGGAGGGGTTTGTTACTGAGATGTAACTTGAAGAAAAAAAAATAAAGTATTTAAAAAAAAATACCGACTGTATCGCAAGTCTGGGTGTGGTTTAGTTAGATCCGTAATATTTACAAGGTGACTGAGCAAAATTAGAGTCAGCTCGCAGTTTTTACCTAGGGCTCACTAGACACAGGCTGTTCTGTGGCTGGCTGAGGAGACCTCAAGGGAGAAGGAATGAGTTCCCAGTCTGCTCTGCGGGTGGCTGCTGTCTTTACTCTGCACTCTTAACTGATTCATTTGTAAAATGCCCACGTGGTGAACCCTCTGAGTCAGATGGTGATGCTCTGTCCACAAGAGCATCCCTGTGAATATGACCGTTTCCATTTTAGAGGGGAAACTGAGGCACCCAGGGTTCCCAGAACTTACTAGAGATTCATGGCCACTATAAAGGAGCTAAATAAACCAGGATCTATGCCCCGCTGATCTAATTTCCTCATGCCGTTCCATACCGCTGGCCAAGTCATAGCTGAGAAGCACTGTAGGCCACACAGGAGGCACCAGAGTGGACCCCTTTTCAGCAGGGTGGGAAGGAGAGTGGGAGTCAGACCTGGGAGTTCCTCTCCCCTGAAATGATGCACCCTTCCTGTTGTAACACCCGGTTTCCTGTCTCAGGCGATGCATGGTACTCATAACAGGGAAGACTACAGGGCTTGTTCATTGTAGTCTGCCTTCCCCCGTCACAGTCTAGATGAAAGCAGAAGTGAGTGGCTTTACCAAAATCAGTGAAGCCTTGAAGGTGTCCGTAGATAGAGGACTGCTCAATTCAGTGAGGCAACAGACTCTTCTACAATGCTGGGGGAATCTTTAAAATAATAACTCATAGTTAGGCAGGCCAGGCAAGTAGCTATATATTACCAGCCAGTGCTAAAAGGGTGCTAAAGCCCGGGGTCAAATTTTTGAGCTCTGCCTTTGCTGCCAACTGCCCATAAGTCTGGGTTCCCCAACTCCCTCCTTTGGAATGAGGGTGGGCACACTCTAGTGGATTGTTTCAAGCCAGCGCTCACAGATGACCTGTGATGAAACCTGTGTCTGGTGACCTATCCTTGGGTTTATTGTCTCTTAAGGTCAATTTGAGAATCTGGGCTCTGTATTAACTGCTCTCCATTACACTGATAAAACACCATGACCAAAGTAATCTAAGGAAGAAGAGTTCATTTGGTTTCGTATTCCAGAAGGACTGAGTAGGTCAGGACTGGGAAGGTGTGGTAGCAGAAGCAGGAAGCTGAGAGCACACATTTATCTACACATGGAAAGCTGAGAGAGAGGAGGGGGAGAGAGAGAACAGGAAGTAGGACCAGATTTCAAACCCTCAAAGCCAGCACCGAGTGCTTCTCCCCCAGGGAGGCTGCACCTCCTAAAGGTTCCCGAGCCTTCCCAAACTGAGGAGCAAGTATCCAAACACATGAGCCTCTGGGAACATTTCTCATCCAACGACCAGAGAGGAGCAAAGCATCTGCCCATCAACCGTTGTTCCACAAACAACTGGGGCAGGAGGTGATGAATACTTGGGAGTTAATCAGGAATGGCCACGCCCACCTGGGTACCTTGCTGCCTTGATGCCTTGAGCAGGTCTTCAGAGACCTGACTTTAGACCTAGGTGAGAGGACATCCCGGGAGCTGATGTGTTGTTCCCTTCCTTGATGGATTCATCTGGGGGATTTTGTGAAGCATGGATTAAATGCTCTCTGTTCCTCTGGTTGAGGGGGACACTTTGGTGATGAAGAATGGAGCCTTATTCTCATGAGGATGATTTTCCAGCAATGGGGACTCGGAGTAAAAAAGCAAATAAATAATAAGTTTTTAAAGAACTTCATTTGCTTTCAAGTGCTATGAAAGGTACATGAATCCATTTGCATACACACGGGGGAGGGAGACACACACACAGGGAGGGGGAGACACACACGGTGGGGAGACACACACACAGAGGGAGGGGAGACACACACACACAGAAAGAGATACACTTAGCTTTTGCTCTAGAGAGTCAGCATTTGCTACACAGGGATACAGCCTCCCCTTGATCCTTCATTCTCTGGGTTTCTGGTAACAGGTGGGTTATCTGCCCCTAGTCTTTATTACTTATAACTCATGTGACATCTTTGGGCTTTTCTGAGTCTCTGGTCCTACTTTCCTTCCATTCTTCCTTTCCTTCACTCACCTTCCCCCCTCCAGTCATTAGTTGCCCCCCAAAAGGCTTCAGTGATCCCTTCCCATACTGAAGTAGCTCCCTGCCTTCACCCTTAAAAGCCCCTAAGCAGCAGTGTCAAAGGAGCAGCCATAGATCCCTCTGGGGAGGAGGTGATTGTGGGCTCAATTCCCCCAGTCCCCAGCTCAGGGTCTGGTGGGAAGGTTTCTGGGGACTTCTTAATTGAGGGTTGCTAGGGAACATCATTATAACAGTAAAAAGCCCACGCAGGACTTGGCAGAGCTCTTCCTTCCAAGCCCAGCATCTTCCGTTCAGCTCTGATTACTATAGTAGGTGGCCATGACCCGTACAAACTCACTACTCACTAAGTGTTTTGCAGGCGTAAGTCAAGGGTAGCAGAATATTCACAGCTTAACATTGCTATCTCAACACTGAGTTTTATTTAGGAGGACGTTTCTTCACTTATTCTCTTGGAGCCTGTATGCCTCACAGAAGGAAATGAGTTACCCCAGGCGGGTGTAGACTCTGGGTTCCAGTGTAGCTTAAGATCACTGGGGCTTAAGTGAGGAGCAAGAGTTAGTGTCACCCACTAGCCCAGGATTCAGTTGAGAGCGCGAAGCCCAAAGTTTAGCATACAAATGAATCACGTAAGGTCCCATTAAGACAGAGGGACACAACAAGCCTGTGTGCCCTGAGATTCCACAGGTCCCCAGGCATTCCCAGCAGTCTGGTTAAACTGACCCGAATTTGGGGAAGTAAAGCTTTAGACATGGTGTTTGGTTCCAATCATCTCTTAGGGCAGTGTTTTGACTTCTGTGAGCCCATTGGCCTTTGGGGCCCTTTTCTTGTAATTAAAAGAAATGATGATGATGATGATGATGATGATGATGATGATGATGATGATGATGAACAGGACCATAGATAAGGCTCAGATGTTCGGCTACTCAGCCTAGAATACGTGAAGGCTGGTTCAGTCCACAGTGCTGCATAAACTAGATGTGGTGGGTGCCTGTCTTCACAGCAAGCACTCAGGAAGCTGAGGCAGAAGGATCAGGAGTTCAAAACCATTCTTGGCTACATAGTGACTTTGAAGCCAGCACGAGCTAATAGAGCCCTGTCGAGAGAGGGAGAGAGAGAGGGAGAGGGAGAGAGAGAGAGAGAGAGAAAGAGAGAGAGAGAAAGAGAGAGAGAGAGAGAAAGAGAGAGAGTTGTGTTTTATAGTGATAAAGGCGTAAGGACAAATAAATTGATATTTTGTTTGTAAGCAGCTCCTTTCACCTACTTCATTTTTCTTGTGATTTTAAAGGAAATGAAGGTAAATGACAGCACCCTCAAGTATGGTAGTCGCCAGACACTGTCCCTGTGCACCCAGAGTGGAAGTGGCTACTTGTTGATCTTGCCCTGGCACTCTCTTGCCTTCTCTGAGTGTCTACTTGCTCATCTGTGAAATGGGACTTTAGCACTCATTCCATTGTCTCATGTCTCTGCACACCACCTGGTGCATAGCTTCAGAAGTGTTGGCTTTTGTTTCCAACTTCATGGCACTCTCTCCAGTTGTCATTGTCTTGTGTCCTATTAAAAGTCAGATCCCTCATTGGGCGATGGTGGCGCACACCTTTAATCCCAGCACTTGGGAGGCAGAGGCAGGTGGATCTTTGCGAGTTCGAGGCCAGCCTGGTCTACAAAGTGAGTCCAGGACAGCCAGGGCTACACAGAGAAACCCTGTCTCAAAAAAAAAAAAAAAAAAAAACCTCAGATCCCTCACCGATCCTATCTTGAAACTCAGTTGGATATGTCCTCCTGGATACATGACCTGACTAATTTCCATAAATTAACTTCTGTTGCCTTCTATTTCTGTGATACCCTGCTGTTCTGCTTCTGGAAGGGCCACAATCACCTCCTGGATGCAGCAGACACTCCCCCTAACCTCTGCCCTGATACTCAGAATCTCCCAGAATGCTACACTTCCTTGGCAGTTTACTCTCCCAGAGTGTTTTTCAATGGAAAAGCATCAGTGCCAGGGTGGAGCCTGAATTAGCTGTGGATTCTCTGCCTGTCACTCCACAGGTGACAAGCACAAGGAAGCTTGTGTCACCAATCAATTCACTCTGATCCTTATATTCCCTTTAGCTCCTAATCTGCTTATTAGCCATATATGTTCGTGTGTGCGTGCGTGCGTGTGTTAAGACCAGAGGTTGATGTCCAGTGGCTTTCTCAGTCACTCTCCACTTCATTTTGGGGGATCAGATCCCTCACTGAAGCTGGAGCTTGCTGATTTGACTGGACGAACTGGCCAGCAGTTTTCAGATCTTCCTACCCCTGCCTCTCCAGTGTGTGTGGGGGGGGGGGGGGGGGGTTACTGAGGTGTGCACTAGCACACCTGGCTTCTTCCATGGTGCCAGGACTGAATGTGAGCCGTGTCCTCAGTTCTAAGACCCCACACAGTTTAAGGCAGACCGTGGGTTTATCAAACATATTTTGTAGGGAAAAGTGAGGAAAGGCTCCTATGATGTTACTGAGTGTACATGTGAATTGCCTTCCAACCTCAATGAAACTGAATACAGTGGTTTTACAGGAAAGAACATTCAATCACATACTATGAGGTCCTGTGAGATTCCCTGATCACACACAGGAAGCAGCCCTCACTGAGTCTTAAGCTTTACTTTGTAAGAAGATAGGACAAAATGGCCGCTAGTGTTTCTTTGAAGTGTTTGGTGACACTTCTAAATAGTGATAGCATTGCATCCAGCCATTAAACAACAGATACAGAATTTACTATGAATTTGCATTTTATTTTTAATGTGTTGTGTTTGTATGCATTTGTGTGTGTGTGTGTGTGTGTGTGTGTGTGTATGTGTGGTCTATATGGTGTGTGTGGTATATGTGATGTGTGTGTGGTATATGTAGTGTGTGTGTTTGTGTGCCTTTGTGTGTGTGTGTGTGTGTGTGTGTGTGTGTGTGTGTGGTCTATATGGTATATGTGGTGTGTGTGCGTGTGTGTGTGTGTATGTATGTGTGGTCTATATGGTGTGTGTGTTATATGTGGTGTGTGTGGATGTGTGGATGTAAGCATTTGCCTTGTTTATTGAAACAGGATCTCTCACTGCCCTGGAGCTCTTGGCTGACTAGCCAGTCAGTCACAAAGGTTTGCATGGTCCCACCTCCCCAGTGCTGGGTTACCAGCACAGGCCACCACGCTAGGCTTAGTTCTTGGGAATTAAACCCAGTTCCTCATACTTTATCAACTGAATTAGCTCCCTAGGTTCACCAGTTTTGAAAGAGTTGTAGAGTAGAACCACTGCCATCCATTCAGACTGTGCCGTGATGAGTTTACACACCAGCCCGTCGAAGTCTGCCATCTTTCCCTTTCATGTGCTTTCAATTCTTGGCCTTCATTGGTGGAAACACCCAAGCTTCTTATTATAGAGTTTCCTTTGCTCAGAACGGGGTCTGCACTGGAACAGCCCACCCTGCTCATTCTTCCAGGGAATTCTTCCAAGCTGCCTCACCCCACATCCCATCCTCCTGTCCTCTGTCAACCTTACCTATGAACTGAAAGCGGGCCAGAGAGACATAATGCTAAAGAACACATCAATTCAGGGAACTGAAATCACCTGTAACTCCAGTTCCAGGGGAAAAAAATCAATGCTCCTCCAGTACCTGCACTCACTTGCACACACACATACACACACACACACACACACACACACACACACACACACACACACACA
>CAJQZJ010032083.1:5530191-5541198 GCA_907164525.1 Lophiomys imhausi
CACACACACACACACACACACACACACACACACACACACACACACACATACACAAGCACGTACACTTTAAAATAAAATTAGTCTTAGATGTTAAAAAAATACAAGCAGATCTGTTGGACATGTTAAGATGACAAGGGATCTAGGCAAGTTACAAAGGAGACATCAGGTAAACAGACTGCCTGGTTACCTGGAAGCTTAGGTACCACTCCAAGGGTTATCTCTGTTCTACTCGAGAATAGACACACTGGTCCCCCGGCCTATAGGCATCTCATCTCTCCACTTCCTCCCCAATCCTCAGGTGACCCTCCTGTCATTGTCCCCGTTTCCTTCCATGTTCATTGTGTCACCTTAACAGCAACTTCATGTGTATCTGTACAGCCTTTGGCATGCACACATACCTTATACATTTTATGTTCAGACCAAAGTGTACTTGGGGCCAGTGAGGGCAAATACCAGATTTTCTTTTTCTTATTGTCAAGGTAACAATAACAGATCCACTAGAATTTACATAGCACCAAAGCCGATTTACATGCTTATTTACGCTGTTGTTCTCCTTTTTAAAAAACTGGGGTTACCTTGGCAACCGTAACATCACATGATGCACAGACAACCATAAGAGAAACACCTTTTGAAATGAAAACAGGAATCTCAGCAGTTACATCCTATAGACACGTAATCTGTCATCTATAGAATTGCCATCCACTTTGGAAAAAGACTGGGTGACATCTGTGAGGCATTGAGTACCTCCCTTTAATTACTTCTCTGGCTTCAGAGATGCCACGTAGAACAGAGAGACTGAGAGAGGAAGGAAAGACATTGGCCCTTGTCTGGGCCTATTGATAGAACTGTGTCTCAATCTTATTACCTCATCAGCAGAAATAACATATCACCAAAGCATATCTCTCCTTCCTTTTACTTGTTTATTTATTTATTGTTTGTTTGTTTGTTTTACCATTGGGGTAGAATTTATCACCTGATTGCAATTCTAAGAAAGGTGGGTTTCTGCCGGAGTGACGGTTGGCTTTGTCTATGCAGAGTGCCCCACGGAAGCACTTTAAAGCGGAAGAAAGAATCCAGGAATTTCTAAGACATGGTCACTGTCAATCAACAGGGTTCTCCCCATTACCATGTGGCAAATTCATTAATCATGAGTCAAAATGCAGCACTTCCTGCCACCTCCCCCCACCCCGGGACAGCTGTCCTCACTTTGACTCAGTCTTGCCAGACTCACAGAAGTCTATGCTTCTAAAAGCCTGTGTAGGAAAATCCACACAACCAACTGCCTTCTCCTTGCTCACATTTGAACAGGTTCCACTAAGGACAGGAAGTTTTCTCTCTGCATCAGCTATACTATGACTGCCATAGGGTTCTGGGATTTGGGCTTTGGGCCTTGTAGGACATTGGTCAGGTCCTATATTCCTCTATTTTAAACCACCAGTGGCTGCTCGTGACATGTGGTTGGACCCCAGCTCTCTTCCAACCCTGATTGCCTCCCATACCAGATTCCCTTGTTCCTCCTTCAATTTGACATCCCCAAACTTGGGAGGTGGGTGCTGGTATAATTTAAAAATAATGATATTATTATTTTAGAGAGTAATTGAAGCTATAGAAGATATGAAGAGGGGGTTAGGGAAGAGAAATCCTTTGGCTGAGGCTAGCCAGGAGAAGGCTATCAAGATATGATCAGTATAAGGGTTGGCAGAAAGCTTTTGTATTATTGTTGGGTTTATTATTATTATTATTATTATTATTATTATTATTATTATTATTATTTCAGCACCCCTTTTCAAAAACACCAGATGTCCCTGGAGGGAATCTGGGTTGCTATACTCACTAGGATACCCCACTTCCAAGAGGGGCATTGAGTCTAATATATCTCTACTTAGTGACTGCACACAATACTTGGAAATAAGTCCAAATGAAGGCCAAAGGATTCTGTGTCTGTCCGGGCAAGGGAAGTTCATCCAGGCTCAGTATTGTTCTTGCAGATGAACAGGGCAGATGGAAAGGTCTGGGCCCAGCAGCAGCAGATAGGGTTTGGCACATCAGCAGCCCTGAAGAGGAGATTTGTGTGCTATCCTGTTACTGCTCAAAGCTGTCCTCAAGCACACAGGGCTGATGACCAGGAAAGTTGAATTTAACAAAATGGAGTTCGATGCTTAAAGTAAAAGAAAGCATCCAGAAATTTCCAAGACATGGTCATAGTCAGCCAACTACACAGTAGATGAGGCCCACAGGCCTGGGCTCTCTGAAGATCTTGGGTCATTTTTTGTGTGCTGTGTGGCAGTTACAGGGTCCAGCCTGTTCCTCCTTCCTTCCTTCCTTCCTCTTTTCCTTCTTTTGTTTATTTCTCCTTTCATTCTTCCTTCTTTTGTTCCTTCTTCTCCTCCCCCTCTTTCCCTCTCTCTCTCATTCTCTCCCTCCTTCCTTCTTTTCCTCTCTCCTCCTTCCCTTCTTCCTTCTGTCCTTCTTTCCCTCCTTCCTTTCCTCTTTCCCTTCTTCCTTCTGTCCTTCTTTCCCTCCCTCCTTTCCTCTTTCCCTCCCTTCCTCCCTTTGTCCTTCCTTGCCTGTTCCCTCTCATCCATATTGTCTGTCCATTATTACATCTCCGGCACATTTGGGAGAACTTCCTCAACTGCATTCTCTCATTTGTTCATTCACATAATAACTATGGACAGAGTCCTCTGACATCTGTGGAGACTGTGAAGTAGCCAGCGGGAGGGGCAAGCAAGATTCACTCTCAAGGAGTTCCAGGTCTAAACAGGCATCGATTGGAGGTTTACAAATAATTAAATACTGAATAGGATTAAATCAATGACATCGATCAATCGGTTAATTGGGTGTTGGCTGGTAACGAATCTAAGTGGTCCTACCGAGCCAGTGTTCCTCTACTGCTTGCCAATCTGGGACCCTTTTTCCCATTGACAGATGTGCTCAGAGTAACATGTAGTGCAGGCCTGGGACATTTTCTGCCAGTCTTTGTTCCCAGATGGCTTAGATATGCATGCTTCTTAATTTTCATCTGTAATTCTCTTCCTTCCCCCATCTCCAGAGGGACAGAGCCTGTGTCTTCAATATGATGCCCCAAATTTAGACATAAGCTATTGTTTACTGACACTTAATGAAGCTACCTTATGCCTTTTAAACAATGGCTGAGCTAAGACAGAACTTGCAGAGCTTTCGGGCGGGACAAGGGGGCTGATGTCTGCTCCTCTCATTGAACTTGGCATAGAGTGAGCTACAGCCACACAAGCCAAGAGTTTCTAACTCATTTTTCAATGTTATCATAGGAACAGTGTGTCCTAGATTCCTAGCGGCTACAGAAAATGACCCATCCCATGGCTGGGAGACCAAGTGCCATCGAAACCAGAGCATCTCTATCCCCACATCCACTCTATGATAATGTGGAAAAGTTCAAAGGTCATTATGGGAGAGGAGCTCATGGTGAAGCTCTTCCTGAATACCCAGGCTTCCTGAGACAAGTTTATTAATTGAAAAAACATTTGTGTGGCACTTGAAGAATGTCCATGATAATGTGCTCACATCCTTCACTCTTGAGGGAAGGACGTACTCCTGTCAAGGTCACATGGCCTGGCTCACCCTCAAACATGTGACTTATTAAAGAATGGCATAAAAGTGCTTCCTCCAAACTTGGATTGTGTGTTCGTTAACCATCTCCTCACTGACTGACAGACGGACGGAGCTTAAAGGGTGAATGTTTCATTTTGGTTCACAGTTTCATAGGGCAGAGTCCACCATGGCAGGGAGCCCAGGAGGGCAAGAGCCAGAGTCTTTTGGGGAAAAGTGGAAAACAGGAAGTGGAGGATTTGGCCAGGAAGTTTAAAGAACTATAACCCTCTTAAAGCAACATCTGTCACACAGGAAGTACTGGTTAAATGTTAGCTCTTAGTGTTCTTACCTTTTGGCTATTATGATCAGAACTTCCCAGCTCTCTGTAGTGCAGTTGTCCCTCAGTGCCCACGGGGGATTGGTTTCAGGACCATCCTCCATTTATATACTAAAATCTAAGGATAGAAAACTCTCATATAAAATGACATAGTAGTTGCATATAAGTTACATTTGATGTTTTAATTATTCCTAGATTATTATGTAGTCCTACACAATGTAAATATTAATCTTTGTTATACTGTATTATAAATGACATAAAGATAAAAAAAACATACTTTTTCAAACAAACAAAAAAAAAGAACTATAACCCTCAAAAGCCAGCAAGTGTCCCACATCCTCCAGTTAAGCCCCACCCCTTAAAGGTTCCACACCTCCCAAATGGAACCACCAACCAAGTGTTCAAACACATGAGCCCGTGGGGAACATTCCACATTCAAACAAGAACAATGATATTTAAAACTCATCATTATATGTGAATAGGTCGCTCACAGGAAACCATACACCCACACACATGCACATATATACATATACACACAACATGCATGCACACAAAGGCATATACAAACATGCATGCACACACATATGTATGCACACCGTCATGCACATTCATGCACATATGTGCTTGCACACACACATGAATGCACAAGCACATACACACACACACACACACACACACACACACACACAATTTCTCATGCAGAAGTGTCTGCCCATGAGTCTAGAAAGTTTCTTTCAAAGATGTGAGACTGAAGCTGATGGGCAACTGCTTACTTGGAGCCCGACTTTCTGAGGCTAAAGCAAATGGTCACTGCATCATGTCTTCAGCTCGTTCAAAACGTTGTCCCATTAAATGTTCATCATTGTGGAGCAGAGGGGCATCAACAGTGGATGGGTCAGCTGTTAAAGGAAATGGAGACACACAGTTGAAAAGCCACTCTCCTGACATCACCCCCTCTCTGAATACTTAGGGAGATGGAAGCACTGACTCCATTAGCCGGGAGGGTGTTCCTCTGAGTCTTTGCTGGCCAAATGACTGCCACTACACTGTAGTAACCCATGGACAGCATGGCTGGACAACCCATTCCTTTTTGGTAGTTTCTCATTCTGGCGATTGTCTTCTTTTCTCAGTTGCCCTCTGTCTCCTGGTCACCTCTGGCCACATGCGGTGTGACTACAGCCCAGCGTCAGTCAGTTGGTCATCTTTCTACTCTTCCTTCTGTCATATAACTATGTACTAGTCAGGACTGTGTGACTCAGAATACAATGCTGGATAAGACGGTTGAGGTAGATGAATCTGACTTGTTTTTTCTGCATAGTGTTCTGTCTTATTAGGTAGAGGCAAGGAAGGAAAGGAGATGGTTAACATTTGCTTATTCTGAGCATTTGCTTCATATTTTAAAAAATAACCTATTGAGACTGGAAGTTAGATCAGCAGTTGTGAGCACCTGATCCTCTTCCAGAGGACCTGGGTACAGGTCCCAGCACCCACTTTAGGGAGCTCACAAGTGCCTGTGACTACAGATCCAGGGATCTAACACCCTCTTTTGACTTCTGAAGGCACTGCACACACATGGCATACACAGACATGCCCATGCACTTGTTTGCATGTACACACACACACACATAAAAATAAGAAAATAATTTTTACATTTATAATTTGTAATATAATTTTATACTTAAACTTATAATTATATTTATAATGGGACTGGCAAAATATGTGTGTGTTGTAGAATACTAGAAAACAGAGACAAGGAAAACTAGGAAGATAAAACTGTCTTTTCAGTTACCTGGAGGTCAATGCCACCAATGTCTCAGTGTGTGTTTCAGAAGTTGCTCACACACATATACACACATGTACCCGTAAACCTCAGTGAGACATTAGTGTGTGCTGTTGTGGAGGGTACTGTTCTCAGTCATAAACATGTATATTCTACTTCAACATGGCTTGCGTGCGTGCGTGCGTGGGTGTGTGTGTGTGTGTGTGTGTGTGTGTGTGTGTGTGTGTCACTATGCAGCCCAGACTGTCTGTCGGCTCTTGATTCTCTTGAGTGCTAATATCACAGGCATGTGCTACCACATTTGGACTTTGTAATATCCAGGTCACATTCATATTTTCCCAGATGAACCAGGCAGTGACTGAGCTGCCACCCAATGCCAGACTGGCTGTCACATCTGCTTGTCTAAAGAGCCCCCCTTTAATCTAGCAGGAGCTTTCTTGTGGGATTCAGAATCAGAAAAGGTAGATCCAGTTGTTCTGAGAACATTTTCTCTCTGGATTAGTCTCGAGGCTTCCTGTTGTCACTGAACTCCATCTTCCATCCTGGCAGAGCAGCCATGATGCACAAAACCTGTGTGTTCAAACTGAATGCCCATTTTTAACCAGACATATCAGAGGTGCGAGCCCTGTAGAAATATCTGAGAAGGTACCACCCATTTGCATCAGCACACATGTAAGTGCACTCATCTCCCAGGCAGAGCATCCTCTTCACAGCTCTTTCTCTCTCACTAGATGGATGTCTAGTGGCCCAACAACCACTCTCTTAATGGTTGTAACACTAATTAGTAATGCAATCACTTAATTAAGGCTTTTTTAATAATGCCATTCCACTTTTGTCATCAGAGTACAGCGATTTTATTGACTCTTAACCTTTACTCTTTCACGGTCGCTCTCATAACTCAAGACGGAAGATGGTCGAAGTCGAACGTGGCCATGAGCTCATGGACACTACAGAAACATCACCTTCTTGGGAGCTGGTGAATGGGTGGGCTTCTTATTGACCTCAGAAAACTTTCTCCTTCATTCTTCATTTCCTCATCTCCCTCCCTTTCCTCACGATGGATCAATCCCCTCCTTATCTCATGTTCTTCTTAGTGACATTCATGTTTCCCTCTGATTGAAACTTGTACTGAGTGGGGTCAGCTTGCATTGTCATGAAACCTGACTATGCATTTCTCTCCCCCATTTTCTTAGTGTTTGCTTATAGTTGGTAGTAGCAAAAATACTATATCATGAAAAGCCAAATTCTGTAATATAGTCCTTTTATGGCACCTAGATATTAAGTACCAATGGCTTAAGTCATTGACGGTATGCCTCGTATTAAAATTTTAGTCTCTTAAAGAATTTTCAATAATACAAATTTCAGACATACCAAATGGGAAACCCTTGGTGTATCTTTGATAAGACTTCCTAGGTAACTCTGCAATGGCTAAGAACCAAGCAAATCAGCTACATGTTCCCACCAACCCTGTCAGTGTTCCTGAGTGAGTCCTGGTCACATCCTCACCAACACACTGTTTGGGGGTCAAAGTCTCAAACCTGAGGAGCCCAGTTATAAATTTCACGTGATTGCAAATGCTCACCTGGCCACATTTCCTTTACAATCACCTTTCTGTTGAGTCCTATATCCCTTCCCCAAGTCACTCTCTGCCTAACATCACCTAAACAAAGTCACAGGTGAAGAAGGGGGAGATGCATGAACATTCACCCCATTCATCACTCAGGAGGAGGCATCTCTTTACAATCTAAACATAAAAGCCTTCCCCTCTTGGAGTTGGGTGTGGGCAGGAATACAGAAGAACAAGAGGAAGAGGGAAGAGGAGGAGGAAGAAGTAGCTGCAACCACAACAGCATTAGGGAGTAGATAGAGAAAATGTCCCAGGGCCTTCATCTTGTTAAT
Organism: Lophiomys imhausi; assembly: GCA_907164525.1. Lineage (NCBI taxonomy): Eukaryota > Metazoa > Chordata > Mammalia > Rodentia > Muridae > Lophiomys > Lophiomys imhausi. The sequence continues at coordinate 5,537,778 of CAJQZJ010032083.1, forward strand.
TACACTTCTTCCATTTTTCATTAAGCATGGTGGTTTTAAAGGAGCCCTGCTTTTGTGTGCATTACCCAAATAGTTCTGTGCTGCAGAAGGAACTAGCTAATCGATTCCTTAGCTGTCCCTTTTAGAATTCAATACAGCATAGATACAAGACAGTGGTAATGATTTTGACACTCTCTGCATGGCTAGAGGCTACAGAGCACTTGGGAGGGAGTGTCACACCCAAATGAGTACAGTTGGCCTCTGGTCCCAACACTGCACCCAGGAAACATTGCTGTGTGATGAGAATTCTTGTCCATTCTGTCGATCCATTCAAGATGCGTCTTCCTCCTGAGCTGGGATCGATCGGGTATAGGTACCCCACACCCCAGTGCCATTTGTCATTTCTGATATAATACCGTGTTATCGTTTAAGGCTGTAATGAGAGAGGTGTCTGTGCTTAAAGCACATGGGTGTCGCAAGCGTTGACAAATGGCTGGACTGGCTTTGTTTCTGCCGCAGTGAGCAGTTGGCTCGCTGTTTGCTTTTTACCTTTTCTCCAAGAATAACTGGGATGCGTTCTGGAAGTGAATGCTATCGTTTTGTCAGATGTGTTTCATGGCAAGCTGGGTGGTCCTCAAAGAACAGCTGCAGGATTTTAGCATCCGACAGGATGGGAGCCCAGGGCCCTGTGTAAATCTGAAATGACTCAAGAGCCACATGGTTGCTTTTGCTCTGAAAGTTCTCAGGCATCTTTGGGGGTGGGCTTTTTTTTTTTTTTAAGGTGAGAGGACAGGAAATGCTTTTGGGAAAAGGAAAAATTAGCATGTGTTAGATAATCGTCTTATTCAGGAGCATTTCTGGGAAGAAGGCGTTTTAACAGAAGGAGTGGGACCGTCCCCAGGGAAACTGGGGTGGGAGGAGGGGTTGATGCATACTGTCACAGAAACAGCAGCTTAGACTAAGCAGCTCACCTGGCATTCAGACCACCGGCTTTGCTCATAAGTCTTAACTTTCTGGAAGAGACTAAACGCAGGTCAAGAAGACACTGTCCCTGGCCCTGGAGGGACTCATGGGTTGTGATGGTGGTACTTAATCCATCAGGACAGGCAGTTTGTCGGGACAAAGATCAGCTGTTTTCTTGTTCATATTTCCCTTCTCAGAACTCATGAGATCCCCGAACATCCCTGCCATTCTGATCCAGCTTTGTTGTGCTGTGTTCAACACAATGCCCCTTCCGTCTGCCTTACTTACAGAGAGGGGAGGGTAGCTCACCCATCATAACAACCACCACGTACCAGCACACAGTCCCAAGCTGCAAATCTAAACAGATTCTCTGAAAAGCACCTGACAGGAATCTCAGCTGGAAAGTTCATCCAGTTGACAATGTGAAATACAAAAATCTACACTTGATGAAAGATACTGAGTGTGGGTCAGAGAAGCTTGATGCTAAGAGTCGGCTGTTGATTTTGAATTCCCTGGGACACGAATGTTTCCTGGTGGTAATCCCACACTTCTCAACACTTCCGGGTTAGATTAAGGAAATGGACCCTATTGACAATGGAGGGGAATCATAGGAATGCAATGGCTTTGAGACAGAATAACACCCAGAAGTAATTCATTAGTCAATGGAAGAAGCAGGTCCAGATATGAATATAATTCTGAATATTTCTATTCCATTGGACATCCAAACAAATAATACATGCTAATAAAGATCCATATCTTTATAAATATATATAATGTATTTACAAGAGTATGAAAACTTATATAAATTATCACCTACAGTAACTTATGAAGTTCTGTAAATGTATTAGTATATTTGCCTAAAGATTTATGTATTTTATTTTTTGTCTGTGTGTATGTGTCTCTGGGTGTGTATATGCATGTGGGTGCATATACCCAAGGAGGCCAAAAGAGGGGATCAGAGTTCATGGAACTGGAGTTATAAGTGATTGTGAGCCTCCTGAACTGGGTGCTGGAAACTGAGTCCAGATCTTCTGCAGGAGCAAGAGGTGTTCTTAACCACTGAACCATCTCTCTAGCCTCATGTGTTAATGTTTTTTAATCGATGCCTGCTGTATACTACGTATTTACATACATTAGTGAACTTGACCTTAAAACTATCTCCACTGGGGATATAATTGATTCTGCTTTTCAGATGACAATGGTGAGGATGGTATGAGTTGACATCATATGCTCCAAAACCCCATAGCTTTCAAGGGCCAGGTTCTGCTAATGCCATTCTGAACAGGTCATACCAAGTTCTACATGTCACTCATTATATGTGTTTAGAATGGTGACTAAGTATATAAATATAAAGAGAGACAAATGAATTAATTTATTTGTTTAAAGGTATATATTTTATTTTTTGTCTCTATGAATGTGTCTCTGGGTGTGTATATGCATGTGAGTATATGTGCCCAAAGAGGCCAGAAGAGAGCATCAGAGTCCATGGAGCTGGAGTTATAGGTGGTTGTGAGCTTCCTGATCTGAGTGCTGGGATATCCATCCAATATTCTAAACTCAGAAACTAGAAAAGTTGTAGAAAAAAATATGCAGGAGTCGGGATGTGGCTGCTTGTCTAGCGTGTACAGAGGCCCAGACTCCTCCCCGGATCTGTAGAAATCAGGTGTAGTTGTGCATTCCTGAAATCTCAGCCCTACAAAGGTGAAGGCAGAAGAATCAGAAGTTTAGGTGCTCAAGATCGTAACACATTTCCAGGCAGCCTGGGCTACATGAAATGCCAGGAGGGGAGGGAAGACAGGCAGATAGAGATGGAGAGATGAAGGAGAGAGACAGAGGAGGGAGAAGAAAGGAGGGAAAGAGAGATGAAGGAAGGTCAGAGAGGGGAGTTCATATGAGATTCTCAGATTTAAAGTGTTCAATTTTAGGATTGCTTTGCGTTAACAGAGACAATCCAAATGGCTGCTGCATCAGGCAGATAGCACAAAGTTAGACCACAGGGTGAGGAAATGCAGAACATATATCCATACTGACCGGAGAGGCAGTGCTCAGCCCCCGCTGATAGCAACTACAGGGCAAGTATCAAAATATCACCAGGCCACTTGAGTTCTGTTTTGTTCGTTTTTTTTCTCCACCCAGAGAGAATATTGTTTAAAAGCTTTAATAATAAAAGTATCTCATGGGGTCATGATAAGAGTTGAATATGTTGCTACTGGTAAATTGCTCAGAACAAAGATTCACACAATGGGTTCAAGTCCTAGAACCACATCAGTACCTCTCAGATTAGCTATTGTTGTCACTGTCATTGTTATCATCATCACCAACATCATTATCACCATCATCATCATCATCACCATCACCAACACCATCACCATCACCATCACCATCACCAACACCAACACCATCACCAACACCATCACCATCACCAACACCATCACCATCACCATCACCATCACCATCACCAACACCATCACCATCACCA
>CAJQZJ010032083.1:5550301-5569741 GCA_907164525.1 Lophiomys imhausi
CACACACACACACACACACACACACACACACACACACACACACACACACACACACCTGCACATACATACAGACACAAGGGCACAGGGAAGAATTAAAGTCAAAGAAACAGCAAGCCAGATCACAGGAGGCTTTGTGGCCATGCATGACAGGGACTTTCCCCGTCACAGCGGGCTCTGTGGAGAGTACCTTCATCTGACTTACACTTAAAGCCTGTTAGCTTCAGCCTGCTGCTGCAAGGAGCCATTCCAGCAGAGCTGGCAGAGCCAGCAGCTTAAAACAACATTAGATCATTATCTTAGAGTTAGGCCCCTAGAAATTTGAAGTCAGGCTCCCTGGACTAGAATCCCAATAAAGCCTCCTATCTCAGCTTCAAAAGGCTCCTCAGATCCTGTACATATGCTGCCTTCTTCTTCCGGGTGACTGCGGTAGAGCTCTTACCTCTGCTTCTGGGGTCAAGTCTCCTCCAACTCTGGCCTTCTCACTTCCCTCCATTGGCTCCTCCCAAGATGGCTGAAAAGATAACCTGGTATTATCTCCCTAGTCTGATGCTCAGTTTCCCCTCATCTGGGAAGTCTCCCTCTTGTTGCATAAGGCATTATATTCACAGAGTCTCCACCATCTCTTCCCTACCACAGAGGATGAATGTAGAGCAGCCCGCTGTGCTGATATCAACAGCACTGGCATGTTAAACCATGGGCTTTGTGTCCCGAGAGGCTGTCTCACACCCTGTAACGTGATGGCTTTTGCCGCCTGGGTATTTTATTGGCAGCACCTTTTCCCAAGATGAAGCAGCAACTTTAGAGATGGCCCAAATGGCATTTGGCTGAGAACCACTACACAGGGGGAGTACTGGCCATGGCAGTGAGAAGTGTCAAGTAACAGATCCTAGCTCCGTCCTACAGACAGCCCTCATGGCTTTGGTGAGTCCCATGTATCCTCCTATCTCTAACCACCTCAAGGAACAAGAGAGAAGTACGTGTTGTTCATGTGGACAGGGTGGACGTAGAAAAGCAGCGATGGACTAATGCTGGCATGAGTCTATTTAATTGTCCCCGCAGCTAGTTTCTCTGCTGTTCATGGACAAAGGAAGTGGTTGGTATTCCTTTTACCCACTGCCTACCTTGGTGATTGGAGCATTGTAAAATCTCAATGAACACCTGCTGGCTTTGATTTTATAATTATAGTCTCGCTACACCTTGGCTTCACCATTGTAGGAGAGCAGCTTAATACCCAGAGCATCGTTTTCTCTCGAAATGAAATTTAAGACATCATGTTAGCTAAGTGCTTTGCAAGCCCTTCACACAAAAAAAGATTTAATCTAAACACAGAGACTTCCCAGGCTGCTTCTTGGTTCTCTGCACTGCAGCTATATAGATACTTATCAATAATTTTAGATGCCTTCCTAGTCATCCCTGGTGACTTATTGAGCCTGGTGTTTCTCTTCTACAAAATGAGCTTAATACTAATTCCCGCATCTTAAAGTTTCTGCAGAGGTAGATGTGATCCATGGAGAACACCAGGCTGGGAGAAGTGAAACATCTTGCCCAAATTACCACAGCATAGGTAGGTGATACAAGGAACTGTCTGAACTTTGTCTTGATCTTTTTTTCCCATACTGTCTCCACTCCAGGCTACCCAGAACCTTTAATGCAAAGAATGGGAGCCAACTTTAGCAAGAGAAGCTGGCAAGACCTAGCTGCTTTCTTAGTGGCTTTGGGCTTAGGGTTTTGATGTGCCCTGATCCCAGCCTTGATCCCCAGGGGTGTGGGGGAGGCAGACTGCTCTGTATTTGAAGAGAAGGATCAGCCACTCCCAGTATTCACTCTGCCCTTCCCCTTGGCTAATGTGGCCACTCACAGAACCATCAGGGATGACTCAGAGGTAGGCAGATCAAGGGATACAATCGGAGCTCTTTGGTCTTTCCCAACCTTTTCTGTGTGAATCATCATCCTTTTCTGAGCTGTTTTTGTCCTTATGTAACTTCAGCTGCTCCTTCAGATAAACCCAAGGGCACAATCAATTTAAGTGAACAGAGAGGATAAAGGAAGCTTAGGAACCCAAGGTGGAGAACCAGGTCTGAAGAGAGCCAGGTTTCCACTTTCTGTGTGGGTTCACTGACCAGTGTCAGCGTCTCAAACTCATGGACCTCTGAGGGGTGGTAAATGGGCATGTTGGATGAGAGGTGGGAGTCTCGGAGTGGACACAGTGATAGACACCATGAAGACATACACTCCCCATTCCCAGCCGAGGATGCTGGGACCTGACAATCACCGGCCCTTGACAGGTTTAGGCTAGAAGAGAAATATCTGATTCTTAGATCTTGGTCATTCATCTGCTTCGATTGCAAACTCTAAAGGGATCCTTCATCTCCAGCGTCCCATCAGCAGGGTCTTGAGGAAGGAGCCTCATACCATGCAAGGGGAGAGAGAACTTGAAACATGGCTGACCCAAATGGCACTGGGCTGGGCTGTAAGTGTAAAACACTCAGCAAGTTTGAAAAGTATAGTCCAAAACACAGACAGTCAAACATGTCAGCTTTTCTTATGTTTAACGCTATGTTGATAGAATAATATTTTGGATCCATTAAGACAGTGTTTGACTAGAATTAATTTCACTCATTTGTGCTTTTAAGTTTTGTTTTGTTTTGTTTTGTTTTGTTTTTTAGTGTGATTACTGGGCCATTTGAAAGCACAGATACTCAACTTCTTTCAGACAGCAGCCCTGAGACTTCAAGGTCTGATCACAGTCTATGTCAGCAAAGATCTACAAAGATCTAACAGTAACTACAGCTACCTTTACTTTTTCAAGCCTCTCTGTTTCTCCTTTCTTGTCCTCCTGCCTCTACCTTCTAGGAGCTGGGATTACAGACATGCACCAACACGCCCGATTAATAAGTACTGGGGTAGAACCCAGGGCTCCATGCATGCTGGGAAAGCACTCTACCTACTGAGCCACTCCCTCAGCCCTGGCCTTTCTTCTCTTTAATCCTCACAGCAACCCACCGTGGCTGTTTGCTATCAGTGCCTTGTAGATGAGGAAGTGGAGGCTTAATCGATTAACTAACTTGCTGATAGCCTCAGAGTCAGCACGTGACAAATTTGATTCTGGTTTTGCCACCATGGTAACCAAGAGCAGCACAGAGAATCTGGCCAAAGCCTATGGGGAGTTTGGTGACCATCTCCCACCATGGGCCTAAGCTTTCAGAAACATGCATTTCAGTACACAGAGTCCAGACATCTCCACATTTGTGAACACTTCATATAGCATCACAAGAAAAGAGTTCCAAACAATCATATTCTGCTTCAAATACAGTGTGCGTATTGTTTCTGATTTAAACATAGACCAAATGTGGAGGCTTGGAACGTGTTTGATATGCACACGATGGATCCCAAATGTCAAGAACTCTCTCTTGGGTCCTTTCAACATTCACATAAAAAGGACAAAACTGGGCTCAGGCATGGTGGGACACACCTGTAATTCTAGGCCTCAGAAAGCTTAGGCAGGAGGAAGCCAGTCTGGATGATTGAGGGGGACTGGGTCTCGGAAGCAAGCCAGCAAACGAAGTGACCCCACCACTACCTCTTTATCCTTTTGTAAATGTGAAGCCTCACTGTCTGTTTTTAAAAGCTAATCTGTTTTCTCAGTGTTGCAAATTGAACCCAGTGCCCCCAACATGCGGCAGGGGAGATGGCCCCCCCGCGCCCCCCCCCCCCCCCCGTTTCTCATTTTTACTTCCATCCAAGGTCTAATTAAGTTGTTCTAGGCTGGTCTTGGGACTCCTTATTCCAAGCAGGCCTTAGACTGTGCTCTCCCTGCCTCAGCCTCCCTAGTAGCTAGTGGCTGGGATTACAGGTTTGATTCACCAAGCCCCGCTAGTGTTAGACCTTTACCAATTGGGTTTTCTTAGAATGAGGCTGAGGGATAGTCAGCTGGGTCTGAGGCCCCGCCCACATTTGCATACAATAGCCTCATAGACGCCTGGAGTGGGAGGAGGGGGATCTCTTTGACAGACACTCAGCTTGTTCATATTACTTTCATCTGCTGTCAAAAATTACTCAGTGGGGAGATGGCTCTGTGTGGCTTGGTAGTTAAAAGTGCTCGTTTGAGCCTGAGGACCAGTTCAGATGTCTGGAATTCATATGTATGTCAGGTGGACACAGCAACCTGTCAGTAATCCCAGCCTGAGAAGTTAGAGATGGGAATCCCCACAGCAATCTGGCCATAAGGACAAGATCTGGGTTCCATTGCCTCCTTCCTCTCTGAATACCGTTCACCTCTGTGGGTGTGGAAACGTGGGAAGAACATCAGGCACCCTGTGGGTAGTGGCATTTTCCAGAAGTCTGGTCCATTTTTTCTCCCTTTCACACTGTCAGCACACGAGACCTTGGGATTTTTATAATCCAAATTGATACTCTCTGTGAAATCTCCTCCACTCCAGCCCCCTGCTCTGAAAGATTCATTTTCTCGCAGGCACTTCTTGGGGCCCAGTGGATAACAGTGACTGAGGGCGAATGCCTAACCTCGCCTTGACAAGGTGTGGGCCTTGCTAATTTGAATCTTTTCGTCTTCTGCTCCCATCCACCTGGTGCAGTTTGATTTATCGACGCCTGTTTGTGGATTCACTGATCACTTTCTTATTACTCTTCTACCTCCATCCATTTCAGTTTCCGGCACCTTTCCGACGATTTCTTATGCCACCCGTTACCACCTGCGCCAACATGACAAATTATCGACTCAAAGTGTTGCTCCTGACCTGGCATGGTCTCTTCCCAGTGTTATAAATGATGCCGTTTCAAGCCATGATGATACTCTCATAAACACACAGTTGTTCCTCTTTTGGCGTACCCTCTTTGAACTGCAGGCACTCCGGGGATATCCCTGCTGCCCTGCGAAAGGCCTTGAGAGGGAAACAAAAGTGGAAGCAGCAGGCAGCCTGAGGGGCTGAGCAGCCATAGGCTGGGTAATGAGATCAGGATTCACTCGGAGCAGCCCTTTATGGGGTTCAGCATGTTATCCCTCCAACCACATGGAGCCTGAAATCTTAAAGTTTAGTAGCAACAAGCAATAGATGGGGTGTCCCAGAAATGTGAGGTTCTAGGAGAGGCGGAGTAGGCCGCCCCATGTGACCCATCATGGATCTCCCTTGCAGATGTACACACTGAGGTCTTCTGACTCCAGATATTTATTTACAGCCCCTAAACCTACTTTTGCAAGCTCAGCTAATAAATCCTCACCAGAGCCCAGATTCCAGGCTGTAGCCCTACAGCATGATTACACGTGACTGAAGGGTCAAATTAAAAGGTTAATAAAACAGCACAGATTCAAATATCCCAGACCTTTAAGAGACATGTATGACCAATTCCTGTAGAAAGTAAAATGCTTAGTTTAGAAGGGAGTGATTTTCTCACAAGCATGAGGTCCTGAGTTTGAATTCTCAGCACCCGTGTAAAAGCTGGGTAGGACAGTACCTGTCTGTAATCCCAGTGCTGGGGAAGGAGACACAGAAAGATCCCTGGAGCTCACTGGACAGCTCAGATAGTCAATCAATGAACTCCTGGTTCAATGAAAAGACCCTCATCTCAAAATCCAAGGTAGAGAAAGACTGCTGAAAACACTCAACACCAATTTCTGAACTCCATGTATGCCCACACACATGAATATGTATACGCACATAGAACACACACCCAGAGAGAGAGAGAGGGCAGCCTAGGTGCATTAATGTCCTTTTATGTACAAGCTCATGGTTGTATTGATAAGCAGGCCAGTCCCTGCTGTCTGGAGTCCGACTGCTGTTCTTCTCTGGACTTCCTCTCCTTTTGTGAATGCAGACATAGAGAAGGTGGGAAACAGGTCTACAGCCCCTCTTCTGGGCCAGGAAGTCACCTGAGTTTCTCATTCATCTTGAAGTTGGTTCTTTGTAGAAGAAACTTGCAATCCTCACTCAGAGAGGAGGAAACTGGGACAAAGTACTGGTACATATCAAATGCTTGGGGGGCCTCTCTTCCTCCCTTATGGCACTTGACAACACCCAACATGGATCAGTCATTTACTAGGTACTAGGCAGTATGTATAGTGAGAGGTCCCTCCTCATTTAAGGTACTGCACAACCCCACATGGTGTGTGCTGCCTTTATCCCTGCTTTAGACAGGAAAAGAGGAGCTCAGAGCAGTTAAGTATTCTTGGAAAGTCACACGTAAGAAAATGATAAATTCTGGGAGGTCCCTATCCCCACTCTGCCACCTACCAGAAGGGGGATGCTGCTTACTTACTGGACTATGTGCCATAAGCCTTGTCCCTGTGCTTTCTGTCCTCATGCCACTAGCTCAGTTGCTGGCACTGTTCAGCAAGGGGCTGTCAGGCATCCCTGGGGCCCCTGTCACTGATTCTTGGCTCTCCAGATTTGTAACTGCATGGTGGAGCTAGCTGCCTTCTTCCCCAAGAGCTTCACTCCTCTACCTGTCCTACAGACCGATTTGATATCAACTTGATTTGATATCAACCTCCTTGGAGCATTAAAAAAAAAAAAAAGGGCATTTGTAGCCTGGCATGGTGGCGCATGCCTTTAATCTCAGCACTTGGGAGGCAGAGGAAGGTGGATCTCTGTGAGTTCAAGGACAGCCTGGTCTACAGAGTGAGTTCCAGGACAGTCAGAGATACATAGAGACACCTTGTCTCAAACAAACAAACAAACAAACAAAAAGACAATTGTAATCCAGCAACGATGAGCAGACCTACACACATTCAAAAAGTATACCTCATTTCAGCAACCATTCCGATGCCCTTCCTCTCCTCTACAGGGCAGAAAGTTTTGAAGACAAGGAAATCCTGGAAATTACTCAAATGCCTGCAAGTAAACTGTAGGCAAATGAATTAAGGAGCAGCAATAGCATCCAGCCACAGAAAAGGGTTGCCAAGTAGCTCCTGATGACTGATGTTTAAGACTGCTTAGCAGAAAACCCTCCATCCAGCCCAAACCAATCAAGCCCAGAGTACCTAAGTCAGAAAGTAATTCCTTAGGAGCTCTGCTTGAGAGCAGCTGGCTGAAGCAGTCAAAAGAGACTTCTTACCAGGAATGTGGTAGACCTTTCCCCATGTTTCCTAGAGAGGGGAAGGACCTATTTCCTAGGCAGAGGCAGCCACTTGCAGGAAGGAGAAAGATGACACCCCCCCCAACCTTGTCCATGTGTCCTGAAGTGGGCAGATCACCTTGATGGAGAATTCAGTGAAAAAGAAGTGTAACAAGGCAGCTTTTATTTATTTTTTGTATTATATTAATTATACAGTCTAATTTATTTTACTATCCTTAATACCTTATGCCTCCCATCCACCCTTTGTTTCTCCCAACCCTCCAACAAGAGGGAGGAGAGAAAAAAAAGGTTAAAGGTGAAAGGGGGTGTAGTTCTCTTTAGGCTACTTCCTGCTGTTTAGGGTCTTTGGATTCTTTGGGGGTAATACCAGTCTCATAAGAAATCCAGAAAACCAGGAGACCAGCAAGCCAGGAAACCAGCAAACCAGGAGACAGCAGCAGGAAGAACAAGCAGCAGTTTGGGGGAGCCCCAGCAAGTGGGAGAGCAGCAACCACTTTCTACCCTGTAGCCCTTTCTCTTTGTAGAGCCTTTTCTCCTACTTCTTTGTAGAGCCTCTTTACTCTTTCTTTGTAAAGCCCATTCTCTTTTACTTCTTTGTGGAGCTCCTTCTCTCTTTTCTCCTTGTATCCCCCTTCTCCTCAGGATTCTTGGGTTTTTTCCTCCTTTGTAGAGCCCCCTTTTCCTCAGGACTCTCTCCTTTGTAGAGCCCCTTCTCCTCGGGGCTTTGGCTTTTTATTCCTCTCTCCCAAGTCTCAGAGTTAAATTTTCTTAGCTGGTTAGGCCATGCCTCTGCTAGCTCACAAGACCATTAATATTTAATACCTGTGTCTTAAGCAGCCCACCTGGGATTAAACAAAATCATTCTCACATTGGTTTTAATAAACTCCTACCACAAAGGAGTGTAGATAGAACTTTGATTAAATACTCTGTGTGTGTGTGTGATGCTGTGATGTAATGTGTGTACATGTATGCCTGTGCATGAGTGTGCATTCACATGTGTGGTATGTACATGTATGTATGGTGTGTACATGTGTGTGTGATACTGTGATGTAATGTGTGTGTACATGTATGCCTTACACACATATGCATTCACAGGTGTGGTATGTACGTGTATGTGTGGTGTGTACGTGTCTGTGTGTGTATTCATGCATACTCAATGTGTGTGTTATTCCAGGACTCTTCACAGAGTTTAATTCTGCCTAGCTAGGTGAAGGACAAAAGGACCATGAGTTGGACTCCTGCTTCTAATATTTCTGCAGTGTTTTGATATTCTTTCTTTCTTATTATGTTTTCTATTGAGTAAGTTCTATGCAGCCATGATATTTTCAAACATGTGATCCTCCTGTTTCTGTCTTCCGAGTGCTGGGATTACTACTTCATTGCCAACAAGTTCAGCTTCAAGTTTCCATAGAAAGTATTTTTTGATGATTAGGAGAGAGACAGAGAGAGAGAGAGAACAAATGGATAATTATGCTCTCTGGGAAGCCGTCTGGAAATAATAAAGGCAACAACAGAGGCAGTATTAGAAGCTGGTACTTGCTAAGTGATTTGCTGTGTTCACTAGCCTCTGCCAGGTACAGTATCCAAACTGAGTCTTTTGATCCTCGCAGCAACCCGTGAGGTAGAGATTACCACTTTGCCTGCCCAATAATGTATAGAGGAGGAGCCAGGACCCAAAACTTGACTTTAGGCGACTTTGCCCAGGGTCACTAAGCAGTTACCCAAGACTTCCATTTAAAATTAAATGGCCGATGAAAGATACAAGGCTTTGCTGTGTGTGAAACAGAACAAAGTGGGCCAGGAATCCCCCAGACACCCCCGAGGCCCCCACTTGCTCTATTCCGTACTCTATTGGGACCACAAAACTTGCAGAGGCAGCTAGAAATGTCTGAAGGTATTGTAAAATAAGGGGGTGGGGAACTAAATAAAAAAGTCTCCTTTTTCTCATGTATGAAAACAAACAAAAAGAAATTAGGGCTTACAAAAATCTGTTCCCTTTCATCTAACATATAAAGATTATCCAATAGGGTACATAAATTATGCCAATGTCTTTAAAGCTGAGAAACTGTGTCTTTCCAACAGTTCAGGAGACTGAGGCAGGAGATTACAAATTGAAGTCCCTCCCTACTCAAGTATAGAGTAAATTCAAGGCCAGCCCGGGTAACTTAGTGGGACTCTTTCTCAAAATGAAAAGTAAAGGGGGGTATATTGCAGAGATAGTGTACTTGCCTAGCATTCAGAAAACCCTAAGTTTAATTTCAGGTACTACCAAAGAGATCCTTTTAATATTGATACTGTGGTAGGGAGACTCCGCAAAGGCAAACCTGAAAACTCCCCAAAAGTCTAAACGAAGCCTGGCCCCCACTAGATAGCCCAGGCCATCCACTTTTAAATCTCATAGATGAGATTGCTGTTTGCATAAGGACTGGGCACACCCACAGGTCCTCTTTCAGCCCTCATCTTCCCAGAATTCCCCACGCAGAGCCCTTGAGAGAGTGGAGCTTCAAGTAAGAAATGAAAGGGAAATGACTTAGCAGTGATTTAAAGCATTACATAAGCAATGGTAAGACACTGACAGACACTTAAGTTGCTTTGTTAGTTAAAAAAAAAAAGTTTGGAGAGACTTCATTCTTGTCATACGGTTTCTGTCATGGTGATTCTAGAGTGGGCTCTGTTAATGAAAGGCTATGGCTAATTATACTAACCAAGTCTGGCCAGAACATTCTTTCTCACAGTCAGTAGAAACATAGGGCGAGATTCTCAAACGGAAGCATGATGGCCATAGGTTCTCTCTCTTTTTTTTTTAATCATCACCCCCAAGTGGAATTCTGAAGTATTGGGGGGATGGTGAGGTATTTGTACAATAATTCACATTCTTGTTAGTCATAAGACAGAAAGCCCAGTTTAACTTGGGGTAAGGAAGTGTTTACATGCTCCATCTGAAGGCTCAACAGTGAACTTTGCTGAAATAACCTTGAACTAGGTCAGCAGGAGAGAAGGCAAGTGAATTTATTAATGGGCTTGTATGTGGAGAGTCATGTGATACAAAAGATACAAAAAAGGCCACTTGGCTGAAGCTGAAATCGCCCACTTCAAGGAGAGGAAGTGGGAGTTTTTGATGTAGGTGTGTTTTTTGATGAGCTTCCAGGGAGGTGAATAGACCCTAAGAACCTGGGACAGAGCTCCTCTGGGGTACAAGTGTGGCATGTGGGTTTCAGTCTCTTTCTCTGGTGACAGGCTCTCAGTCTTTCTTGGAGAGTGAAATTCCAGAGAGAAGAAGGGATGCAGCTGGGGAGCCTAGTGGGCAGATCCAATCCTCTGGCAAAGGGGTCACTTCAGGGACACCTCCTTCTCAACCTTACTGCTCTCTAGGTTGAAGTGGAAAGCCATACATTTCAGGGTGTGTGGAGGTGTAGAGCTGTGTGTGTGTGTGTGTGTGTGTGTGTGTGTGTGTGTGTGTGTGTGTGCAGGTGCACATGCATGTGTTCATATAGAGCTCAGAGATAAACCTCAGCTGTCATTTTTTCAGGTGTCACCATCCTTTTATTTTATTTTATTTTTTGATGAACGTCTTTCAGTGGCCTGGAGTTTACCAAGTTGATTGAGCTGACTTACACTTACAAAGAGAGTATAGGTCATCTCTCTAGCATGGAGTATCTTCTCTCTAAGCCACAACACTAGTGAAAGGAGCCTTTATGGATCTTTTAGTCATGGGGCAAAGGGATGGCATTGGATTCGAGATCTGCCTGCTTTTTCCTTCATTCTGGTTTTAATCTCAAAAGATTCCCTTTTTGTGGAGACAGATCCTACATTCTATGCCTCCCTACCCTCGGCTCATGCCTTTGAACATGATGTGGTCTTAGCTAATGATGCTGTATTGAAAAGCTATAAGAATTTTTGGAATGTGGAAGAAGTAGGGCACTGAGAGGCAGGTGTATTGGTTTGGATGTGAAGGGTTCTCTACAGGCTCAGGCATTTCAAAATTCAGCCCCCTACTGGTGCCGTCATTTGGGGAGACTGTGAAACCTTTAGGTAATAGGGTCACACTGGAGGAAGTGAGTCATTAAGGGAGGGACTTGAGGTTTGACAGCCCAACTCCAATTCCTGTTTCCTCTCTGCTTCCTGACAGCAGATACAATGTCACCAGCCAATCTCATTATTGCCATGTGGCTGCTCCACCATGAAGGACTGTGACACTTGGAACTGTGATCTGAACAAGCTCTTCCTCCTTGGCCTACTTTGATTCTCTCGGTCACTGTGACAAAAACAATGAACGAAACCATCCTGGGGAGGAAGGGGCTTGTTTCATCTTACAAGTTAGAGTCCATAATCAAGGGAAGTTGGTGTAGGCATTTACGCAGTTACCTGGAGGCAGGAGCTGATGCAGAGGCCATGGAGGGATGCTGCTTACTGGCTTATTCCTTGTGGCTTGCTCAGCTACTTTTCTATACAGCCCAGGCCCACCTGCATAGGGATGGTAACACCCACAGTGGGCTGGACTCTCCCACATCTCACACACATGGCCATAGGACAATTGGTGGAGGCAATTTCTCAGTTGAGGTTCCCCTCTTCCCAGCTGTATCAAGATGACAAAGGACATTAATCATGACACTCTCTTAAGTTGCTTCCTGAAAAGTATTTGGTCATGGTAAGGAAAGTCTAATACACAGGGCATAGTATCCTACCCCTGGCCCCTACATGCCATATGCTCTGCCTCCTGGCCCACACCACGTGGACAGAGCTAATCTCGCCACCAGAGCTTCCCCACCATGATGGACTAAAACACTTCTGGAACCATGAGCAGAAATAAACCTTCTTTCCTTAAGTTCTTGTGATGTATTTCTGTCACAGCCTTGAGACGCATGACAAACCACACACCTCAATTCAGAGCATCAGAAAGGGACAGGAGAATGTTCTACAGCCAGATTGTGTAGCCATTACTGTGAACATCAGATCAAGAGCCCAATTCTGGCCACTCAGCGTGGGTGAGAAAAGTGAGGCAAGACTGCAGTGCGCTACTTGTCATGTGGCCAGAGGAGGCTAGCTCCCCCAAGCCTTGTGGACTAAACGTAGAGATTGGGGTCCACTCCATAAGGAAATCCAAATCACGGTGTTGTGAATCAGAGCAAGTGCAGCAGGCACTGGAAAAAAAGAAAGAGAGAGAGATGCCTCCTGCTGTGTCTCATTAATACTACGGAAGTTAAATGTTGATTTCCATTCTGTTAGAAAGTTTCACCATGCCTCACAAACAAAAACTTTTAAATGAATCTTCAAATGGTTCCAAGCCTGCCTGTCTTGGGCTTAAGACTTTGGATAATACTGGTGAAAAAATTTGTTATCGTTTTCTTAAATGCATGCAAATTTGTACCTTTTGGCTCTCTCTGAAGAAACATGACAATTTGGAGCCCGAATTAGTCCTGAAAAGAAGCTGGTCCCTGAATGCCTTCTGTGGCCGCACCTGGGTGCTTCCGTAGAGCAAAGCAACATGGGAAGCCAGCACTCGTCAGCACCGAGCCAAGCTGACTGCACAGCCGATTAAACCCACAGCAGAAAAAGTGTTTAGACTTTAATTAATCAGTCAATAGGGAAAGCTGAGCTATGTAACACCAGTAAAGCCTGTACCCCACTCACCACTCGCCCCCTCCTTACACATGTACTCTCACACATCCCTCACACAGATAATTCAATGGAGATGTGTTTCCTATAGGAACAGCTTGTGTTTGGGATACCATTAAGAATTTAATCAGCAAAATAATTGGACTTTTTTTTTTTTGCAATTTCATGCCAATGAACACTGATAATCCAACCTCAGTGGTTGCATGTCTCACTTCAGATTGAAAGGGCAACTGAAAAAATAAGTCAAAATGACACCGTTGTGTTACCGTGACCTTACTTCCTGGCAGTGTATCCAGTCTGGCTTCAGAATATCTTTCATTTCCCTTGCATGACAGGATGATTTAATTCAACAAATATCTCTGACTGCTTCTTAAAGGTGGAGCGTTGTACTGGGTAGAACACAGCAGTACTGCCCGGGAAAGTTCTGTGTATGGCTAATCCAGGGGTCTTAGCATACGCTTTCTTCAAGTCGATATGAGGACACAGTGAAGCTTAGCGTAAAGCAAAATCCAGCAATTGGCGGTGTCAGTCAGCGTTCCGCTGCTTCGACAAAGCACCTGAGGTAATCAGATAAAAGGAAGAAACATTTGTTTGGTGGCTAATGGTCCCCTGGCCCTGTTGGGCAGCTCTTGAAGTGGTAAGTCACTTCAGGAAGCATATGTTATGATAAAGCTGCTCACATTACGACGGCAAAAGCCAGACACAGGAAATGTTCCAGTATATCCATCATTAGCATACCCATGTGACTTAACTTTCTTCCACTAGGCCCCACTTCCAGCTCCCAAAAGCTGATGTGCTAGAAAATGTGATCCAGGTCAGACAAAAGCAGAATGATCCAGGATTTGCGAGCATATGTGTAACCCAGGCTGCTCTACACTGTTGTCATCCCACACACTGCGACACAAATCTCCAGTCTCCTCCTCTTGTCCTTCCTCTTCCTCACCATCCTCCTCCCTCTCCGTCCCCTCCCTCTTCTCTTCTGCCAGGTGTTCTATCTCTCACAGGTGCTTGGAGCCCCACAATATGTCACACTCTGCTTTGTCACCTGAAGAAGACAGCTCAGATGCTCAAGCCTGCTTTAATCATTGTCTGTCCATCAATCTTCCCTCCACATAATCATTTGGGTTGCTCTGTTTTGAACTTGCTCCAATTTGTCAACATCTCCCTGGGACTGAGTTGTCCAAGAGCGCAACTGGGGGGTTCCCATTCGGGGAGCTTTCCTTGCCTAGAGGACTCTGTGCAGGCTATGTATGCAGCTGTAAACAGTCAGTCTCCAGTTACCAAAGAAGCCACTTCTGGCTGGTCCAGAGCAGACCTGTTTGGTATTTTTAGCCTCTGATTGTCAGGCTGTGGTATTAGAAAATTTGTGATCATATTACATATTCCAGAAAGTCACATTGCTGGTGACGTGTGGCTGTATCAATAGATGAGTAATTGTTCTCGTGTCCACCTAGTGGAGTCACTTCCTCCTTCAGAGGGCAGAAAGAAAGGCAGAGTGGGAAAGGAACACCGGCTGGGGCCCACCTGCCTGCGCTGAGCTGGAGTTGGGCACCTGCAGCCTTTTGCATGAGCGCCCTCTGCTGGCTGGACGCACTGCTGGCTGGCCAAACACTGGGAGCCAAAGTCTTTTTACCCCGGACAGAGTTCCCTGGCTCTAACCAAGGGAGACATTGTTCCCATTTTAAAGACAAGATTAGTGAGGCTGAGAGAAATACTAATGTAGCTCACAGCCAATGAGGGATAAAGGTTGCAAAGACAGCATCAATGCCCATAATAATAGCCAAATGGACATTCCCGCCTGGCTTTAGATTCCCTAGGCCCTGGGACCTCAAATTTTAATGGCAGGAAAACCAAGTGAACAGAGCGAGGTGCTTTGTCAGGAGTGGCAGGGAGAGTGGTTGAACGGGAAGCGCTGGCCTTCAGCTCTGCCATGAAACAGGATACTTCTCAGGCCTCATACTGCCCCCCCCCCTCCCCGGCCCGGGCTTGCATGATGAGCTCTGATTTAGTCCATCGTGTAAGGCTCACAAAATCTGTCTTTCTCCTTACTTTGCAGGCCAATGATGATAGTAGTAGCAGTAGGTGCAGCAGTAGTAATTGTGGTAATAAAGTTTACAAGCTGAGGTTGAAGGAAGTTACACAATCCAATTCACATGGCAAAGGAGACAGGCTTTGGTTTCCATAACCCAAACATGGGTGGCCTCCAACAGTCCTCGGTCTTCCTTCAGAAACAAGGAGCTGCCCTTCCTCTCTCTCTTGGTGGGAAAACAAGAAGGGGAAAAGCTAGCGTGGATGCAGGTCTTTGCAGATGGACTCCCTTCAGGGTCTCTCAGAATGCAGAGTTGTCTTTTATTCTATACAAACTATGTTTTCTAAATACTCTGTTTATAAGTTCAGGGCCTGGGACACATGAGTAGGGCACTTGCTTTGAGCAGCTCTCAAGTCAGTGTTCGTGCGTGCGTGTGTTCATGTGTATGGGGGGTGCACATGCGTGCATTCGTGTGTGTGTGTGTGTGTGTGTGTGTGTGTGTGTGTGTGTGTTTGGGTGGGTGTAGGTGAGTGGATATGGGTGGCTGTATGTGTGTACACTCAATCAGCCTGCAGGCCTAAGCTGGCACCTATTATGATTCAAATTGAGAAACAAGGAACACAGAGATGTACATTAAGATGAAACTTTAGGACAGTTGGGTAAGGGGCGGTTGAGTGTGGCCCTCAGACTTATTTGGCATGACACACATAAAGCACTATGTAATGGGGCCAGAGACATAGCCGGGTGAGTAAAGCCCTTGCCTTGAAAGCGTAAGGACGTGAGTTCCAATCACCATAGCTCATGTGTTAAAAAATGGCTGTGCTGGAGAACGGCTCATTGGGTAAAGTACTTGTTGTCTAAGCATGAAGACCAGAGATTAGTTCTCAACCCTCTCTCTCTCTCACACACACACACACACACACACACACACACACACACACACACACGGGTACCTGCACACATAAGTGAGCCTATACACAGTTAAACATGGCTATATGAACGTGCACACACATACAAACCTTTTTTAAAATCTAGATAGGCAACAAAATGACAATATTCATAATAATAATAATAAGGTCAGCATGGCCAATAGTTGACAGTCATGAGCTTGTGCATAAATATCTAAATTCTCATATTCTTTTGCAAAATCCCAAACTCTGCCACATTATTTCTGATTGCACATGTACATAGTTCTATTTGCTGGAGTTGGGCTGGGGCCCCTTCCTTCTCCCAGGGAAGGCACCCAGGCCTCCTCCTCAGCACCTAACTTTTCTAGTGCCTCCTTGAGCCCACACATTAAGAACCAGCACATGTTGTCAGTCTTTTCATAAGGAAACTGAGCTGTGTGCAGTGGAACAAGTTTGCAGTTCTGGAGGATAAGGCAGAAGAGTCATGCCTTCTAAGCCGCTGGGGCTACGGAATAAGACCTTGTCTCCAAAGGCCAAAATATAAAAGAAAGGGGAAAGAAAAAGAAAATGAATCGTCTCTTGTCAAAAGTGAGAAGACAGGTAAAGAAATGTCAATCAAACAGCAAGAAAGAGCCACCTTCTCTATGGAGTAAAGAAAACCTACATTAAACAGGACAGGAAGACTTTTCCAGTTCCTTCTGGGCACCCAAGTTCTCTCCTGTCCCAATTTGTACACTGCCTGAAGACAGTCTGGTGATATGGACTTGCTGGTGTCAACTTCACTCAGCGTAATGCATCGTCAAACTCAAGGCAAGGCTTGGTAATGAGAGCCACAGCTTGTCAGAAAGCTTGGCCCAGAGACCAGTCTGTTTTATTAATAAAGTTTTATTGGGACATAGTAATGATCATCATTTTCATCTGGTCTATGGCTGCTGTCGAGCTAAGGCGGCTGGATTGAGCAACTGCAGCCAAGTACAAAAGATACTCAAAGCCTAGTTAGTATTCCTTTTGTGGTCCTTTAGATGGCATGCCAACCACACTCAAATGTGTAAGGCAGTCACATGTCCCTGGCATGTTGCATAGCAAAGTCAGTGTCTTGTGAAGGAGACTTGCAAGATGATGTTAGGAACCAGGAACCAAAATGATGGTGGAAGAAAAAGCAAATTAACCAGCCAGGAGCAAACTTGTAGGGTGTTCTTTCTCCATGTCAGGGTGAGAGTGTGCACCCAGCCCTGGGAGTGTCATCTAGCAAGAAGGTGGAATCCAGTTCTATAGGATCCTCAGATTCATGAACATCTACGAATCTGGATTTCAAGGGCAAAAGCAACCTTCATTCTTTCCAGTGTTGGCAACTGTATTTAAAAATAAATACCTTGAGTTAAGTGTGGTAGTATTTGACTAATCCCAGCACTTGGGAAATGGAGGTAGAGGCAGGTTCATCTCTGTGAATTGGGGTTAGCCTACATAGGCAGTCCCAGAACAGCCATGGTTATGTAGTGAAACTGTGGCTCAAAAGCACAAAATGCTTTAGGACTGAGGAGATGGCTTGGTCTCTGTCAGTAAATGTGTCTGTCCATTGAGCAAGTGCAAGACATGAGCTGGGTTTCTAGCATCTACTCTAAGAAGTTAAACATCCCAGGCCTGCTTGCAGTATCAGTGCTAGAAGGATGAAGATAGGAGGGTCCCGGGAGCTCACTAACCAACCAGCACAGCCAAAATGGTGATCTCCAGGTTCAGTGAGACATCCTGTCTCTAAATAAAAAAAAAAAAAAAATTAAATAGTGGGTAGTACTAGAGGAAGATGTCTTGCACATGTGCATTCATGAACAAGTGCATGCACACACAAACATGTAGAGCACACACATTCACACAAACACATGCACACACACACAAACACACACACAGATTCTTTATAGATTCTTTATAGGGACCACCTACATGGGAGGTCTATTTGTAGCATCTTATGAATTCGTGGGGCATGCTTTACTTTCCTTGTCTCTGACCAGGCTATAGAATAATGAACAAACAGAGAACAGAGCTTTTGTGTCTAAGCTATAATGAGGAGGACTCTGATTGCCAAAGGCTCGTTACCAGGCCTTGTTAAATGCCAGCCCCTTCTGTGTGTGCAAACCACACAAAACACTTAAATCACTGCATAACCACAGATAGGTAGAGATGGATAGGTTAAAAGTATCCTCACAATCACTTGCTTTTTCACCCCTCTTAAGCATGTTGAAGAACAATATCATTCTGTAAAAACAATATGACCCCATTTCTAAAGCAATATTCATGCTAAGCCAGTCAGCTGTTAAATATACCCAGCAGTTTGCATTATGATGAAGCTAAGCCAGAATTTCAATTATTTTCTGGACACATTTAAAATTATAATACTTTACTGGGTTCTTGTTATAGTTCATCCAGATTACTCAAACCATCGTATCACTCTCTTATAACTGTTAATGCCTTACAGATGCGTGAAGTTAGGCTGAATAAGAGAGTGACCAGGGTAATGACCTTCATGCAGTAAGTGAGCTTTGAGGCATCTCTGTCCCTACGCATTCTGATGGCTTATGGTCAAATGCTAGTCTTTGCCACCTATGACACGTAGGCAACAAAAAATAAGAAACCGACTGCTGCTCTCCCAGTTACCAGGAAAATGTCTGACTTTGTGTGGTATTCCCAGTGGTCCACCCATCCCAAAGATTTTACTTCTTCTGCTAAATGAATTTTTAAAAGCCAGCCTTCACATACTCAAAGATGGCATTGCTATTTTAACCCCATCCAGGACATGGCTACAAGCAACCTGTAAAAACCTCAGTGTTTCCACCTATCCACCACACTCAGCTTTCTTGTCCCAGACCAGAGGGGAAAGGCTAAGGAGATGGCTCAGCGGAGGAAAGTGTCCACTTACCACACAGCACTGGTGACCTGAGTTGGAATCATAGAAAGGCCAGACACAGTGACATAGCCTCCAGTCATCCCAGTGCCCACTGAAAGGGAGATGGATTGGAGGTGGACACAGAAGACTCACAACTTGTGAGTCAGCTAGTCTGGCACACACAGCAGCAAACAACAAGAGGCCCTGTCCCAAACAAGTGGTACATGGAAGGACATGTAAGTACATCAGGTAGCTTACCTCTTCATCATCACACAAACTTATGCTAGGAAGTGTTGACCTAAAATTTTCAGTTATTTGGGAACATCTATGTGACAACACTTTCTGTCATTAGTCTAGGCATTATTATAGCTGTGGGGACTCGGTTCCACTGGTAGTACCCAAGATCATTTCAACATGAATGACTGCTTCACCTGTTTGTTTGTTTGATCTTTTGAGACAGGATTTCTCTGTGTAGCCCTGGCTGTCCTGGACTCCCTTTGTAGACCAGGCTGCAGGCTGGCCTCAAACTCATAAAGATCCACCTGCCTCTGCCTCCCTGAGTGCTGGGATTAAAGGTGTGCACCACCACACCCAGCTGACTGCTTCATCTTTTAAAGTTATCAAAATGTTCCATAATTGCTTGGGTTAGATAGTGAATTCTAGGATCATATAAGTTCTGTAGAGACACTGTCAGAAAAGGACAATATACAGCTGGGCATGGTACCACACACCTGGAATCTCGGTTCTCTGGAAGCAGAAACAGCAGAATTATTATGAGTTCAAGGATAGCCTAGTCTATATAGCAATTTCCAGGACATCCAAGGCTACATAGAAATACTCTGTCTCAAAGCAAACAAATACTACACACACACACACACACACACACACACACACACACACACACACACACACACACACAC
>CAJQZJ010032083.1:5569751-5581167 GCA_907164525.1 Lophiomys imhausi
CACACACACACACACACACACACACACACACACACACACACACACACTGAATATGCTGGAGAAGGTCCATCTCAAAAGCAAACATGCTTTATCTACTGTATTCTGCATAGGAATTAAAAACACACTAGGGCCTCCTTCCTTTAGGAAGGAGGAAGGCACGTGGTTGTAGAGGATTCCCGGAGATGGAACTGTTGGGCACCAGACTGTGATGGCAGTCATGAGAATCTGCATATGAGATAAAATCATGAAGGACTAAGCACATGTTCACATGCATAGACAGGGCTGGTGTGATCCAAATAGGTTGACAGATGGCACCAAGTCCATTTGTTGGCTGTGACTTCACTCTTGGTCATTGTGCAAAGCCGCCCTTGGGGACAACTGGGCAACGAGTACCCAGGTTCACTCTGCATCCATTTATTAAAGCCATATGAGAATCTACAACTGTCTCGGGAGGAAAGAGTTTAAAAATACATATGACAAACACGTCACATCCAAAGTGTTTTGAATATAATTTCTTAGGATAAAGCAAAAGGAACAAATGCCATGATAATCCATTATTCAAAGGGAAAATGTTAACTTGGAATACTAACAGGGATGTGCATATGAAGTATATCATGGTACAGAAGAAACTGAGGAGTGGACAGTTCTCCCATGTGATTAGGAAGAAAGCATCTGGATGAGGCTCAGATCACAATGACCAGCTGAGTGCATCTTGGGCAGCTTACCCCATCCCTCAGTTTTCCTGTCCCCCAAACAGGAATAAGAACCACAGCTTTCATGATGTCTGAAGCCACGTTAGAATGTTTTAGAATGCCAGTGTTTTCTTTATGGTTGGCATTATTGCTGGAATTTGTGTGCCTTGTTTTGTAAAAACCACGAGAGAGTTAATTAGTCTGCTTAAATGTGGGTCATTGTGTTAGTTCTTTCTGTGGAGATGTGACAAAAATCCTTGAGAAGCAGTAACTTAATTGGAGGAAATCATTCTCCTAAGCTGGTCTGCAGGCTTTCATCGGCCACAGTAGGACAGCGTGGTAGAGCCACTCATCCCCTCTCCTGGCTGCCAGGTCACAAAAGGTAGGAATAGAGAATGAAGACCAGTGCAAGCTTCAGAGAAGTGGCATCAGGTGCTCTCAGGGTCCTGTACCAGTACTCCACCACCTTAGCTGAAGACCAAGCTTGTAACACAGGAGCAGTGATGGAGGCAGGCATTCCCACCATTTCTGACCTTCGTGGGTCAGAAAAGACCACCCCACTCTGCCTTCTCTCCCCTTTATCTTTCTGCTCACCTTCTCCCTTGCTTAGAGACCATCCCATTATGAAACCAGACAGAGGTCAAGTAGGAATACATTCGCTAATTGTCCCACAGCATGTACTTTTATTGATGGGACCCCTTCACAGCTCTCCTGGGCCTTGTACATAGTAGACTTCCAATAAATATTGAGTGATGGATTGATTGACCCATTAACAAAGAGAGCTGAATCCTGATGGGAAGTTAACAGAGACTGCCTCTGATGACCTCACCCCGGCACCAGAGGAACACCCATGCAGACGAACACCGATTCAATGTACACACTATATTAACTGTCATACCATTTAATCCTTCTGATCCTCACAGCACCATTGAGGGAAGGGAGACTCCTTAGAGCTTGGCTTTGGTAGCTAAGGTAATGGAAACCCAAAGAAATCAAGCAGTTCCCCTAAAGTTGTATGACACATGACCTGGAAGACACTAGACTTCCTCCACCCACTTGTCCCACTTACAGACACAGATCTCTGTCCGGGATGTTGCAAGAACACCAGAGAGATATTTAACAAAGGGGCATGTGCCCTGATTTCTGCAGTAACATCTCAACTCTGAACAGCAACAGAGGAAGAGAAAATATGTTCAGACACTTGGTTTTATATTATTCAGGCTAAAAGGGAAACTTTTCATTATGTGAGTACTTACACTATAATTCCACTTATACTAAAGTGTATGGAGTCTCTAAAGCCATAATATGCAATAAAAATATGTAGATGATGTAAAGAATGAGTTCACATATTTTTATAGAGCATATACAGACTCTTGTATAATATGGGGAAGGCTCTTGGGCCAAGAGAAAAATCTGAGTCAGGCTGTAAAATGTTAATATATCTGATTCTGTTGCCTTTGGACAGGACAAGAAAGGCTGGGGAGTTCCCAGTGCTCACAGGCCTTTCTGATTCCACCTGTGCAGCAGAGTCAAGAAAATAACCTGAGTTCTTGTTCTTTCTCTCTCTCCCTCTTCACCTCTCTTCCCTCTCTCTTTCTCCCTTTCTCCTTCCCTCTCCCCCATCTCTCCTACCTCCCCTGGCTTCCCTCTGCCTACTACCTTAACTTCTAACTACATCCTTACCAGTCCTGCAGTAGCACTCTCTCCTTCTCTACCCATACCCTCTGCCTTCAGCATCCAAAAGCCAACAAACTATTCAAACAAAACTAATCCTGCCCAAATCTTTCCCTTGAGGTGTTACCTGTTCCTGCTTCCTGGATGTTTTTCTCTCATCTTTAACTTTGGGGCTTGGAATACACCTCAGTGATGGAGCACCACCCTAACTCTGGGTGATTGATAGATAGATAGATAAATAGATAGATAGATAGATAGATAGATAGATAGATAGATAGATAGATAGATATAGATAGATACTACATAGATACATGGATAGATACATTGATAGATGATAGATACTTAGATACATAGATACATAGACATAGATACATAGAGAGATAATAGTAATAATTTTACATTTTCTT
This sequence comes from Lophiomys imhausi, assembly GCA_907164525.1. Classification (NCBI taxonomy): domain Eukaryota; kingdom Metazoa; phylum Chordata; class Mammalia; order Rodentia; family Muridae; genus Lophiomys; species Lophiomys imhausi. The sequence goes on from CAJQZJ010032083.1 coordinate 5,572,525, forward strand.
TAAAGTAGGGTGTGTTTGCTTCCTTTTTTTCCTCCTTGTTTACTCCCCAGATCACCCCCTTTTTCTCTTCTGCAGATGAGGAGAGAGGTGTTTTTTACACTGCCATGAAAAAGGATGTGTACAACCCCACACGAACACCATACCCACACACTCCTAACTTAGGTGCTAATGAGCCCAGAGGTCATGAGGACTTTGGGGCTAGGTCTAAGGTTTGGGTCTCAGCTTTGCCCTATTCTGACAATAATTTGGGGCAATGTCCCCTTTTCTATAAAGAAAGACACTTTAAACACTCCCCTGCACAATTCTTGCAAAGATCAAATGGAGTACCCTAAGTGAAACTCTTCACACAGTGCTATGCATTCTGTGAGTGGGGGGCCACTGCTATCATGGAATATATGCTCATTCAGTGTACAGGTATGGACTCCTCTTTCCTCCTGAGCCTGTGGTCAGTAGTCATGACAAGACCTCTTTGCAAAGGCCTGGGCTTTGTGAGTTGTGTTTAGAAGTGCTTTGATAGATGCGGGTGAGCAGAATGAGCAGCTGGCAACTTAGGGCGTCTGATTCAAAAGGCTTCGTGATTATTTAACAAAACTCAGGAGAACAAATAGTTGATTTAAAATGGGGATTGGAAACCCGAGAATTGTTGGGGCTCCCTGTGTGTGCATGGAAGGATAATCAGCAACCTCCCTCACCTCTCCCCACTAGATACCAGCAATATCCCCCCCACCACCATTTTCATCTCACCTGGAACGATGCTTGTAGAGACAGCCATGTGTCCCCTGGGAGGCAAAACTCACCCCTGTTGAGATTTAGATCTTGAGGGGTCTGAAACCATCGTCCTAGGTGAAATTTTATAAACACTGGAGTGGTTTTTCCCAGAATTGAAGCTTCAAGAGTTAGAAAAATATGGGGTCACGGACTTATATATCAGTGCAGAAAATGCAATTTGCTTTGTATGCAGAACTTCCTGCTCCAACAAAGGACTTTGGAAAAGAAAGCTCTGATCTCACACCACCTTACTGAATAACATTTTTGCAAGCTCCAAGCCTCCCTAAAGAAAAACCAGGCACCCAGTGCAGCCGATAATATAATAAGGAACATACTGAGCCAGGGTTACTGGCACATTCCTATGAAACACTTCAAAGTTGTTTTTGTAACATCAAAACAAACAAGGGTCAGTGGGTCTCCCTCGCAGCCTCTCTCTATTTATAATTGTATTTTATATAAACATATTTTGTAACTGTGGCAGAGGCTCCATGGGCTCATGGTGGCGAGTGTTCTTCAAAACTGTCTTTAATTATTCATTTAACTCTGCTGTATTTTATATTCCTTTTCATAAATGTTAATCTTTATTATTGCCTTCCTGTGGGGGAGGGGGAGGAAAGCACACACTCACCTACGGTCACACCTTCTATTAAATAGCCTATCAGAGCATCATGGATGAATGTGGAGAGTGGTTTAATTGTTTCCTGTCTGCAGTTTTATATGGTTTCTATCAAACTGAAGGGTAATTTTTTTTTCCGGGTGCTGCTTATTTTAAGTGTACAAAACCCTTGTGTGTAACTCCATTAGCTGCCCTACAGCATTACAATCTACAGTTTCCCCGGGGCTCTTGTGAAATATTGATGGAGCCCTTGCTTTTGTGGCTTCCTGTGATACACTAAGCATTTGTCTGATGTTAGCTGAGCTTGAATGGAACTGTTCAGACCCAGCTCAGCAGTGACTTCAAAGAGAGCAAGAAGGTAGCAATATTTTTCCTTTTCTTTCCTTCTTTTTTTTTTAAACAAACTAAAGTTTTGAAGCTTTATCATGATACCCATTTTCTAAAAAAAATTTTTCAAATTTCAAATTACAGTGTCCCAGGTCCCAAGCAAACTGCCAATATTTATGATGAGAAATGTTTGCTAGGATCACGTGTCACTTTAGGTAGTTTGATGCAGAGGTAGTATTGTCTGTCAAAACATATATATATACATGTGGCATGCCTGGTTTTGTGGAACAGCATATTTCTAGAGCTCAGATGCACAAGTTTCTTATAGCCAACATCCACAAACAGGTAATTCAGACACACCTGTATCAAGCTGTTGCTGTTGTGTTGAACTTTACAACACTTGAGACCGGTGGAGGTGGGGTTCATATTTGTCCATATTCTCTGCTCAAGCTGTGGATGTATCTGGGAATGCATTTTTAAATAGCCTGCTAGCAGTTTGGTGGGTCTGTAGTGCAAGTGTCCTGAACTTGGTTGGACTTACCCCATTGCCCTGGTGCATGTGTGCTGTGTAGAGCCTCCCTCGGCCTCCCAGGGAGTTTACCAGCATGCCCTGGGCCTAGATGCTAGCAGTAACTCCCTCCCCAGTGGTTAGCTGTTTAGTGGAGAGCTAGAATACCTCTAATATTTCCACATGTCTCACAAGGGCTTGAGCATTGTAACTGCCCTCTCTCCTGATCGAGAACCTGGATTCTAAGCACCCCCACATTTGCCCCCAGTACAATATAAAAGGATCAGTCACCCCCGTGTCACAGGCCTCCAGATGAACATCTCACAGCACAATGTGTTGCTTGTTTGCATGTATGTGGAGGTGCCCAGGCACTGTGTGTGAGTGCGTGCGTGCGTGCGTGTGCGTGTGTGTAGGTCAGAGGTTCTCACTCTCCGCTTTGTTTCCTGAGCCAGGGTCTCTCACTGAACTTGGAGTTCACCGGTTTAACTAGTCTAGTTAGTTAACCTATTCAGGGGATCCCCTGTCTCTACCTCCAGGGCCCTGGGATTGCATTAGGGCGGCCACACCCATTTCAGAAGATCTGCACTCCAGTCCTTCTGTTGAGAGGCGAGCCTGCTATCCGCTGAGCCATCTCACCAGCCCAGCACAACATCTCCGTACTAACCATCCAACACTAATCTGACCCAAGCTCAGGACTGCAGGCACTATGGCCGCGGTTTGGTTTGGTTTAAGAAGCAGGAGACAGAGCAGCAGCACACTGAAGCACGAAGCCCTCAAGGACCAGCAAGAAGAGCTTTACTCTGGCGGTGCCACAACTTTGTACATTCTGTCTGTCGGGCTCCTCACTAAACTATAAAGAGCAATCCCAGCAGTGAGTTAGTGTTTTCCCTCCCAGGGCCTCAGCCCACAGACACACAGATGACCTTTGCCCTGGATTTCCCCTAGCCACAGACTTCATGCTTGTAGCTAAAGTCGGCACAACCCCACAGATGACAGTGCGTTCACCTGCTTCCCACTTTGTGATCATATTTAATTAGCTCACTTGCAACTTTCTAATCTCCACCAGGTCGGAACACCTATATCCCCTGCTCTTGTGTTTCTGGGGCCCAGCATGGGACACACAAAAGGCCTTTTCCTTTTCAAAGAAATGCTTCATTATTTAATTAAGGGGCTGGAAGCATCTTTCCCCCCTCCCCCCATCTACTTCTGTGAGAGCAGCTTTCTTTTCCATATTTCTCTTTATAATCTGGGTGGAAAAGATGGGAGTGGAGCCCCCAGAATAGGCTCATGACAAGGACAGTTCAAACCCCACTTTGTCTTCCTGTTGACCCCCATCCCACAGAAACCCTAGAAGAATTGATGCTGTCCCCTCATATTCTTATCTAAGGATGACCTCTCCATGCTGTGCTGACAGTAACTACATGTGGATCCCACGTGCAGTAGGGCCAGACCAAGGTGAAGAAAACTCACACCTCTGATTGGATGCTTCCCCAGCTGCATGTCTTCATGTATTGTTTGTGGAATCCTGGTTTTATTTCTCTTCTTTTTCCCCTTCTCTCTTTTCCTCCTCCTATCTATCTATCTATCTATCTATCTATCTATCTATCTATCTCCTCTCTTTCTCTCATCCATCCACACTTGTGAAACAGTGTCTGGGAAGTGGCCGCTTGTGCACCTGGCAGAAACAGGAATGACCTCCCCGGTCACCACTGGAAGGACATCCTGTATGCTCTCTGGGGTGGCACAGAGAATATAAATAGCAGCCACATGTGTGGAGAAGTTACAAGAAATAGAATAGAGTGTGCTGTCCTCTGCGGACAAGCTCAAAAGAGTCAGCCATGGTGACACGCACCTGTAGTCCCATCACAGTAGAGCCTGGGGCAGGAAGATCAAGAGTTGTAGGCAGCCTAAACTGCACAGGGAGATCCTGCCTCGACAAATAACAACAAAATAGACTGAAAGGAGAGGAACTGGTGTCAATGACAGGAGTGGGGATGAAACCAATCAAAGAAGAGACAGCTGTGACTTGAGGTATACCTGTTATCCCACACTTTGGAGGCTGAAGCAGGAAAATGGGGGCTTCAAGATCATTGTTGGCTACAAAGGGAGCTCAAGGTCAACCTGGGCTGCACGGGACCCCTTCTCAAAGAAAAGAAAAATACTTTAAAATCTCTCAAACAGCTACGGAGCTTAAAAGTTAATTGCCTAAAGTAAATCCTGGCTTTGAAAACCGACATTTACGCAGCTCTGAGTGCGAAGAAGTTGGTCAGTTTGTCTGCTGCTTTTTCTTCCATGAGGGAAGAAGAGAGCATGTCAAAAAAAAAAAAAAAAGCAGTGGCAACTTCAGTTTGTCTGTGAAGTCAGTGGATCTGGAGTTGAAAGAGGTGATTTTTCCACAAGTACCTTCAGTCCCACACATGTCTGCCATTTATTTATACTTAGCTACAACAGCATAAACAGCTGAGGGGACATCATTCACGTGGTGACGACATTCCTGACATCCTGCATATACAAACCACCAGGTATCTGTCTAACTAACCTCACTTGCACATCAATCTAGATGGCCTTCAGGAGCAATCTACAGAAAAGTGATTTGGCTCTGCTGGCAACAGATGAACTGGATTGTGGAAGAGCGGGTCTTCCTGGATTGTCTACAGAGGCAGCAGGGGTACTTTGAGGTGGTCATGCCACGAGATGGCCTTATTACACAGAGGTTGTGAGGTACAGACAGTTGTGAGCTGCCCTGTGGGTTCTGGGTACTGAATCCAGGTCCTCTGCAAGAGTAGCAAGTACTCTTACCCCCTGAGCCATCTCTCCAGCCCCTCATTGCAGTCTTAAGAAGTCCTTAGGCCAAGCATGGTGATTTGTACCTGCACTCCCAGCACGTGGAAGGCTGAGCAAGGCAGACTGCCATGAGTTCAAAGCCCATCTGCTCTACATGGTGGATTCCAGGTCAGTCTGGGCTACAGAGTGAGACCTTGACTCAAAACAAATAAATAATTAAAGCAAAGCTTCTTGGCCCATAAGAGAAAGAAGAGCTGGTAGACAGCCCCTCCTCACCCATCTTCCATAAGCCTCTGCCAGACAATGTAAGGAACACACTGGCTCTTGACTGACCTCTGAGATGAGGCACCAAAGGTCTTGCCATCTGAAAGCCCCGTCGAATTAAACAGGAATACAGTGTTCATTTAAATACAAACTGTGTGTGTCCCATCACAATAGTACAGTCATCTATTGGGTACTCTCTCTATGCCAAGCATTTTCACCTTTTTTCATCCACTCAACAATTAATGTACTTTATCTCATCTAAGAGGCTATTCAGTGAGCTGAGGTACTTACATTCTACACCATGAGGAAAGAAAAACACTTCTAATTAAACCATGACATACTGTTCTCCTCTTATCACAGAGAATTTATTTCATACTTACCGAAAAAGTCTTTTAGATCTATTTCTTAAAAGAGCTTTATAATGCAGTGTTTATATAAAACAGAAAGATAAGCTAAATAAATTACTTAAGGCGTTCTGGAAATAGCTTCTGCTGCCCCCCCCCCCCCCTCAGCGGCCATTTTAAGTTGCCATTGATTATATGATTTACTTTAATTTTGGAATGTGGAAATCTGAAAGGAATGTCTTAAAATAAGCGAAATGATGTTTTGGAAGTGTATAGTATATTCTGGGCTCTCTGGTGGAAAATGTTATCACAGCCACACCTAACATACCAATCCATCTTTTGTGGCATTTAAATGGCAGCATCAAGAATTACACAAACAAATATTTGATAACTAGGATAGTTCATGTTCATTGTCAAGTTGGTGGTATTTAGAATCACCTTGCTGAGACACAGAAGAACACAAAGTAAGAACATGCAGTGGAATTTTCTCCCAAGCCATTGAAGTTATTAGATGCCTGTCTCAAGAAACTCTAATAAACACATTCAATAACTTTGGTTATATATCCTTTATACCCCGAAACTACTTCTAGGAACAAATCCATGGGGGGAAGGGGGAAGTGACCCCCCTCAACCTAGAAATACCCTTACAGACACAGCCAGAGGTGTCTCCAAGGAGATTTTAAAAATCCATCTACTTTTATACTGCTGGAGAAAAACAAAGAGGCCAAGTTGGTAAATATTAAAACAAACAAACAAACAAAAATCCAAGGGGGGGAACAGACCAGTTAAATAACACACATAGAAATCTGAAGACCCTACTGAAAAAATCTATAAGACTTACAGTTATTAACTCAAGTTAATTTTACAGCTCAATGGGTTTCACTATGACATTGTCATACATTCATAGATATGTTTTAGTGATATCAACTCTCTCCTCAACCTCTTGAACAGACACTTAATACCCATAATATATAAAAAGCTTAACAAAAGAACAAGTGGACCACTCAACAAACAGATGAATAGAAGACATGCAGCCAGTAAATAAATGAAAATATGCTCACCAGCATGATCTACTGAAGAAATTCAAATCAAAACTAAGCTGAGGTCTTTGAGATTCCATATTGCCATTGTCAGAGTAATAATTAGCCATATTTCCAAAAACTGACAGTGCTAATTAGGATGTGGAGGGGTGAGGATGCTTACACATGTGATGAGACTGTACATTTGGAGAGAAGCACAGGGAGTTCTCCAACGAGGACGACTTGAAGTTCAGCTCTCTAAACTTTGAGTGGATGGAAGTCACAGGAGGATCTTGAGCAATGACATGTCACCTGGTGGCTAAGAGTGGTAAGGACTGACTGCATGGAAGGGCACAGGGCAAGGTTGGCTAATGAAAATGAAAGTCCACTCAGGAAGCCAGAGTGACCTGTAACATGGTAGAGGGACTAAGCTGACAATAACGGCCCCATGTATTTCAAAACGGCTAGAAGAGAGGACAGTGAATGTTGCCAACACAAAGAAATGATGAATAGTAAAGGTTATGTGCTGCTAGTTACTGTGGCCTGCTCATCACATGTTATCTGTACATTATATCAAAATGACTCATCACACCTCATATATATGCAATAAAACACATATATCTTCATTTAAAAAAATATCACTAAAATCCCACTGTGAGAAATAGGCAAACAACTGTGAGTAGCAAGGGTGTGGCCGGCATCTGGAGGAGTCCAGGGGGATGAGAGGAGCTACAGAGACGGTTTTCACTTTCCATGAATTGCATTCTGTAAGTTACTAACTCTGTGGAGGATGTTGAGTGGGTGGGGATGCTGGGGCTGTGGTCAGTGCACCTGCCTCCCACCCTGCCCCTGCCCATTTCTCCTGTACAGACTATTGTATCACTTGTCAGCATCAAACCATTCACTCTCAACTGGAGGCAAAATGAGTGTGGTGGTGTACTCCTGCAACAACAGCACTCAGGAGGCCAAGGCAGGAGGAAGATAAGCCCAGGTTCAACCTGTCACACATCATATACATGCATCCAAACATATACACACATCATACACACCCACTCACACACACACATCATACACATACACAAACACATACATCCACATACACACATCACACACACATACATGAACATACACACATTCTGACATACATACTGACCCACACCCAAACATACACACACACACACACACACACACGCTCCACATACATATGGCAGGCACACAGTAAGTGCTAAAGAAATTAAGAGGAATCCTTCCCTTCTTGTGCCCTGACAACAAGAGAGATTTCATGAGCTGCAAATTCTGTTCTAGAAGACATTCAGATCTATACTGTTCAAGTTGGTTTGCTTACGTAATTAATTCAGAACTGGCACTGCATCAGGGAGATGTCCAGGAATTTAGCGACTGGCTTAGTTGAATATGAAAGGTCTTTGCAGATGAAAGATAAAATAAAGACTGGTCTGCTAGAGTCCATGGTACTGTGGTGCGTGAGTTCATTCTGGATTGGTAAAATTGGTCAGTGATGTGAGTAGTACAAACAGATTGTATTGATTCGCATATAACTGTTCCCAACATATTATTGTTCAACAGTGTTAACAAGGGCAAAGTTCACCAGCATAGCAGAATAGGGTTGTAGAGAAACAGTAGTTGGTAAAGGGCCCACCTACCCCTCCACCTTTCTCTTTGCTTGGATGGACCAGAAGTCTCAATCTCAGTAATCGCAATAGTCTCTCTGTCTCTGTCTCTATCTCTCTCTGTCTGTCCCTCTCTCTCTGTCTCTGTCTCTCTCTGTCTCTCTCTGTCTTTCCCTCTGTCTCTCTCTGTCTGTGTCTGTGTCTCTGTCTCTCTGTCTGTCTGTCTCTCTCTCTGTCTCTGTCTCTCTCTGTGTCTCTGTCTCTCTGTCTGTCCCTCTCTCTCTGTCTCTGTCTGTGTCTGTGTCTCTGTCTCTCTGTCTGTCCCTCTCTCTCTGTCCCTCTCTCTCTCTGTCTCTGTCTGTGTCTCTGTCTCTCTGTCTGTCTG
>CAJQZJ010032083.1:5581177-5591895 GCA_907164525.1 Lophiomys imhausi
CTCTCTCTCTGTCTCTGTCTGTGTCTCTGTCTCTCTGTCTGTCTGTCCCTCTCTCTCTGTCTCTGTCTCTGTCTGTGTCTCTGTCTCTCTGTCCCTCTCTCTCTCCGTCTCTGTCTGTGTCTCTCTCTCTGTCTCTCTGTCTGTCCCTCTCTCTCTCTGTCTCTGTCTGTGTCTGTGTCTCTGTCTCTCTGTCTGTCTGTCTCTCTCTCTGTCTCTGTCTGTGTCTCTCTCTGTCTGTCCCTCTCTCTGTCTCTGTCTCTGTCTGTGTCTCTCTCTCTGTCTGTCCCTCTGTCTGTCTCTCTCTCTCTCTGTCTCTGTCTGTGTCTGTGTCTCTCTCTCTGTCTGTCCCTCTCTCTCTCTCTCTCTCTCTCTCTGTCTGTCTCTCTCTCTGTCTGTCTCTGTCTGTGTCTCTCTCTGTCTGTCCCTCTCTCTGTCTCTGTCTCTGTGTCTCTCTCTCTGTCTGTCCCTCTGTCTGTCCCTCTCTCTCTCTGTCTCTGTGTCTGTGTCTCTCTCTCTGTCTGTCCCTCTCTCTCTCTCTCTCTGTCTGTGTCTCTGTGTCTCTGTCTCTATCTCCCCCCCCGTGTGTGTATGTTATGCTGGGTGTATGTGTTTGTGTGTGTGCATGTACCATTTTGCTGTGAGTACTACAAGCACATTCTTTATGGAGGAAAAGAGCTCCATTTTATATATGCCACACTGTCTTTATCCAGTCCTCTGTTTGGGGCTTATAGGTTGGTTCAATACAGTAGCGATTGTGAACAGTGCTGCAGTAAATGTGTGTACAAGGATCCATTGTGCTGTGTTGACGGGAATTCCTTCAGGTAAAAACCTAAGAGCAGTAGAGTCGGTCACATGGAAGAGATTTCTAGGTTTTTCAGAACTTTGTAAGTTGACAAAGTGTTCTCTACTGAACCATTATTTCGCCTTGAAAATTTATTTTTTATGTGTATGAGAGTCACTTTGTACATATGTGTACATACCACATGGGTGTTTGGTGTCCTTGGAGGCCAGAAGAGGGCATTGGTCCCCCTAGAATTGGAGTTATGAGTGATTGAGAGATGTCGTATGAGTGCTTGGAACCAAACCCAGGTCTCTGCAGTCCTGGAAACTTCCCACTTCCCCCTGAGCCATCTCTGCAGACCCTAAACCACTACATTATTGCACTTGATGATATTTAGCCATACTTACTTCTAAAGCAGTCTGAATAGATTTTATTTATTTATTTATTTATTTTTTGGTAAGGGCTGTATTATTTACATGTGTTTTTGCAAAATGCAAAGTTTGTCTGTGAGCATGTATTACATAAGAGAGGCTCACCGGCCTCCACAGAGCACAGCCTCACACTCACCTGCCTCCAAAGAACACACCCTCACAGAGCAGGGCACAGTGGGAAGGAATGCTAAAAAGCTGACATACACAGTGAACACAGCAGGGCAGGACGTTGGCTCTGGGTGCAATGAGCTGTCTTCAAAACTGAATTCTCTCAGATTCTGGGTCTGCAGTCATGGGAAATTTAACTTCCAGAAGACTAAGATTTCTCATCCTTGAAACTAGAACAAATAACGCTGTGCTCACCACTGGAGTGTTGTGAGGGTACAAAGAGATAAAAACATGTGAGACGCTTATTAATCAGTACTACTAAAACAAGGTCCACCTAAGCAAACAGGGCTCTAATGATGCCCTATGATCTAAGTCACTCCATCCTCACAGCAGTACAGTGTGAGACAGTCTCGAAATCTAGACTTCTCCCTGGCTTCAATAGAACTGTTTTCCCACGCATCTGAGCCACACCCATTGTACCCAGTTGAGTAGCGTGGAAATCTCCCAACCAAAATGAGAACCACATAGTTCTCTGATCTCCACTCCCCACCTTGGGCCATGAAGTGGAGTTCAGTTTATCAGGACAAGAGAACACTGAGCAGACACAGAGGCCTCCATAGGAGGAGGGTCTTTCCTACACACACGAAAAGTGGAACTAAGGCAAAACTGCACCCTTGACTGGAAAAGATGAGCTCATTTGTAAGTGGCTTGTTAAGACGCCCATCATTTTCCTGATCGGCAGTAGCGAGGCTGCAACTTCAGGAACTAATGCGATCCATCATGTTATTGTATATTTAGGGGCTCTTGGAAAATGCTGTTATTTACCCAACCGACTGTGTATATAGACTATTTAAAGCAGATTTTTGGCCCAGCAGACTGCACCAGATCCATCCATTTTCTCAATGAGCACATGGGGACTCTTAAATATGCAGATTATTGACACAATAGACTCTGAGCTCTGCAAATGTGCTCTAGACATCGAAATCACTGGGGGATGACATGTCTCTCAAAAGCGTTTCCAAAGAAGACTGTGCATACAGCCAAGCTCTGTAGCTAATGTACCTGTAGAGGGAGGAGGCTTTGGGACAAGGGTTCTGATCTCTAGAAGTGGCACTTTCTTCTGAGCATTACTTGGTTCTGCTCGTTTGGGTCTGTGAATACAAAACATTCCAGTACCTTTACTGGGTGTCTGGCAATTCACCCAGAGCTTCAGCCTGGGTGCAGCCCAGGTGTATCAAACTCTATGTAGATGAAGCCAGTCTTGAACTCCTAACCCTGCTGCTTCTACTGCCCAAGTATTAGGGCTATAGGCATTAGAAGAATTTTGTTTTAAGCTACCAGGCTAAGAATTTATTCCGGGGACTGGAAAGATGGTTCAGCAACTAAGAACACTTGTTGCTTTTGCACCCGGACTTACTTGGGTTTAAGCACCCAGCACCCACATAGTGTCTCACAACCGTCTGGAACTCCAGCTCTGATGCTCTCTTCAGACCTCCATGGGCACCAGGCAGACATGTGTGCACAGACACACATGCAGGCAAAACATTTATATACATAAAATAAAATAAATAAATCTAAAAAGAATTTTGAAAGTAAGTTATAAAGTTTGCATTAATGCAAATTCGTTTCTTTAACTCGCAGTGAGGGGCACTCATCAGACAGTGGGTCTTTGATGGCAAAAAGCACATTGTCTTTGGGGAATGTATTTATGTTGCATCCACAAAATGCCCAACAAAAGCAGTTTAAGGAAGGAAGGGTTTGTTTTGGCCTACAGTGTGAACATACAATCTGTCATGATGGAAAGAGCTGGAGGCAGCTGGTCACATTGTGTCCTCAGTTAGGAAGCAAAAAAGAGAGACCAATGCTGGTGCCCAGCTCACTTCCTCCTTTTTTGTTCAGTCCAGGACCCCATCCTAAGGAATGGCACTAGCCAGACTGGGGGCTGTGTTAACCTAATCTACATAGTCCCTCACAGACATGCCCAGAGATTTGTTTCCATGGTGATTTAGAATCCCATCAGCTGACAATCAAAATTATGGGATGGAACTTGAGAAGAAACAAGGAATTTGTTGGGAGGAGTTGGGAGGACGGGAAATGTGATATAGAGAGAGTTATCTGCATAATGGTTGTGTCAGGAAGATTCACAAGCATCTGGTAAGTCAAGCTGGGTCACATACATATGTTCTAAAAGCAGGAAGAAAGGGAAAGATGGAAAGGAATGAGGAAGTGGTCGTATTTTGTTTCATTTTTTTACTCTTAAATGAATCAAGATGGGCGTGGTGGTACACATATTTAATCCCAGCTCCTGGCAGGCAGATCTTTTGTGAGATCCTACATAGTGAGTTCCAGGACAGCCAGGGCTAATAGAGAGACAGGACCCTGTCTCAAACCCCACCTCACCCCCCCCCCAAAGCAAAAGCAAATCATCAGATATTAATCAGATATATTTTAAGTGTTTTGTTCAGAGACCATTGACTATACTGAAGTCTCATTCTATTAAACTTCCAGATGCCAGAATCTATACCCCCTGGCTTTTTCCCAATGAGCCTGTGTGAGAGTAGGTTTACGTAGGTAGACCTGGTTCAGACTGACTGCAAGCCTTTGGAAAGTATGAAGTAGGCACAGTCACCCAGACTCTGCCTGATCTCACTCACCTTTGTCATCTAAATCTTGATCTCATGGAAACTAAAAGCTTGATGGTGCCCACCAGAATCTGAGAAAAACAGTGAGGTGAATGGGCCCGGCGGGGGGGGGGGGGGGGAGACACTAGAAGACAGTGCAGCGTTGACCAGTCTGGACAAGACGGTGGATAGGTGACAAGCGGCTAGCTAGTTACTTCCTTCTTTGCCAAGACAAAATACCTCACAACTGCATCTTAAGGAAGGAAAAATTTGTCTCATTCCATGGTTTGAGGAGATATGGCCATTGTGGTGAGGACGACTTTTGGCAGGAGCGTGAGGGGATAGGAGTCTGTCTGTAGTCAGGAAGCAGAGACATAGTGTTGATATTCAGCTTGAAGCTCTCTTTTTTCCCCTTCTTTTTTTTTAATAGTGTGTGTATGTGTGTCTGTGTGCATATGTGTGTGTGCCTGTGTGGTGTACGTATGAGGATGGAATGTACATGTGTCACAATGAACATACAGAAGTCAAAAGACAAGTCCAGGTGTCACTACTTGCCTCCTTCCACTTTAAGGCAGTGTCTCTCTTTGGTATTTGCTGCTTGCTATGTGCACCAGCTAGTCCACATACTTTTTGGCATCCTCCTGTCTTTGGTTCCCATCTCACTGTGGGAATCCTGGAATTAGAGGTACATCCTGCTGTGTCTAGCTTTACACAGGTTCTGGAGATTTGAACTCACAGTCTCATACTTTCACAGCAACCACCCCTCACTTCTCCTTTTCATCCAGTCTTGAATCACAGCCCATAGAAGGTGTTGCCTGCGCTTACAGTCCCCTTCAGTTAATTAAACCCTCTGGAAATACCTTCACAGAGGTGTACAGGGTGTGTTTCTATGGCGGTGCTAAAGCTGATCAAGTTCGCAGTAAAGATTAACCAACATCCAGGCCATGTGTCCTGTCCCCCAGTTAAACCACCAGGGAAGATACCCTCCCCACTTCCCTCTCCTGGAGAAAAGCCTACGGAATACCTAAGAAAGCAATGTCAACTCATTGACTTACGACCCCTCTTGTTTGTCCTTGTCCTCTAGAAGTCAAGACAGGGAAGGGATGACATGATTTGAAAAGACTATTCTCAAAGTACTCTTCACCCAAAACTGAAGGGTCAAAAGACCCTGCAGGACTTTCCCCAGATGATTCAGAGGGAGCATAGAGCTATCTATCTCCCAGAATTTAGGAAATCAGTCTACCCAACTGCCCCATGAGAGTCCATCCCCAGATCCAGCTGCCTGTGTTACTTAAGTTGCCTCATTTGAAAGCTACCCTAGTTAATTAAGGACTAAACTCAGTCAGGATTTATTTGGCAAAGTTACTGGAGTTGTTAAAATTACCAATCCCTTCTATCACTAACTCTGTTTTTTTTTTTTGTTTGTTTCTTGTTTTGTTATACACGCACACACATACACACACACACAATCAGATAAAGATGTTTAAACAAAATCAGAAGAAATTGATTAAAAACAATGCTAGGAGATTAATTTTTTTCAGCCATAACTTTAGAGAGTAAAAACCTAAGCTGAGAAACACAGCTTTGGTGACACTGCTCTTCACAATGGCATTTCTGTTCCTGTAATAATGACAGGGTGACACACATGGAGGCCTTGCCCTCCCCGGGCAACCTGGGCTCTTCCCAGCTCATCCAGTTACTTGGTACAACAGCCTTCACGGCAGGTACTATGACTGTCTTCAATTTATAGAGGGTGGGACTGAAGCCACAGAAGTATGTTCATGATGACCAAGAAGTACACGGAAGAGGAGGAGTCTGATGAACATCAGACCATTTCCTTTCCAGTCTCTGCATCCACGAGGAAGGGGGCCTATTCTCCTCTAGCTCATCTTACACAATAGACAGAATTGTCTACTCAGCCCCAAATCCCACTGACAACTCGTGGCACCAAGAATAATTCCCTTCCTCGCTCTTAATTCCTAAAGCTTCAACTATCCTTCATTTGCCACAGTTCAAAACTATGGTTATAGTGGACTATGCCAGGAAAATACCACAAATGTCACATGGCCCCTGGAGAGAAAAATGGCTCCAGGCTGCGAGCACTGACAGTTTGAAGGGGACACACCTGGCCCTTAGAGCTATGGGTCTTCTAGAGAAATCTGTCACCAGAAAATAATTTCATAAAGTCTCTCACCCTGAAATATAAAGATGGAGAGCAACAGAAGAAGACCCCTAGCATTGCCCACTGGCCTCCATAGGCATGTGCTCATGTGTGCGCATCCAAACATATGTACACACACACATGTGCCATACACATGCACACACAAATAGCAGCAAAAACAACAGGAAAGGAAACAACTCTGAGTGATGAACTAGGCCCAGAGAATGAGGTAAAGAAAGGACTCCAACCCAGAACCTAGAATCTAACAGGGGCAGACTCAAGCCCCTAGGAAAATATAACCCTGAAGATGCAATTAACTTTCCCCTAGATTCTATTTCACCATCTGTACCGAAGAAAGCCTAAAGGTAGAGAGAGCTATTATGGAGACCATACAATACGGCAGGCATAAGACATTTGACCAATGGTCTTATGTGTAGGCTTGTGCCCCACAGAACCTAAATACCAGGACCATTTTAAGTTAGGAAAAAAAGCAGTCTGGATGCTAAGAGCTCCCTGACAGTGGAGATGCCCAAGTCTCTGGTGCCATCTTGAAGACTGATGCAGGGTGAGAGCAAGTCCTGAGTTCAATGCCCTCCTCCGTCCTCACATCCAAACATGTGCTCCATGGTAGGAATGTAGTTCAATTTCCAAGTGAGTGGGACGGGAAGGAATTCTGTATTGGCGGGCTGGTCACAATGATCCCTGGTGAAGATTGCAACATGAAAAAGAAGAGTTGGAAGGTCTCCTCTCAGAGCCATGCATGGTAGGATAAAAGAATCCCAATGCCAGCATACCCTTCCCTGTCCTCAGACTTGGCATCGCTCCATGAAACATCTTTCTACCTTGGACTTCCATGACTCAGGAGACAGTAAATACTCCTCACCCGAAACACGAGAACCTGCCGGTTCCCTGACAACACCAATTTAGCTTCTGAGAGGCAACACTGGACTTTTCTTCCCTTTTTCTTTCTTCCTTAATGGGAAGTGGTCACAGCCACGGACTTAGCAGAAGACGTGGGTTAAAGTTTGTCCATTCTTGGCTAATGCAGTTAGACATTTTCGAGAAAAGGCAATGAGAAGTGATCATTATCCATTATCTGCATGAAATATTTCAGAGAAAGAAACAGAGTTTGCCAAAAAAAAAAGAGAGAGAGAAGAGCTGTTTGACTTCAAGCCAGGCAAAAGGGAACAGGATCACCTTCACATTCTGTAGGTTGCTGTGTGAACAACGTTATTTCAAGTAAACTGGAAAAAGCCCGAAGAAGTACAGATGACGTATTCCCTCCCTATCCTTTCTGAAGGTCATTCTGGACAATGAGCTGGTGTTCCGTTCCTTGGCACAAAAGGGATAGAATCCCTCCATTCTTGAAAAGAATGATGAGTGTGTGTGTGTGTGTGTGTGTGTGTGTGTGTGAGTGTGTGTGTGTGTGTGTGTGTTTGTGTGTGTGTGTGAGTGTGTGTGTGAGTGTGTGTGTGTGTGCGTGTGCGCGTGCGCGTGTGTGTGCGTGTGCGTGTGTGTGCGCGTGCGTGTGTGTGTGCGTGTGTGTGTGTGCGCGTGCGTGTGTGCGCGTGTGTGTGTGTGTGTGTGTGTGTGTGTGTGTGTGTGTGTGTTTATATAGCCTTGTGTGGGAGAATGTACAGGAGATAAGTAATGCTATTTTACTGCAAGCAATTGCTACAACTTCAAAGTCAAAACCTTGTGGCCCTCCGTTGAGTAAGGAAACACCCATCCTGTTGTAACTTCTTTGCCTCTATTTTGTTTCACATTTTCTCCCCTCCCCCCACAGTTCCTGATCAATGGCCATCTCCTTCTTGAGGACATTCTAAGGATAATGATTTCTAAACTGGAGTTACCAGAAAGCTCCTGAAGTGGCTCCCTTCTCCATGAATATTTTCTCACTCTGCTTTTTTAGGTTGTCACTAAGATGTGTCCCAGTAATAATGCATGCTGGCCCGAAACCTGAGGTAGCAGAATATAAAGTATTTTCTTTTTCTCAGAGACCTTCTGCTTCAAGCATCTGTCATTCCTCCTGATGTGAAGCCTGAGGCTTTGAGGGGAGACCTTTTTCTCTTGGATCGTGGGCCAATTGATTTCTCCAGGTCTGCAGATGTTATCATCACGTGTAACTCGCTGCTCTGTATTTGAGCGTCCCTTCTACAGAAGCTCCCTGTGCGTATCCCACCAGTGCCTTATACAAATGACTTCATATCAGTTGCCAAACCCCACCCTGGAGGGTATCTTCTTGTATATGCACTAACAAAATATCTCGTAGTGAATGCAGATACCATGTGAGTGTTGCTGCTTTTGGATAAGATTTAAGGATAACAGAAAAAGAAAACTGGTCTCAGCTCTCTGCAAGTCCAGTTGAAGATTAGGATGCTCGGGGCTTATAGTGTCTAGTGTGGGGTTCGGAGATTGGGGGAGTACTACATCCTGAGTGCTTTATGTCCTTTCAATGATGGGATGCCCTGGTCACCTTACAAACGATACCCTGCTATTACTTCCCTGTTGTTGGTGAAGATGCTCTCTCGTTGAAAGTACCAGCACATTCCCCAGGATCACAGTAAGCACTATGTAGCAGATCTGAACTGGTCTTCCTGGACCAAGGCTGATGCACCAGTTCACCTGTTCCTTACTTGGTTTGCCCTTTCCTGACCTTTCTTGGTCCTGGGATGAAACCCAGGGCCTCATGCATGCTAAGAATTTGATCTACACTGAGCCACATACCAGTTATCTCTTTCTCTCTCTTTGAGTCTTACTACCTTTCCCATGTTAGCCTTGAGCTTTCTCTGTGGCCCAGCCTCACCTTGATCCAAGATCTTTCTGCTCAGCCTTCAAAGCCGTTGCAATCACAGGGCCTCACTTCATAAGCCTTATGTAAGTGATTTGTGTGTCTCTTGCCCAGTGTTTCCTGTGCAAAGCCATATGGCAGCTAGTTATTAAGCACGAAACATTCAACCTTTCCCCAGAGCTGGTTCGCACACATCTTTGAGAACATTGGTGTAGAGACCTGCATTGCTGACTGTCTCTCAGCTTATTTGTCTTGATCATAGGAATGTCCTGGGGGTCATCTGCAATGGTCCCCATCCTGTAGGTTTTGGGGAGAGCCTATCACCTACATTTTTAATAAGCTCCAGGTGATGCTGCTGCTGCTGACTCAGGGTGTACAACCTGGACAGTGAGAGCTCACAGGGCACTGGGTCCCTGCTGCTCTTTTGCCCCGATAAAGAACCTAGAGGCAGGCACTCTTGGAGTGAAACAGACAGGTGAGGAAACTGCAATCAGAAAGTTGGGGTGATGAAACCTAGAGAAGCAGTCCAGTCTCTCCTGCTCTACATCCCACATTCAAAGATTGTAAACGAATGGACCCCAGACACACCTGGTTTTACCCTACATAGTGTGATCAAAACAACATGAAGATAGGTCAGCTGATAATGAGCTTGCCTGCTAAGCATGAGGAGCTGAGTTTGATGCCCAGAACCTACAAAACAAACAAACAAAGCCAGCGGTGGTGGTCCATACTTGTAACCTCAGCATCTGAGAGACAGAGACAGGCAAGTCCCTGGGGCTCCCTGGCTGGCTAGCCTAGGGAAACCAGTGATCTCCGAGCCAATGAGAGGTGGCTTCTGAGCAATGACACTTGAGGTTGGTCACACCTCCCCATTCGCCCTTGACCCTACGCTAGAGCCTGAATGGCCATCACGCTTCTCCAACACGGCACAAACCATACAGCCACCCACAGCCCCTCAGCGTCTCTCCACCAAGCCAAACGTCTGTTCCTATTTGTCCTTGTGTGTCAGGATTCTTTCTTTTTCCATGTGGCCTACTTTCCCCACTTCAGTTACCTGCATTCTTACAAGGATGTGTGTGGCCTTTTTGTGACCTCTCTCTCCCCATTCTAATGCCCTGCTTCTGTCAGTCACTCATCTCTCCTCACCTTGGCCTTGGGAGGATCTGCCAGGGCAGAAGTCCCTGTGAAACTCACCCAAAGCACCTTGCCTGTGGTAGCAGAGAATATATATATTAAGGGAAGCACAGCAAGCTGGCTGAGGGTACACTTCCTTGGGCTTAAATCAGCTTAGTCCTTTTGGCTAGTTGTGGAGATGTGGAGAAAGTCACAGTGCACTGTGAGAAAGACTTCCACAGACTGAAGGTTGGGATGATGGGTCAGGAAGGCACTGACAGAGAGAGCTCGCTGCATAAATAGATAATTTTAACACACAGTGAATCTGATAGACATCCATCGTGCATGTGAATTGTTCTAATTCACTGACCAGTTTCTGAGAGAGAGAGAGAGAGTCCTGCTCTCAAAAAAAAAAAGAACTCCTTATTCGTTTCCACAAAGTTTGTGTGGTCTCGGGATGAGACTCACTGGTATTTTACGCACTCTCTCTTCAATGTTCCCTCAATGAATTCTACTTGTTTGGTTCTGTGGGTCACAAAGAGGAGGGAACACAAACCTTTCCCTTTGAGTTCACTGTGTAGCCTTGAACTCACAGATAGTGACCTGTGCACTCTGTATCTTAAGTGTTGGAATTAAAGGCACGTATCGCCAAACCTGGCTAGTGTTCTCTCTCTCTCTCTCTCTCTCTCTCTCTCTCTCTCTCTCTCTCTCT
>CAJQZJ010032083.1:5591905-5624356 GCA_907164525.1 Lophiomys imhausi
TCTCTCTCTCTCTCTCTCTCTCTCTCTCTCTCTCTCTCTCTCTCTCTTTCTCTTTCTCTCTCATACATGTCACACACACACACACCACACCACACCACACACATGCACACACACATGCACACATACATGCACACATGCATGTATCACTCTTGCACCAAATTAAGACACTGGGTCCCGCTCTATGGCTTCTGGCTATTCCCTTGAGTCGGGGTCTCTCACTGAAGCTAGAGCTAGGCTGGCAGCCAACAAGCCCTAGGAATTCTTGTGTCTTCCCCACAGCATTAAGGTTACAGGCACACAATTCTCCAGGAGTGCTGAGGATTTGAACTCAGGCCCTCATGTTTGCACAACGGGGCTATTACCCACTGAGCCATGAACCCTCCTCTCTCAAAGAGCATGTCTGAGTCACAGTCACACGAATGAGTATATGCCACGTGGCTTCAAGGAGAAATCTCTGTGCTCTGAGTGATGGTATGATTACTAAGAACATCCTTGCTTCAAAGTGTGTCCGAGCTTGGATGACTTCTCCAGACCACAGACAGGCTGAGCCCGGCCTGCTGGGACCTGGGTTCTATGTACACATCATATGAGGTGACTGAGATTCCTACAGCCATCCAGCCTCCCATCATCCTGAACAAGAAAGCAGATGGCTCCCTCCACATCGTCCCTAGAGGCCCTAGTTCTGGGCTTGGCCATCATCTAAAAGTAGCTCAGCTTCCTTACACACTGTATCCTGTAACTCTCCACTCAGTCTGCCAACTGGAGTTCCAATACTCATGTACACTGTAACAGACACACAGACCCCACTCGCCGGAACACGTCAGGCTCAAGTGAAGGGAGGCCTTACCCTGCGCTGTCATTTAGCGTACCCACTGGGTACATGGCAAAGAATTGTCCCCATCCCTCCATTAGATCTGCCTTGAATGCAGAGGACTCTCCAAGTGACTTTAAGCTGTCACTTGGTGGGACAGACTGGCAAAATGATCAAAATGATCCTGTCACAAACACTTTATTAAGTGAGATCTTTGTTGAATTCTGGTTTATTTTTAAAAAAAAATATGCCTTCTTATGCTTTAAATTTTTCTCCAGCTAAAACCTTTGCAATTTTAAATATTGTCAATGCTTTCATTTATGATTTTTTAAAGGTAACCCCAGAAACGTATGGCACCAAAGGTCTGATATCTTGTGTGAGACTACCTATGAGTTATTTTTGTACAATTTCACTTAAACAATTTTTACTCAAAGTTTTTAGAACAACCAAGGTAATCAGTTTTTAAAGTAAGAGTTTCCTTTTGGTTTTGTTTCTTTTAAACTTTAACATAATGGAAAAATTCTTTAAAAACTTATGTGTTTATTTCTGAATTTATCCACATACTGTTAAGTACAAAGAATTCAGGATATGATCTCCCTAATACTGTGGAGTACACCAACGAACAGCGATGTCTCTTATCTTCACATGTTAGAGGCAAAATTAGCCCATGGTGCCAGACAGCCTGTGTGTGAATCTTTTCTGAAGCAGGATGTTCATCCTAAGAGCCTAATTCCTCATGTTCTTTAGTCTTCGATGCTTAAGTACAAATCCATACTGCAGAAAGTTGGCCAACCAGGAAGCCACTGGCTCCGTTAGCCGGAAACCATGCTTCCTGGTGTGCTCTTGTCTCCCTGAGTAAATTGACAAAGATGGTTGTAACTCACACTGGATCTATTTAGAGGGACGATCGACGCTCATTAGAGAGCCACTCCTATTGCTGAGGATCCAGGAGCTGTAGAGGGAATAGTGTTCTCGCTGTCTGATCTAGTCACTCACTCATTCATTCATTCGAACACTGTGGACAAGATGTAGTCATGTCTGCCAAGGAGGGACTTGGGTGCTAAAAGAAGCAAGGTTTGTGAGTTTGATTGTTGGGGCAGATACTTTCATTCCATACTCAGTAGGAACCCCAACCAATCAGTAAACTGGAGAAAAAGGACCACTGTTAAGTACCTTGCTGTGGGTTGGCAAAGACGTGGGCTCTGATTGAATTTACAGAAAGAAGGGAAAGTGGCCAGGAAAAACCTTTTTGAGAAAAGGTCTTGGCCAAGAGATGAAGAGAATGAATTCTTATGAGGTGAGTTAGTTATCAGTGTCTTTTCTCCTTAGACGTGCCGAGCAGGGTGGGTATGGCCACTCAGTACCACTGAGAGGCACACAGACACCAAATCCCATCGGTTCCTGTCATTAGTGCAAAATCTGCATTTTTGTGTAAATGTACCACAGAGCCATTGCCAGAGTTAAAACAGAAATTTCCTGACTTGACCCATTTTACATATAACGTTCTGACAACAGAGCCAGGCATGACAGGGCACACCTGTCATTCCAGCACTCCAAAGGTTAGAATAAGAGAATCATAAGCTCATAGCCAGCCTGCTACATACAGAGAGTCTATCTAAAACCAGAGAATATTCCCCAGAAGCTGGGGTAAATAGAAGCAAGAAGGCCATCATTCTATCCTAGCGGACAGTGTGGCATTTCTATCTGGGCAGAGGGAGGAAGCGTAGAAGAGAAACGGCCTCACCAGTCCATCTTTGAAACAAAAAATTGACAGGGTTCGTTCATTTGTCCGCTGTCCTGAGGATGGAGGGTTTCTTGTGACCAGATTGAAACAATGGTAGGGAATGGAACTAGAAAATTAGGTGGCAAGTTTGATCTTCAAGCCAAAAATCAACAAAAAGGTCCTATCAAGAGCAGCTCTCTCCCATGCTTCAGCATAATTGTCATCATTCCTTTTGCTAAGCAAGTATTCATAAGAATGAATGCACCACTCATCTGATTATAGCCAGATCCACATATGATGCTAACTCATTAAACAATTCATCTGTGGCAGGAGAGGCAGATCCTCATTGTGCCTCAGTCACCCAGATTCTGGCTGCCTTTCCCTGCTCACCTCCACTGCCGGTGGCAAACAAAATCACTTGGATCACACGAACAATTTCAAATGTTTAATATTAAAATGTGGTTTTGAGAAACTCCTTGGAACCCTAAGCCATTGTTAAGATACACTCTCTTTGACAGGTGCGCCAGCACTTTTTTTTTTATGAGACTTTTCAACATGTTATTTTATCGGGTGCAGGAGATGTAGTCTATTCTGCAGAGGCAGCAGACAAAAAGGGTCTCTCTGCATGAGTTACTCTGCTGTAAAGGTTATAGTAAACATGTCAATGCCTAATTAAGCAGAAAATTTTATCTGTATTGTGGGGGAGGGAGTGTGCTGTCTCCGACTTTTCTTCTGGGGAATCCATTTAGAGGGACAAAGTAGATTGTGAGGTTGAACAGGTCCAGGAAGCTCAGCATCCAAATGTCAGCAGGAATAAAAAAAAAAAAAGGAAAAATGGGAGAGAACACTACTTTTTTTCCCTTGCTGAAAAATGACTGAATTGGCTGGCAGATGTGTGTGTGTGTGTGTGTGTGTGTGTGTGTGTGTGTACATATTTTCTTTCTCTTTGTGATCACACTATCCATAAGCGTGATGACAATATGTTATAGCCTGGAGTAGCTATGGATAATGCTGTTGACTTGGTATTTGTCCCAGAGTCATAACACTCATTTACTTTTCAAAAGTGACTGTATTTATTTTATAATGTTTGCCTGATTTCACTTTCAAAAGTGATATTATTTTACCAAGAGTGGTGGCTCCTGCCTGTAATCCCAGGAAGGGAATGAGGAAGGGGGATTGTGAGAATTCACAGTCAGTCTGGGACTACACAGAGACACTCAAAAGAAACAACAGCAAAGTGACCATATTCGATGGCTAAAATGTATCTCATTTTTTGAAGGGTTTTCCATGTCTCAGGAAACTTTTCTTTCTTTATAATTAATAACCCTCTCCTTGAGTGTCAAAGTCTAACACCTCTTTAAAACACTAAGTTAGTCCCAGGGGAAAGAGAAGAAGATATGAATGGCAAGGGTAGCCTGATGCAGGCACTTGGTTGTTTCAAAATGCAGTTTTCTTGCAAGAAGTGGCCACTTATTAATGGTTGCTTGGCTGGATTGAGTAGTTTTCCTTTCTCCCAATCAATTTATGGCACCAGAGACCAGCAATACCAATTTAACGAAAAATACGCTTGTCAGCTTGCTGGGGAAGCAAAAACCACCTCACCAATAACAATAAAATAACAAACACAACCATAAAACGCGTGGCCAGATTCATTTTATCTCATTTTATGGACCCCCGCCCTCAAACTCTCGGGCTCTTGTCTTCAGCAGTCCCACAATCCTCTCTCTGGAGGAGGATATCTGCTCAGCGATTGACCAAACTTCACCGCGGCCCTGGGAAGATGTTCTTATTCATTAAGTTGGCAGTAGAGAGAGTGAGGAGAAGACAGTGGATTCTTTTAACAAACGGGAGTGGGTTTTGTGGGGACCTGCAGGCTCTGCAACTTTCTTCATTCTTAAGCCTCAGTTTCCTGATCTATAAAAAAATAAACAAATAAGTAACAGTATTTACTGTATGTGGATATGAGATAAAAATGAAAGAATGTGCTTGTAGGCTGTACATATGGTTCAGTGGTCACTGCATAAGTGTGAGGACCAGAATTTGGAGAACACCCATGTACATGCAGATGCAGCAGCCTGTCTATAATCCTAGCATTCAGGAATCAGATACAGGAGATTCACAGAGCAAGCTGGGTAGATAAATGAGCTGAATAAGCCAGCTGAATCAGCTCAAGTGAGAGAACCTGCCTCAATGTATAAGGAGGACACATCAGAGGAGGACAGCCTACATCAATTCTGACCTCCACACAAAGCTGCACACATATGCCTGCACACGTGTAAAGATGCATACACACAGCAAAATGCATTTGCAGTGATTTACTTGCGTTCCAGAGGAGAATATTTCTCAATTAAAATTCTTCATCTTTGCCAGCAGGAGCAGTGGTGATACCCTGACTATAATCCCCTTATTGCTAATCCCCTTCTTCTTCTTCTTCTTCTTCTTCTTCTTCTTCTTCTTCTTCTTCTTCTTCTTCTTCTTCTTCTTCTCTCTCTCTCTCTCTCTCTCTCTCTCTCTCTCTCTCTCTCTCTCTGTCTGTCTGTCTCTGCTGGCCTTGAGTGCAGGGACACCTCTTTTTCAAGCTTTTGGTTTGATGTATGGAAAGAACAGAACCTGGTTTAGGTTTTTTTTCCTGTTGCCATCAAGAGGGAGAGTGATGTTTATAAGGAAAGCATTGCATTAAGATCATGCTAACCTTGCAGATCTGAAGCTGGGTCTTTTTTGCATGGGGACATCTTTGGTTGCATTTTATCCACATGACTCTAAAAGGCCAGGTGGAGAAAATGAACCCATGGGCATAAATAGTGACATTCCCCATCGACACTGATGGGTATCTGCCCATTATTTCTCTTTTGCACCCGCTCTCTTGAGCCTTCATTTTCCCTATGCAATTACTGGCCCTCAGCCCTTTCAGAGAAGGAAAAGCATGAATTCCCCAATAGCATTTTGCATCCACAAATCAACTATATAATTGGCATCTCATGACGGGTACCCACAAATCACAGTGCATTTGAAATTACAGGAACAAGATCGAGAGAGTATTTTCAGCCGTGTCTGGAAAGGTCTTCATAAACCCATGTGAGAATAATAGACTTGCCCCCAAATCTCCCATTCTAACACCATTCACCATTATTTTAAAATCATTGTATTTGCTGAGCTTACACAATTTTTCAGCCATTGGTGGGAGATTGTATTTGCATATTCCATGGTCTCTCTCCCAGCAACTCTCTATAAATAAAAATGTTTCAACAGAGAGACACAGGCTATCAGAGATATAATGGCTATGCATCCAGCCTTCTATTAGATGAGTGTCTTGGGGCACTTTGCCATTGAGATGCTAAGGGCTACGCCTTAACTTTCTTACGAGCCAACATTCCTCTGTACCATGATGTTAATAGGGTTTGCATTTCAATCCAGAGTTCTAGAAAGTTGTGCACATGAACATAGCCACTGTCCCATTGTAGGACTATCAGAATGATATTTGATCCCTAACTTAACTTGTGATCATAATCACTCATAGAGAATTATGTCTCTGCCAAGTTAAAAAGAAACAGGCAACAGATGGTACCAAGGACATCTTTCAGGGCCTGAGGATGTACTCAGTTGGCATATGCCCACCTAGCACGCAAGAAAACTGGGTTCCATCCCCAACACCACATAAACCAGACATGATTGTACATAATTGTGAGCCCAGCACCAAGGAGGTAGAGGAAGGAGGATCAAAAGTTCATGTCCTGCTACACAGCAAATTTGAGGCCAGCCTTGGCTACATGAGACCCCATTCCAAAATAAAAATACATCAGTTGCCTTTTCCCTGGTTTCATTGCTTGCAGTTGATAGAAGTATATATTCAATTGCTATTCAGCTCAGCCTGGGTAGGTGGGGACATGGAGTGGACTGTATCAGCTGTTTATGTTTACTTCCTCTCTCTGCATCTCTTGCAGGCTATGCCCAGGAGGAAGTGTTGAAGGAAGAGGAGGAAATAAAGGAGGAAGAGGAGGAGGAAGAGGAAGACAGTGGTTCAGTGGTTCAACGTCAAGGCAGCAATGACACTGGGACAGATGAGGAAATAGAAACGGGCCCAGAGCAGAAAGGTTACTTCAGCTGCCAGAACTCACCAGGAAGCCACCTGTCCAATCAGGACATAGAAAACGAATCTCTCCTGAGTGATGCCAGCGACCAGGTGTCAGACATCAAGAGCATCTGTGGCCGAGATGTCTCGGACAAGAAAGCAAACGCTCACCCGAAGCTTCCAAGTGAGCCCCATAACTGCATGGACAAAATGACAGCTGTATATGCCAACATCCTGTCAGATTCCTACTGGTCAGGCCTGGGCCTCGGCTTCAAGTTATCCGGCAGCGAGAGACGGAATTGTGATACCCGAAACGGCAGCAACAAGAATGACTTTGATTGGCACCAGGATGCCCTGTCCAAGAGCCTGCAGCAGAACTTGCCTTCGCGGTCTGTCTCTAAGCCCAGCCTATTCAGCTCTGTGCAGCTCTACCGGCAGAGCAATAAGGTGTGCAGCTCGGTGTTCACTGGCGCCAGCAGGTTCCGCTGCAGGCAGTGCAGTGCAGCCTACGACACCCTGGTGGAGCTGACGGTGCACATGAATGAGACAGGCCACTACCAAGATGACAACCGCAAAAAAGATAAGCTGGGGCCCACCAGCTACTCGAAGCCCCGGAAAAGGGCCTTCCAAGACATGGACAAAGAGGACGCTCAAAAGGTTCTGAAATGTATGTTTTGTGGTGACTCCTTCGATTCCCTGCAAGATTTGAGTGTCCACATGATAAAGACAAAACATTACCAAAAAGTGCCTTTGAAGGAGCCAGTACCAACCATTTCCTCTAAAATGGTCACACCAGCCAAGAAGCGAGTTTTCGATGTCAACAGGCCTTGCTCCCCTGACTCTACTACAGGGTCACTTGCAGACTCATTTTCTTCCCAGAAGAATGCCAACCTGCAGTTGCCCTCCAACAGCCGCTACGGCTACCAAAATGGAGCCAGCTACACCTGGCAGTTCGAGGCCTGCAAGTCCCAGATCTTAAAGTGTATGGAGTGTGGCAGTTCCCATGATACCTTGCAGCAACTCACCACCCACATGATGGTCACGGGTCACTTCCTCAAAGTCACCAGCTCTGCCTCCAAAAAAGGAAAGCAGCTGGTGCTGGACCCACTGGCCGTTGAGAAAATGCAGTCACTGTCCGAGACCCCAAACAGTGAGTCTCTGGCCCCTAAGCCATCAAGTAATTCTGCCTCTGATTGCACAGCCTCTTCCACAGAGTTAAAGAAAGTCAACAAGAAGGAGAAGGTAGAGGAGATCAATGAAGATGAACAAGGTATGAAAAGTGAGGAATATGAAGATCCTCTACGGAAACCTCTCGACCCTTCCATAAAATACCAGTATCTAAGAGAGGAGGACTTGGAAGATGGCTCAAAGGGTGGTGGGGACATTTTAAAGTCATTGGAAAATACTGTAACCACAGCCATCAACAAGGCCCAAAATGGTGCTCCCAGCTGGAGCGCATACCCAAGTATCCATGCAGCCTACCAGCTGTCAGAGGGGACAAAGCCGCCCTTGGCCATGGGCTCTCAGATACTACAAATCCGACCCAACCTCGCCAACAAGCTAAGGCCGATCGCTCCCAAATGGAAAGGGATGCCACTTGGCCCCGTGGCCACAAGCCTGGCCCTGTACACTCAAGCCAAGAAGGAGACAGAAGACAAAGATGAGGTCATAAAGGAGTGTGGGAAGGAAAGTCCCCACGAAGAGGCAACATCTTTCAGCCAGTCAGAGGGTGAGTCTTTCCCCAAGTCTGAACCACCCTCAGAATCCAGAAAGGCTGAGCCGTGTCCCTTGAAGGAGGAGAAGCTGTTAAAAGAGAAACCAGAGCCGTTAGAGCCAGGGTCATCTCTGAGCAATGGATGTGCACCATCTAGCCACACCCCAGCCCTGCCTTGTGTCAACCCTCTCAGCGCCCTGCAGTCCGTCCTGAACAACCACCTGGGCAAAGCTACTGAGCCCTTGCGCTCGCCTTCCTGCTCCAGCCCCAACTCAAGCACAATCTCCATGTTCCACAAGTCCAGTCTCAGTGTGGTGGACAAGCCTGTCATAAGTCCCACCTCCACCAGGCCGGCCAGTGTGTCCCGACACTACCTGTTTGAGAACAGCGACCAGCCTATTGACCTGACCAAGTCCAAAAGCAAGAGAGCCGAGTCCTCGCAAGCACAATCCTGCACGTCCCCACCTCAGAAGCATGCTCTCTGTGACATTGCCGATATGGTCAAGGTCCTCCCCAAAGCCACCACCCCGAAGCCAGCCACTTCCTCGAGGGTCCCTCCTATGAAGCTGGAGATGGATGTCAGACGCTTTGAGGATGTTTCAAGTGAAGTCTCAACTTTGCACAAAAGGAAAGGCCGACAGTCCAACTGGAACCCCCAACACCTTCTCATCCTGCAAGCTCAGTTTGCCTCAAGCCTCTTCCAGACATCCGAGGGCAAATACCTGCTTTCTGACTTGGGCCCACAAGAGCGAATGCAAATTTCAAAGTTCACGGGACTCTCGATGACCACCATCAGTCACTGGCTGGCCAACGTCAAGTACCAGCTCAGGAAAACGGGTGGGACAAAATTCCTGAAAAACATGGACAAAGGGCACCCTGTCTTTTACTGCAGTGACTGTGCATCCCAGTTCAGAACCCCCTCTACCTACATCAGCCACTTAGAGTCTCACCTGGGCTTCCAAATGAAGGACATGACCCGGATGGCAGTTGACCAGCAAAGCAAGGTGGAGCAGGAGGTCTCCCGGGTGTCGTCGGCTCAGAGGTCTCCGGAAACAATAGCTGGCGAAGAGGACACAGACTCTAAATTCAAGTGTAAGTTGTGCAGTCGGACATTTGTGAGCAAACACGCAGTAAAACTCCACCTAAGCAAAACGCACAGCAAGTCACCCGAACACCATTCTCAGTTTGTAACAGACGTGGACGAAGAATAGTTCTGCAGGTATGGGTTTGCTCCCAGGTGACGGTGACCATGGCCTTGTGAGGAACACGTTAAACAGAGACGGGTCTGCTTAGAGGCAGAAGATGTCTCCTGGGGCCACGCAGGACCGTAGCTTGCTGCCATAGACTTACTTTTACAAAAGACACACCATGATGAGTGCGTCCTAGCCATTCTCCCATGTCCTTTAGGTTAGCGGGGGAAGTAGAATAAAACACATCTAAGAGAGATGGAGCTCATGGCTGCTTATAGAGCTCTAGGATATATGATTTCCTTAGCAACCTAAGGCCCAACCTCCAAGGTCCAGCTTCCCCTCATTTTAATTAACAAGGACTAGATTCCATTCTGCCATCTACCTTCCTACAGCAATGCTTAACACTTACAGTGGGGAACAGGTGGCACTAGAGTGGAGATGGGGGACATCCTAGGGGCCATTATATACAGTGATAGCTTAATCAGTTCACAAATGGCTTAATGTTATCTTTATTATCTGTCCTTGCAATGAATGCATTCTGTAGCCTACTTTTATCAGTGGCTATCTTTCCACTCCTTCCCTGTTTCTTTCCTACATTCATTTTCCTACAGAAGAGCTTGGACCCTTTAGGGGAACATTCGGGATGCACTCTTCTCTATGGAACATGGATATGAAAATGCCCTTTGATCTTCTTTAGGTTAAACTCAAGATCAGAGTCCACCTTTAATGGAGACAGATGTGAAACGTCCCTGAGAGTTCATTATACATATAGAAATGGATGGTTTGAAGCCTGTATATGGCCAGGTGAATAGGGTCCATCCCACAGCTTCAAGATTTATTTTTATTGGGCTGGAGGTGAAGTTTGGTAGCAGAGCACTTGCCCAGCACACACAAGGTGCTGGGTTCGAGTCCCATTACCTAAAAGAGAAAAGAGAGGAATTTGTACCATGTATCATAGAAGTTCATGCCTTGTACCCAAGAGACCAAAGGTAAATACTTTAGCATACTAGTCACATAGGCAGTTTTCAAATGTTGGGCTTAAACAAGGCTGGATGTCAACAAACCTCTTTCATAGGATTTCTCTGCTTCTTTTTCTCTCCTCTCCAGCATGACACTCCCATAGGCTAGGGACCTTGACACATATTTAGATTGACCTCTGCCAGAAGCTACACTCCAACACAAGGACCCCACACGAGCCTAAGCCTCTGTACTCTGCAGCCCAGCTTATGTCCCACAGCATTATGGATTTGCTCTTAATTAACTCACAACAAGGTATGG
Source organism: Lophiomys imhausi (assembly GCA_907164525.1). NCBI lineage: Eukaryota > Metazoa > Chordata > Mammalia > Rodentia > Muridae > Lophiomys > Lophiomys imhausi. Next base: position 5,602,691 of record CAJQZJ010032083.1, read on the forward strand.
AAAGCTGGTAATAGCTTCTCATATGAGCCCTCACCACCCCCTACTCTCAGAGCATTTACTTTGACGCAGGAGACTTTCGGGGCAAGCTGTACAGGCGCAGATGCTGGGTGGTTCCAGGTAGAGAAGGGCCCTTATGTGGCATGGCTCTGAGTGCACCTCACCGAGGCAGAGAGGTTCTGAGTGCAAGGATGGCCAAAAGGAAAGAAAAGAAAGCACATGCTTGACTCGAGACTCTTCCCTCCAGGTGGGAATCCATGCTTCTGATTTGAAGGGGCTCCAGTGAGGACCACCCTGTTGTTTGCATGCCTTTATCATAATTGACTATTCCAGGCAGATTCATCTCTGGGTTTCCAAGCATGACTGTACATCTTACCTTATTGAATGGAAAGCTATTTTGCATCTGTTGAACCCACACATGAGCTCGGGGTTCTGCCACATGCTATTTATTTGCCATATCACATTTTAAATTTTTATGTAATTAGCCATTCTGCTCTTCTGGTTCTTTAAAAAAAAAAAAAGGTGGACATACATAAATTACCTAGAGACAAGAAGTATGTTCTAAATCTAATAATTGTGGGTCCAAACCACGGTGAAGAGAACAAATAGGTGATGTTTATTTTGCGCTATAATAAAGACCAATTTTCCACCTGTTAGGTTTGTAATCATTTTTTAACTGCGATAACTAAACAGGGAGAAGGGAGAAAAGGGAAGGTTTCATCCATTCTAAGTCAGAATCCGAAGCGTACACTATCTGCTCTAGAGAAGTAAACTATGACCAATAATTTGGGGAATATACACAAAGGCTACTTGTAAATCCAAGAAACACATGGGTAAGTGTTCTATTTTTGCACCTGTCCACATCTGTACCGAATAAATGCTTCTAATTTATGACAGTGTTATCATTATATAGAATAGTGAAGTTCTGCCTTCATACATTCACTGCCAGGCTGGAATGTCTGACAGGGTGGCAGGGAAAAGTCTGCAGTCACTCCATCCAAAGGGAGTGTGTCATGTGTGTAGAAGAGAGAATGTGGGTGCTGGGTGTACATGTGTTCATGTGAGAACTATCACAGTCTGCTTGAATGCTTGCCCCCATGGGTGACAAGGTACTGTCTTGAAGCTTGACTCGCCTAGAAAAGAGCCCTTACCCCTGTCAGGTACTCGACTGTAACCATTCATATTGCCTAGCCAGCTCCTTAGTTTATGCATACAATAACTTGGTTTTTGTTGTTTTTTAAATTTTATACATATATATTTATATTTATATATATTATATATAATATATATAATTTATATATTATAAATTACATATAATATAATATATATAATTTATTACACACACACACAGGATTCTACCATCACCTGGAATTCTAACATTAGCTGCTATGGAAGGTGGCACAATGCGTGAAAAATGACATGGTATTTTAGAAAACATATCAAGATATTGTAGGATATCCAAGAGTTTATCATATTTATGTGTTTCTAAATGACACAAAATCTGACCTGAAATTTCTTTCCTTTCCCATGCCCTCCTCAAATCCTATGAACACCTTGCCAGACAGCAAAGTCAAACCTTCATTTAAAATCCCTTAGAAAGTATTAAATGGGCATTCCTTCTTTTAGGACATAAGTAATCAAAAACAATTTCAGCATTGTTTCTTTATATACCTTTAAAAGTCTCTTGCTCTTGATTAGAAATTAAACAGAGAGTAAATCATTGAGTTTCAAATGCATAAGGACTTCAAATTATAGTCATTACCACGTAATATAGTGTACGCGTTTCACAGCACACCTAACCCTGAGATTGCTGGCAGAAATGTATTGTAGTCCAACAAGCTGCCTGCCACTTCCGTTATGGATGGCTTGATGAAAATGTATGTTCCGGGTGAAATGCATGGAAGGCTGCCAGATAAGATAAAGAATAAGATAAAGGCTGCCAGTTGAACTTTCCCTTCACAGAAACCACCAAGTCCAAATATCATGTGGACCAAGGTTTTACTTTTTAAAATATCTACTATTCACATGAGGTTCGATTTTAACATGGAAACTTGTAATTCTGTTGATATTAATCGCATAGATTACAGGACAACCCAGGAAGAGTCAAACAGGCTGGAGCCATTAAGGCCTGTAAGAGGTACCCTCCATTTTTCTAACCACTAAAGAAACTCCCTTCTTTCCATTCCTCCTCCCCTCCCTCTAGTCCTTCCATTCCTCAGCAAATATTGGTTGTGTTTTACCATGCACAACATTCTGTTTAGCTATAGGGCATAGCAGTGAGCTAGCAGGAACACCAATTATAACAGCAAACTGCGGGGATTTGTAGCAGTTGCTTCACAAGCCTCACTTCATGCTACTCTCACAAATAACACTATGAAGTATGAGTTGATTCAAAGAAATAATGACAGAGACACAGCACTACATTCCCCAAGGTCCCACCATCCCTGACCTTCACTTATGCATTAGGTCACATCTAGAAGGCCATTGTCCCAGGACAAACACGGCGCTGATCCCAGGAAATAAACTGAACTACCATGGAGGCCAGTGGCAGACACACAACTCAGGGGGAGTCGCTGAATGGAGTGCACAGGAATGACCTCTTCCCTGTCCCAAAACAAAACTGGGCAGCACTCATTCTGAGAAGCACTTGGCTGCACGGGTCACCCACCCTGGCTTCTGATTTCATCCCACGTACCATACTGAACCCCACTTCCATATTTGTAAAATGGATGTGTTATAGCCTGCTCCTAGGGAGGATTTGAGAATCGCATAAATGCATGTGATTACTTTACATGAAACCTGGTATACAGTCAGTTCATGGAAGTAGGTCCTGGGGAATCTCCACAGCCCTTCCTGTGTCCTGGAGTATATAGGTTCTGCAGTCTTCTCAGCTGATGAATTCATGTCCAGATCACCATTCCCTTGCAAACCTCAGCCTTTGTGGTAACAACAGCAAAACTCTCATTTATTGGCCTCTCTCTGTGAGTCAGGAATGGCTACACTTACTATCCTCATTTTGAGGGAAGATAAGCCTTTGCTAAAAGAGTCCCACCATCCCTCCATTCACACGCAGTCAGCAAGGTAGAAACCCCAACCTCAAGCACCGGGGGTCAATACAATGCTCACCCACCATCCTCTCCCTGTGGTCTCCCCCTCCTTGCTTGAGTTGAGGGCCCACTGTATGACTGACAATGCAGAGGAAAGTCTGGAACACGTGGGTAAGAGTTGTGCCAAAAACAAGTGTTCCCCAAGGGCTTTTAGGAAACTCCAGTTGTAAATGAATCACAATTCTGCATGGCCTAACATCAGAAATGCATTATGAGAAATGTGTCCTTATGCAGTTTCGCATCGCATAGACATCTCAGAGTGAGCAAAGACAGCCATGATGTCACTGAGTGTTGGTTCTCAGGAAACCCCCATAATGCACAGAGTCAGATGATGATGAAAATATTACCACACAAAAATATGAGGAGCTGGGGATGACCTTCAGGGTGAAGCTGAACATCTCTGTTCCTGTTATTTTAATTCCCAGTTTAGTTATATGACATGCTTTTGTATAAAGTATCTAACTGAGACATTACCCAGATCCACATGGACATGGGTATACTACACCCAGACTATCATAAATACATTTTAGGCAAACAAAACAAGACGAGATCAAGTGTGTTCAGCGTGATGTGGCTACAGGAGGGGACAGAATGAAAAACAAGGAAGCCAGGTCATGTAGGACTCTCTGGCCCTTCTTAAGTGACAAGAACAAAATGCAGATTTTTTTTTTTTCTTCCGAGTGATCTGCCTTACCTCCCTGGGCATGTCTCCCCTTTGCATGTTCCTCCTCATTTGGACTTCCAAATGCTCAGTCTTGACGTGTGTAATTCGCTGCTTTAATATAGATCAACATTGTTTTTAATTTACCCCAGTCTGCCATCACTATCATCTTTTCATTTAACCAGACGTGATTCCGTTTTTGTTTTTTTTTTTTTCCTTCCTCTTTTGCTAAATTGAAACTCCATGAGTGACAGGGAGTGTGCAATGTTTTAATTAGCTCATATTTTTCTATGGATTTATGTCTTTAAAATACATTTGTGTAATTCTTCAGCTAAATTAAAAAACGTCTTTCTGCAAAAGCGAGGAGGGAAAATAAAGAGTAAATTGCGTCATTAGGTTAGGAAGACTCAGGAAGAGGGGGGAAGTCATCTGAGGGACACAACACACACTGTTGCAGGGACTGCTCTCAGGGATCATTTTGCACTTGCCCTTAATTTAGTGCAGTTTTTCTCTATAAAAGCATTTTTTAAAAAAGGCTTGGTGAGGGAATTTTTTATAAGGTCCCTCGTAAGAAAATAGGCAGTTACCTTCGATGAGCTCATTTGAAACCCAACCTGCCGCCAAACAAAACAAAAATATGAGTTGCAACGATAAACCGTTTTCCTCTGCATTTCTCTCTTTGTCTGTTTTTTTTTAACTATCAAGTATAAAGCTTTCCATGATGCTTTTTTTTCCTACTTTATAGGAGACAAGTGACATTCCGTGGTAAATGCGAGAAAAAGCCATGCAGAACTGAGATCTCTCTAATGCGTTGACACTAACTTGCCCTCTATTGTTGGAAATGAGCAGGCGCTCATGATTGTTCATCAAACAGCTCCTAATGCTGTTAAGGCATTCAGCTATAATTTCTTCTTGCATTTATAATTACTGTCATAGACTGCACACCTCGGTGAGCAGATTAAAGCTATAAACTATTTAGCCGCGGCTCTCCGACGAGGGACTTGATTTGTCTGGCAGGAGGTATTTGTTAGGGAGCCTGACACTTCACATAAAAACGACTCAACTTGATGAAGAACAATGCAGTTTGAGCAATGCAGGGATTTTAAATCAGTGGGGATGCCACGCCCCACAAGAATCACAGGGCAGTTTGTTAAATGATATGTAGGCCAGGAGGGTGTGGGATGTGCTAGGCTACCAAAATAAGAGAATCGGCAGCTGCTCGGCTGCCTAATTTCCACTCTCTTCTGGAAGATCGAGAGTTGGTGGAAAAATCAATGTTTCTTGTTTCCCAGTGAACCCTTTGTAAATGTTATAGGAGGCTCACCTGGCACAGCAGAGGACAACACTCCAACGGACAGGAAACTCAGTGGCTGGAGGAAAATTACACACTCAGGATGCCAGGAGTATATGCGAGATAGTGGGTGGCTTTTCTTCCCTCCTAGAACATCGTGTGTTTGTGTGTGTGTGAGCTGTTAGGCACATGATGTATTCAACTGTGAGGTGTGTTTCCATTAGACTGATTGCGTGACTTTTAGCTGTGAAAATGAACTAAGATATTTTCTGACTCGGTCATCTTGTAAGTGCTGGTGCTTTTGGTATGCGTGAGTTGTTTGCATCTGTCAGTTTGCATTCCTTGGGGATTGAACTGAGGGCCTTCAGCATTCTAAACAAAAGCTCTAACTTTAAGATAGCTGTAAGATAACCCTAAGACACTCATCCACATGTGTATGTGTGTGATATCCATTGTACATAGTGATACAAGAATATATCACAAGAATATTTTCATGTACTTTGGACATATCCACCTGAGTGCTATTCCCATTCATCCCCCCAGTTTTGTGTCTTTCATGATATGTTCTCACTATGTATCCCAGACTGGTCTTGAGCTCACAGACATCCTATTTTTGCTTGCTTCTCTGTGCTTGGATTTCAGATCTGATTGATAGAGTTTTTCATGGACTTTGATTTACTGTGGACTCACCCTCCCCTCACCCACATCTCACAGACATAAATAAGCACAAACTTGTTTTGAAAGTATCATTCAGGATCAAGACCTACAGAGTTCCTATAGATAGCCAGAACTCAGTGCTGTGTTCAAATACCTCGGGGTTGACAAATGCAAGCACCCAAGAGCCAGAAGGTAGTCATGGGATCCAGCAGGCTGGGCATAACTATGGCAAGTTAAAGCAAGGAGCTCTGCATAGCTCCAACATGAGAACTGAGAACTGCTTGTCTTTGGGGGAAGACATTTAATGTTTGCATTGATTGGTTTCATTAGTGGGTTCTGGGTTGGTTGTTACCATTTGGAACACTCTTCAAGCTAAACACAGCATATCAGAAACTAGACCCGTCTCCCAAGTTACCAGTTTGCTGTCTGGTCTGGTGGCAAGCCAAATGGGGACAGGGGTCCTGTTTCCTAGGTTCTTTTTCCCCACAATTCCTATGACCCTAGGACCTCAGTTCTTACATTGACATCCCACTCCCAACGGTGGAAGACCTGTGAGTTCATCAGGTTGCCCTTGCATAAACCATGAAAGCAGTCTAGAACTTCTGAGGGTGCCAGCCATCTGGGTTTTCTGAGGACTAAGCAGGGGGAATTCCTGGGTTTGGGGACAGTGACCAGAGTAATTCCTGACACACTGGGCTGAGGTGATCATGCAGTTTCCTTTGACAGCCAATCTCCTCTTTGCACAGCTCACACCCTCCTCCTGTTTCCTATCCCTCTCCCAAAGGGCATTAGCCTCATTGTGGGTGCAGCTGGTGAAATGGTACCCGCGCTCTAATCCCAGTGATATTTAATCAATAATGATGTCCCTAACACACCTGAGCTGATATTTGTTCAATCCTCACAGCAGATCTGTGAAGCAGATATCATTCCCCTTTTAGAGGTAAGAAACCTCAGACTCAGAGAAGGGGCTTCAGGAACCTGAGACCCACAGCAGCAGGCTGCAAAGCTGTAACACCAAGCCAGACCCTGGGGAGGCTACACTCAGGGCTGTTCACACAGTACCAGCCCCCTGCATTGATCCTGACTTCAGCATACACGGAACTCTCCGTGTTTCTGAGCACAGTGCCTTTAAAGTGTGTAACATCTTCACGGACTGACGTGCTAGATGTGGGTGGCCATGGGCTGAGGAAATGGCTCAGTGGGTAAGGCACGCCTTGTAAGTGTGAGGACCTGAGTTTGAATCCCCAGAAGGCACGTTAATCCCTATTCTCCTGTGAGGAGAGAAGAGGCAGGGACAGGAGAAGCTCCAGAGCCTGTGGACAACTGCCCTGTGTATGTATCAAAGGATCAAATAATAAAGAGATTCTGCTTTAGACAGACATGGGAGGTTGTCACCAACCTTCACATGTGCATATAGAACACCTGCATTTGCTTACACACACACACACACACACACACACACACACACACACACACACACACATGCAAGCATAAGTGCACACATGCACAGACATACATCACCAAAAAAAAAAAAATGTATGTACTTCAGAACTAATGTCAACATTATCACAACATATAAATTGCTAAAAACAAAATAAGTTGTTAAACATAAAATACGGGTGATTATACCTCAGCCATGCTTATTACAAACAGTGAAATGTTCTTCCATGCCCATACACTAGCTAGAAACTGGGATCCCAGAAATACTCAATCCCTCTGCCTGCTCTAAAGTTGAACCAACTTTAGCTCTTGTAAGCCACCCAGTACCCTTACCAACATGCACTGCCTGTGGCTCAGGCAGACTCCTGGAAAGTGATGCTGGTCCTCAGTGGGTTGCTCCATAGCACACACAGGGTACCTCATGAAGCTCTCCTCATCCACTCAGGCACGATAGTCAGGCACTTCCCATGGATCCTGTGCTTTTTAAAAACCAAAGATGCCAGCCAAGCAGTGGTGGCACACACCTTTAATCCCAGCACTTGGAAGGCAGAGGCAGGCAGATCTCTGAGTTTGAGGCCAGCCTGGTCTACACAGTGAGTGCCAGGACAGCCAGGGTTACACAGAGAAACCCTGTCTCAAAAACCAGACAGGCAAGTTCCAGGTGCTGGCGCTTTCCAGGTGGACTTAAAAATGCAATGCAGGCTCACCAGAGGCTTTACAGGAGCTCATGGCCTCTTGAGTGTCACCTACAAAACTTTGGTAAAATTTAGTTGCCACTGAGCAATATCAGGAGGTGCAACTCTCAAGGCATGGTTAGGGTTAATGGCAACATCACAGGCGTGAATCGGTTATCTGGGAATGAGCCCTACTGTGATGGGTATGGGCTCTTCTTTTTTTTATTTTACATCTGATTTATTTATTGATATGTTTGCCATTTGTATACAGGAAAGCTACTTATTTTTTAAAATTAATTTATATTTTCAAGTTACATCTCAACCAAAGTCCCCTTCCTCTTCCCCTCCAAGTCCCACCCTCCTTCCCTCTTCCCCATCTCTGTCCTCTCCTTTTCCTCTGATGAGGGGAGCCCCCACATATGAACCGCCCTCAGTTCATCAGTCACATGAGGGCTAAGAGCTTCCTCTTATATTGGGGCCTGATATGGCAGCCCAGCTAGGGTAGTGTGTTCCACTAACAGGCAACAGGGTCCATGACTTGCTGCTGGTGGAGTTTTTGATAGGATAGTTAGGCTTTTTCTTTTAAAGAAAAATAGTTTTGAGAATTTCATACATGAGCATTACATGTTTTGATGAAATCAGTCCTCACTTTCTCCCCTCTAACTTCTTCCATACTGCCTATCACTTTCCCCTTCCAACTTCATGCACTAGTTAAATCTGCTGAGTCCATTTAGTGCTGCCAGTACATACATGGATGGAGGATTAGTCACCAGAACATGGGCATCCTATCATAGGACTCATCCAAGCTCTTTTGACTTCCCCCATCCAACAGCCATCAATTGCCAACAGCTCCTCAATGAAGGGTGGGACTTTTGGAGCCCATCCTCAATTCATCCTGGGATTTTTTTTTATGTTTATTTATTACTTCAAGTTACATCTCCATCACAGTACCCTCTTTCCACCCCTCCCACTCCCACCCTCCCACCCTCTACCCCCTATCCCTTATGTCCTACTCCTCCATAGTGGAGTGTCCCTACATATCAGTCCCCTGCCCCAGTTGAGCAGTCATATGAGGGCTAAGAACTTTCTTACATACTGGGGGCCTACATGGCAGCACCACTAGGGCAAAGTGTTAACAGGTATTTGTAATAGCTGGAAACTGGAAACAACCCAATGTCCCTCAACCGACAAATGGATAAAAAAAAAAAATTGGTAGATCTACACAATGAAATACTACTCAGCTATCAGAAACAATGAAATCATGCACTTTGCAGCCAAATGGGTGGAACTAGAAAAGCTCATCCTGAGTGAGCTTACACAGTCTCAGACTCAGAAAGATGCACATGACATCTATTCACTTATAATTGGATTTTAGCCATATAGTACAGGATAACTATAGTACAACCAATGCACCAAAGGGAACAGGAACATAGACTTTGTTACCTGTTAATGGGTGTGGGCTCTTAACAAGAAAAATGAGCTGAAACTGAGGGTGTAGCTAAGGGAGTAGTGCCCACCTAGCACGCTCGGATCCCTTTGTTCCATCCCCAGCATCATATAAACCAGCCATTCCAGACCACCAATGCCTACATAGTGAGTTCAGGGTTAGCCTGGGCAACATGTGACCTTCCATTTCTTGAGAAAGAAAAGGAGATATGTCTGATTTCCCCTCTCTCCTAGCATATGATACCTTCTGACAGTTACAGTGGAGCCCACATTATACAGGCTCTCATCAAAGGCAGCCTCTCCATCTTGAACTTCCCAATGGCCATAGCCACAAGCCAAATACATTTATATGATTGGCAGAAAATGCACTGAGAAAGTCCCTCTGCACTGAAACGAGCCACGCAGCCACAGGACAGACAAGGTCTCCAGGAAGACGGAAAGTCACTCCACAACACTGCAGGCAGTAACCACCCTGGCCTACACTTCGGTGCTGGGGTCCATCCAACCTCAGGTCTTCATGTTTGCACAGCAAGGACTTTACCAACTTGAGTCATCTCCCCAACCGTAGGCATTGACTTCTCTTTTTTACCAATTAGACAAAGTAACTGTAGGCTTTGGTTTCAGGACCCGCACATTTTCACACAGTAGTAACCAGGACACCTGGCAGGCCAGGGTGGTAGCAATGGGAGCCTCGTCTCAAATCAATCCCATTTCTCTGGGGATTCTCAAGTAGAGGTAATTTCATTCTCAGTCATTACATATATTAAGAATCACTTCTGTATGAATAACAGGGTTATAATACTGAACTATTTTTTTTTTCAAATATTTGATGAATATTTGTTGAGCATCTGCCTTGTTGCAGGCCCTAAACAAGATGCTGGGGACACTGTCACCTCGTGGTGCTCCAAGCACAGAAGCAGTTGAAGGTCACACAATCACAAGTGAACAAAACACGCTGATGAGAAATGTCACAAAGGAGAGATCCATGTGCCTCGAATAGTCTCTAGAAAAGGCTTTGACGTGGGAGCGAAAGATTGGGAGACTGTCAGTGGAGATGTGAGGGACGGTCAGACCTTAATCCCTGAAGCAGGAAGTGTGATCCAGACCAAAGGGGATCCGTGTGCTGAGACCCTGTGATGAGCAAGATCAGGATGGAGGGGTAGGGGACGCAGGAGGCTGAGGGGAGGCCAGTGATCACGAGGGGAGATGAGGTGACTTGTGATCACTTGGTGTCTCTCAGTGTTTCAGCCTGCCCTCACTCAGCCATTCTCATTACCCTTCACTCATTTCAATGGTCATCCAGATGTTGGGGACATTTGCATATTGCATAAAATGACACTGGGGCTCAGAAACACTGACATCCCCAGGATCACCGTCAATGGCAAGGGAGGATAGTGGACCAACTTCCACTGACTCTACATACACATTATTACTTCTACCACGTGGCCCTTTGCAGATGCACCATCTCCACTTAATCCTATAACTCACTTTTTAAAAAAATATTTATTTATTACTTCAGGTTACATTTCCATCACAGTACCCTCTTTCAACCCCTCCCAGTCCCGCCCTCCCACCCTCTACCCCCTAACCCCCCTTCCATCCCACTCCTCCGGAGTGGAGCGTCCCTACATATCAGTCCCCCACCCCAGTTCAGCAGTCATATGAGGGCCAAGAGCCTCCTCATACACTGAGCGCCTACAGGGCAGCACCACCAGGGCAAACTCACTTTTTAAGACTGTCGAGTGGCATTACATGTCTGCTAGAGCCATGGTCAGATGCTCATAAACGCCCGGTAAATCAGAGATGGCTCAGCTGGCTAAGTGCTTGCTGTTTGCTCACGGAAACTGGGATCTCCTGTATCCACTTAAAAAGCCAAGCATGGCAGCAGCACGCATCCGTAACCCCAGCACTGGAGAGGCAGAGGAAAGAGTTCACTGCTCAGGTAGACTAACCAAATGGGCGAGGAGAAGGTTCAGCGAGAGACGCTGTCCCAAAAATCAAGGTGAAGAATGATAGAGGAAACACCCAGTAGCAAAGTCAGGTCTCTACATGTGCACACGTACACATGCTTCCCACACACATGCAGTCACACACGTATGCACTAAATTGTTTATACATGCACACATACATAGCATGAGCATACATACACACATACATACATGAATAAATAAATAAAACCAAGCAAGGAATAAACGAATCCTAAGGCATTAACCAATACTGATGTCTAGTTTATACTTCATATGTGCTAAGCCCAAACTAAGCAGTTTTCACAGTTGCTTTTGAATTCTTCCAACAAGTTCTGGAGATGTTGGTCTGGGTGATCTTTGCTTTTATTACAGTTAAGAAAAATGAAGTTGGAAGAGTTCAAGGGTCTCTTCTGAGGTCATTCTTCCGGTAAATGTTGCAACTGGGCTCAAACTCCTCCGTCAGGAGTTTGTCCCTCCGGCCTCCCAAGGACAGACCACTCCTGTGCACTGATGCCAAACGATTGACTGGGTCCCTGAGGGCTTGGGTGTTTGGATCTTTATGGAAAAATGTGTAGAATTTGAACTGGGGAAATACCTCAAGAGTGAGATATATATCTGGCCCAAAATATCTTTCTGCTTTAATATTAGACTTCCCCCACACTCCATAAATCTATGTTCTACGCAGAACATGAACTGAATTTGTACAAACTACAGACCAGAACCTGAATTACTTAGTTTCAGCTTGGCATGTGGAATCATGAAAATGGGAACCTAGGCACCAGAAGTGGCTCTTTCTAAACAGGAAATGAAGTTGTTTTTGTACTTTTGAGCTATTGACATGGATCTGGGTGTGGCCATCTGAGGCAGGGATCAAGCAAGAGCAGGAATGTTATCCAGCCAGGATTGCTGTCTCACTGTATGGGAAGCATATGGAGTCTGAAGACCAGCTTCCCCGGTTCAAGTCTGTGGTGGGCTTCCTTTCCCAGGGATGAGTACTGGGCTAGGCTTCAAATGCTAGCTTCAAAATTAATATAATAAATGAAAAATGAATGGTAATTGCTTTCAAATATCTATCTCAGTCGGCTAATGACCTCAATACATTCTGTTTCTGTAATGTATTGTAAAAACACTCTGACCAAAGACAAGTAAGGAAGAGAAAGGGTTATTTTGGCTTTTGCATCCAGATCACAATCCACTGTTGAAAGAAGTCAGAGCAGGAGGCCAAGACAAGCAGTGTTTGCTAGCTCACTCTCTGGTTCACTCCGAGTCATTGTTAGCTAGGTTTTTTTTTCTTCTTTTTAACGTGTGTGGGTATATTGCCTGCCTCTATGTCTATGAAGCATGTGTTTACAATGTCCATAGAGGCCGGAAGAAGCCATCAGATGTCCTGGGACTGGAGTTACAAATGGTTGTGAGCTGTTCTGTGGGTGCTGGGAATCAAATCTGAGTCCTCTGGAAGAACACCCAGTGCTCTTAACTGCTGAGCCATCTCTCAGCCCCTGTCTAGTTTTTAGGGGTGCTCTGTTTTGCTTTGCTTTGATACAGCCAAGGACCACTTGCCCAAGGAATGGTGTCTTAGGGTTTCAATTGTTGTGAAGAGACACCATGACCACAGCAACTCTTATAAAGGAAAATATTTAGTTGGGGATGACTTATAGTTCAGCAGTTCAGTCTATTATGATCATGGTGGGAAACACAGCAGCACACAGGCAGACATGGTGCTGGAGAGGTGGCTGAGAGTTCTACATCCAGACAGGCAGCAGAAAGAGAGAGTGACACTGGGCCTGGCCTGGGCTTCTGAAACCTCAAAGACCACCCCCCCACCCCCCCACCACCACCCCCCGCACGCCTATGATATACTTCCTTCAACAAGGCCACACCTCCAATAATACCACTCCCTATGAGTCTGTGGGGGCAATTTTAGTTCAAACCATCACAAATGGAATAGCCCACAGTGGGCTGGACCTCCTCTCAATTAATAATCAAGATAACTACTCAGACATTCCCACCAGCCCAACCAGATCTAGGCAATTTCCCAATCGAGGCGTCTTCTCTCAGATGACTCTAGTCTGTAGCAAATTATCAGTTAAAGCTAAGTTATTTAATAATGGACATTTAATTTTACTAATCACTGATTAATTAGAATCAACCAGTCTCTTTTCTATAGGGCTACCATGAAGTTTAAAGGGAGTGTTAATCTACAACCTGAATCATAGTAGGTGCCCAGCTAATCTGAAACATTCTTATCCTTACTCTCATTGTTCAGGAGAGTCTAGAGATTCCTCATACCTGATCCCAAATCCCACCAGCACCACTTCTCTCTGAGCATCAGTCTCTTCATCCCTGATGTGAAACTTATGATGCTACTCTTCCAATAAGGGTGCAAACATCCAAAAGGCTCAAAACCTTTTGGTCCAGATTGCTGAAAGAACCTGGAGCAGGTCATGATGGCAGTAAATGACCTCATGTCTCATTTCTCACTCCTAAGTTTGCACTCCAGATTAGGTGAGATGGTCCATGAGGGGCCTTTGACACGAAATCTGGTATACAAGGAAGTACCAGATGAACTTGGCCTTCCTCTATATCCCCCTACCCTCTTGAATGCCTCCCAAAAAAACACAAACCCCTTCCCATTCTCTTAAGGTATAAATCAAAAGCTAGGATAGACGTGCCATTTTATTTGAATAAATAAGGACATCAGGAACACAGATTTATCCAAAACACTCCTTGGGTGGTTGGGGTGAAGAGGAACTAATGCCCTCAGCAAAGAAAAAATTAGACTATTAAACTTACATTCCCTTCCATTGCCTTCCATATCTTTCCATCTCATTTCCCCCTTTCACTCCAGAGCCAGCCACCTCAAAAAATTATACTTGTATGACATGAACTCACTGGGGGCTGAAACCAGTTCAAGAGAGACTTACAATATGAAAAGACAGTAATGGTGATGATGAAGGTGGCAATTTTGGTATAATGGTGATTATATTGATATGATGTTGACACTCATAGGCATCATGGTGGTGGTGATGATAATGGCAATCCTGGTATGATGCTGACAGTGATAAGAGATGATGGTGGTGGTGACAAATACGGCATTGATGGTGGTGATGGTAGTTATAACAAGGAAGATGATGACATTTATATGATGATGGTGATTGTATGAGGAAGAGAAGGATGTTGGGAAAATAACTATGATGATGTTAACATGATAAGATGCTTGTGGTAATGATGGTGATAGTGAAGAAGATGAGAATCACCTGTTTTGAAATGAAGATGATGATGAGACAATTGATGGTGATGGTACTTATTGTTGTATTGACATGATTTGTTAGTGGTGGTGATGATGGTGATAGTGATAAAGATGCTGATATTAATAATGTTGATATGGTAATAATGATGTTGATGAGACTACGATGGTGATGAGGATTATAGTGACACTAACATGATGAGGCTGTGAGGATGATATCAACACAATGAGATGATAAAGGTGATGTTGGTGATACTGCTATGATGAAATGATTATTGCAATGATGATGGTGGTGGAGGAGAAAGAGAAAGGGAATATTGATGAAATAATAGCCGTGGTACTGTTCATATGATGATATTGATTAAATGTGGTGACACTCACACAGAGAACTATGCCTGGCAGAGTATCTATTGTCATTGTTGTCCTTGTTTTCATTGACATTGACAGAAGACTCACATTCACTGAGCCTTGTTTTGAATTGATTGCTTTGTCAGTAACAGTAGGTAATAGTCACCTCTTCTTTTGGTACTTTCTTTAACAAAAAGAACTGACATACTTTTAAATGATCTCTGAAGAATACAAAGAGATTCTACCATCATTCACAAATTTAACTTTGAAGAAACAAAAATTGTTCATTAAAAAGTAGGAATAAGGTAAAACCCTGGGCATAGTGAAGTCCACCTATAAAGAATGCTGTGGAGATGTCCATGGATTCCTGATTCTCTCTCTCTCTCTCTCTCTCTCTCTCTCTCTCTCTCTCTCTCTGTCTCTCTGTCTCTCTCTCTGTGTGGGGGGGTGTAGTGGGATATAAGAGAGGCACCTGTATTTCCCTTTCATGGACACCCCCTCACCATACATGGGAGCTACTGTGTCCTCGGTGCCTGCAAATGGAGCCCCCATGACAGCCTTTGCTAACACCAATTAGTTGATTGAACTGCAGAATCTGGCTCTTGATTCCCAAAGGTCAAGCAATCAGTGTGGTGAGGGAGGGCCCTTGTGAACATAACCTCAGTTTCTCCCTTAAACTCTAAAAGGACGTATCTCTGATGACACTGGCTTCTGGGTCATGAAACAGACCTCAGAGAGGTGCAGTGGCCAGCAAGACCAAATGTTTAGGACATGGAGGGACTAGAATCAAGTATGGACAAGAATTACAACCATTCTCTGAGCATCCTTCTGGTATATCTTTGTCAAGTTCTATCAGGTGTTTACTACATGGAAGTGTAAGGTGTAGACACACTTGTTACTCAAGAGGAAAGTGAATAGAATCAGAGGAATTCCTCCAAAGCCCAGATCTTTGGCACAGACAACTTTTTGTCACTCTGTCCTTGTAGCAAATTATCACTCTACATGTGCTTGGTTTTATCTGGTACTTTTTTCATCGATGAGGAAGAAAAACTATGTTTCAGGTTATGTTATTTTCAATGCTACGTTACTCAATTTCACAGTCAAATAATTCTATTTTTGCTCACCAGAGGATTGTGTCCTGTTTAATTGTTTGTGCCTGCTTCCTTCACACATATTTGCTGGGGCCTTCACATTGCCCCTTTGCTGCCTTCCTTTGGATTCTCTTGGGTGCTGTAACCATGGTGACGGGGCCCTATTTGATCATCTTTGCTCTGCCTTAGAAGTTAAAGAGCCAATCAGTATCACTCCATCCCTGAACCATAAGAGGATGGAAAATGGGAGGCCTTTGTGAGTGGAGGGGAGGCCTACCAGCTGTCTCTAGAAGTGGGATTCTTGCTGCCTAGAATCCTGAGAAGGAACTTTAGGCCTGCTAAGTCAGGGGAGAAGAATACACACTCAAGCCATGGGGACCCTGAACCGGGTCTCTGCTTGCTTCCTGAGAACCTGGAGCAGCCTTATCACCCCTCTGATCCTAGTCGCCACTCCTGGTGTATGGTTGTACAAAGGCCAAATTTATGGGTTGTTGTGAAACAAAATCAGAGCAAAGCACTAATCATCTGCACTGAATGCATCTGGTACCCAGGACGCCTTGGCTAACAAGTTTCCTTGGACTGGGGAGACAACTCAGTTGGTAGTGTTTGCCTCAGAAGTTCAAGGCTCTCAGTTCAGGTCCACAAATTCATCCTTTAAAAGCTGTGCCTGATTAGGTAGAGAGACTTGGAACATTTTGCCCAGCAGCCTACTTGGGAAAGTCCAGGCCAGTAGGAAACTCAGCCTCAACAATTAAGGTGCACAGTCCCTGAGGATACACACCAGAGGTTACATGCATATGCACTCACAGACACACACACACACACACACACACACACACACACACACATGCACACATCCACATTCATGCACACCCATGTACACACACACAGAGAGAGACACACATGTGCACATACATACACACACACAGACACACAAGTGCACATGCTCACACATGTATGCATGCATGCACACACACATGCATATGCACGCACATATGAGCACACACTCACACATCCTTATAGTTCTTGAGGTTGACCCTCAGCCCTATAATGTAGGTTGGAGGAGCCGTCTAACAATTTTAATCACAGTAAGAACAACACCTGCTGGGACACGACTAACCAAGTCACACCTCCTGCCTCGGTGATTTCCATTAAGCAAAGAAAACAGGAGCCTGAGAATTTGACTGGAGCTAGGACCTCAGAAACAAACAGTATGGAGACTGATTCCAGCCACAGGATGCTCTCCGCCCACACAGAAGATAAACCACCAAGAGCTAACCTGTGCTCTGCACCATCACAGGGCAGGCATGAAGCCAGAGGGAGAAGCAAGGCTGAGTCTCAAATGATGGCACAGACACCACGGCTCCTGGCTGCAGCAGAACTTTCCTCAGCCCCATGGAGTCAGACGCTCATCCGGGTTCTGCTTCAGTCCAATGGCACAGCATAGTTTCTGCGGGGCTGACTGTGGGGCTCAGAGTCAGCAGCATGGTAGATGTTTGCCTGAACCTCAGCCTAACCCTCACGGCACCTCTACACCTGCCCTGAAGCTCAGGGCAGGGCGTGTGCCCGGTTGCCTCAGCATGGCACTCGTTAGAATCCAGACTACCCTATAAAAATTAGAGAGAATGGAGGGAAGGAGGGAGGCTCTCTAGCAGATGGGCATAATTTCCTTTTGACACCACCCATGCATAAAATGAATAATAGTCATGTCAGTCCTTTACAGACAGATCACTAGACAAAGGTCTAAGACATTTAGTGCGGTGGCCAGCACAGCACAGCTGTCCAGTGAAGGTGTCCTCGGGCTTCGCAAAGCCCAAGGAAGCATGAGGAAGAGACAAACGTTTCTAGAGCCTCATGTAAATTATTTGCCCAGGAGGCTGACTGATGCTTTGCTATAAGGTTTGCATATCCAGGTTAAGAAATGTCTTTCTGGGTCGGACTTTGAGGAGAATGCATATAGCTTCTGAGGCCAGATACACGGTGTGATTCAAAGGAAGAATGGAAGGAGGAAAGGAGGGAATGGTGGAGGAGGAAGGGGGGAAGGAGGAGATGGGGAAGGGGGAAGAAAGGGACAAAGGAAGGGAGGAAAAGAGTGAGAGAGAAAGGGAGGGAAGAAAGAAGGGAAGGGAGGAAGAAAAGGAGGAAGAAAGCAGAGAAAGGAAGAAAAGAAGCCTTGCATTTGAATCAGAAGAGCATCAGAAGTTAATAACACTAATAACTAACACTTATTGAGCACATAAATATAAGTGACCACTTCCAGGGGCAGGGAAAGGAGGCTGACCAGGAGTCAGGCGCACGGCAGATGGGGCAGAGCACCCTGGATGAGGGCATAAAAACAGGGCAGGTGCAGTCAGTGGGCAAGGGACACGTCAGGGTTGCACGGAGAACTTTGGATCCCCACACACAACTCTGAGCCCACTGACAATCACTCGTGGCATTTACACCGACAAAGGCCCAATTTTCTTTCTTCCTTTAAAGTTTGCCATGGAAAATGCGTGGGATGCGTGTGAGGGTTAAAACAAGCACTAGACACCAATGAGGGGCCGATGGGGGCTGTGAAAGAAACTTCTGGGCTTTGTATTGCACTGATTGACGACCATGAGAAGAAGAAGCGGTGCAAGGAATTGTGGGTCATGCCGAAGACACATGGGAGTCTAGGAAGGGGAGGAACAGCAGCTCAAGGAAAGATGGCCAAGGGGATACGATACACCCAACAGTAGGCTTCTTAATTGGAGACCGACCGGGGTGGGTTCCAGAGGACCGGGATACAGCAGCTCTCCCTCCATCTTCAGGGACAAACCCTGCTTACAGTCACACCTTCCCTGGCCCCGGCCCACAAAGAGTTCGTGGTGATCAAAGGGACACACTCCTTTTCTGCATCCCCAGGAACTTCGAAGTACAGATGAGAGGTCCCGGGTGCTCTCTCCCTAGTTTTTAATCCTAATTGAACTCCTCTTTCTCTTGACTGCCTCTCTCCTTTGAACACTACACAGTCCCAACTGGGGGGGGAGGGGCGGAGGTTTACTCATGAGATGAACTGGAGTCGCACACTGTTTTTGCGGGATGATTTAATGTCCTTTTCAGCATGCCCATGACAGCTGAAATATCCCCTAATGACTCAGTTTGGCGGCAGAGTTCTGTGGATCCGGGGAAGGCTGATGAGGATGTCAAATGTCAATAAATGAGCGATCCGTAATTGTAGCAGCTCGAAGCTGAAGCAAGCCAGGGAATGGTGGCTAGGTCACAAGGTCGCAAAGGGTTTACACAATGGAAGCACCCAAGAGTCTTTGGAGTCAACCAGACAAAAACATGTCCCATCTTTTCTTTCCCGCCGGCTGGGTTTCTCTGTCCCTGCCCCTTCTTCTCTACCAACCCATTCCCTAGAGGTCAGCATAGTACATACCACTCTCCAAAGTCTTCTTGGTCCTTTTGAATGCAAGTCAACATGGTCTTGAGTCTCCCTGTATCTCCATAAGCTCTTTTTGGCCTTACTCATTCAAGTTTACTTGACCTCAAGCCAGAAACTGCAATTCTTTTCTGTTCTGCTTGCTTTGACAGCGTGATTTAAACTGGAAAGGTCTGTGTCAGGGATCCAAGAGTGTCCCTAACAATGGAGGTAAAGACCCTCCTATAAATATACCGTTTGTGGTCTTGCACTTTGACAAGTGTGAATGAACTGGAAGAGGCCAGGCATGCTGGGAAGTCAAGGAGACACTTGCAGGGGCATTTGCTTAAGAGCACAGTGAGTTCCTCTGTCTCACCTTATCAGCTGGGACCTATGAGACACTGGGTTACCCGGTCAAAAGCACACATCCCCTCTGTCCTACAGCTAATTTTTAAATTATATATATCATGGCAAAGAAGCCCTCATGGTGAGCCTCACGGGCAATTCTCAAGATCTTACATAGGGAATTAGAACTGAACATCAGTGATTGCCTATAAATCTCAGCAGGCACTATGGTGTCTTGGACCACAGGGCCTTCACTGGGAAGAACAGGATGATACCAAAAGAAGAGGACATTAGAAAGGGTGGTGGGGGATTTTTATGAGAGGAACTGGCAAGCCCAGCACAGCAAGTTGCCTGGCTTTCGAGTCAGGGTTTTCATGAGGCCAAGGGGTTTCCCACGTCTGCAGCTATCCCTTCTGTTTCTTCTGGAACTGTTTATTTCTGTTACTTGTATGCATGTGTCTGTGTAGAGGTATGTGCACATGCATGCAGGAGCGCACAGGAGGCAGAAGGGGGGATGGATCCCCAGGAGCTGGAGTTGCAGCAAGTTGTGAGCTTCCAACATGTGCTTAGAGCTGAACTCAGGTCTTGTGAGAGAGCAGTACTTGCTTTTTGCCACTGAATCTTCTCACCAGCCCAGGAACAGATTTTTTGTTTTGAAAGGGAAAGTTTGTCTCAGGCTGAGAAATCTGTCCTGAGGCTCCCTGGGGACAGCAGAAAGGCCTTGGGCCACATCATTCTGGATAGTATGACTTCCAGCTAATGGGCAGGGAGAAATGGGTATGTGGGCTGGGCTGTCTCAGTTTCAATCCAGGTTCTATGATTCAGAATCAGTAAGAGTGAAATGTTCTGACCTAGCGCAGACTAGCCTTGAACTCCACGTGTAGACTGGCTTGGCCTTGACCTTGAGGAGAGTGTCTGCTTCCCAACAATGAGATTACAGAGTGTGCCATCATGTCCTTCTGAGAAACAGCGCTTTAGAGCTTGCGCCTGGCCCTTGGAAGCAGGCAGAATGATTGATCTATTAGTCTTTGGACTTGCTGGCTTCTCAGTCCTTTGCATACCATCTACATCTGCTTTCAGTGGCAAGTGGGGTAATTTTGACAAGTGTGGTTTGCCGCTCCAAAAATCTTCACTTCCTGGTCTTTTACAGGAAGTTTAATGACCCCAGATGAAGGCAGAATTATTATTTTTTTAAATGTCATGCATCGGAAGATGAGGTTGAGGTGATGAGAAAGGAAACAAGAGGATTGTTCCTGGGATCTCTAGGACAGAGCAAACGCTCATGGCGCACTGGCTCTACTTATTATGGTATGAGCGTGGAGGTATGGCTTTCAGTCTGCCAGTTGTACCAGCCAGGTGGACCAGAGGATCAGGAGAGATAGAAAAACCTAAATGCAGACATTGAATCCACTCCAGCACCAGCGTGTGTTCAAACAGCACGGAATAGCATTTTGCAAGTACCATCAAAGGAAATGAATGAAGCAATGGACCCTGACAAGAAAGAAGAAGGACAAGAGCTCATAGATTCTAATAGATTCTAAACAGGGTCCCAAGACACTAACAGTTGGTCACCTCAGAGTCAGAACTGTGAGCATATGTCTGGAGAATGGGAAGATGGTCCTGGCCAAGCTTCCATGAGATAAGCTGGATCCATGGCCATTTCTCTCCTAATGATCCTGGCACCAGTGTCTTCAGAGCAGACCAATTCCAATCTGGTATCCACGGGACTGACACTGTGCCCTGCTTCCACAGCGGAAAAGAAAGATTCCTGTTCTCCCAGTCTAAGGCATCTCTTTCCTGGAAAGCCTTCCAATAGGTCCATTAAGCACTGTGTCTGTATTTGATTGGCATAAACACCAAATAGCCATCCTTTCCACAAGAGCTTGTAAACTGACAGGGTGTATGGCCAGTGTGGGGCCAGGCAGTCTTAGCGTTTGACCGAGAATGAAAGTCAACCAGAGGAACCTGAAACCGAGCTTTTAAATTATTATTTATTTAACTCTTATTTAT
>CAJQZJ010032083.1:5628706-5652321 GCA_907164525.1 Lophiomys imhausi
AGAGAGAGAGAGAGAGAGAGAGAGAGAGAGAGAGAGAGAGAGAGAGAGAGAAACTCTATTGTCTTCTTCTGGTAAGATGATTCATGTCAGCCTCTCAGAACCTGGCAATTATTCTGTGTCTTAATGCACTGGCCTTTCATCCGGGCCCTTGTGCTTGACAGGCCCGATCGTTTCAGTTCAGTGATATGAAAGGCAGCAAAGGAAATGAGCAGAGACATCCCAGGTCTGTCACGAGGCCTGGCACTGCCATTCAGTCCCAGGGCTTACATCCTGATGCTACCCAGAGGAGCTGGAGGAAAGAGAGATCGATAGTGGCCCCAGATGCTCCCCAGACCTTTAGGGTCTTACTGTGCAGAGTGACGGGGTTGTAGCCTCCACTGTTTCCCGAAATTGTAACTTGAGAAATTATGTGGGCCCTCACAAAATGAGAAACAGTGCTAAAAGCCAAGTGTGGTACCCTGATCATAGAACACCCACTCATTCACAAGGCCAAATGTAGATGGTAGACATTGATTTCGTGAACCCTGGTCCAATCAGAACCCCATTATCTGAATACCTGGGATACCAGTGGATTAAGTTTCTTAGTTATTTGTTTTCATTTTACGTATATGAGTGTTTGCCTACACGTATGTATATGTACCACATGTGTGCAGTACCTTTGGAGATCCAAAAGAGGTCACTGGAGGTAGAATTACATGTGGTTGTGAACCGTCATGTGAGCGCTAGGAACTACCCAGTGTCTTCTGCAACCTAACAGCCAGGGCTCTTAACTGTTGAGCTACCTCGCTAGTACCCAGTGGGATTAATCTTTCATCAAAATGTAAACAAAACCGAGACAGTCTTTTTGTTTGTTTGTTTCAAACAGTGTCTTACTTTGCAGTCCAGACTGGCCTGAAACTCACTGGGTAAGCCCAGGTTGGCCCTAAACTCAGAGAAATCGTCCTATATCCATCTCCTAAATGCTGGGGTTACAGGTGTGAATCAGACCTGATTCAAATTTTAGAGATTTTTTTTTTTTTTTCTGGAATGAACACTTCCATTCTCTTGGATAATTTTTGGCAAACATTGGATCTGTTCAACTTACTCTGGGTGTGATTCTCTGAACCATCAGAACTCCATTTCTTCACAAGCAATCTCCCACAGCATCTCTGAGACCTGATTATTCATTCACTCAGCAGAACTATACTAGGTCTTGTGGTATAGGCCTGTCAGGCCGATCATCTCAGCTACTCAGGAAGGCGAGGCAGGAGGATCACAGATTCAAGGGAAGCCTGGGCTACTTGGGAAGACCCTGTCTCAAAAAAAAAATAATAATAAGGAACACTGGGATATAGCTTCCTTGTAGAATACTTTTTAAACATGGTTCAATCATAAACATTGGGGAAGGGGAGGTGCAAGCATCCCTTGTATTTTAATGATGTCATAGACTCAAAAAGACAAACGGACAGTATTCCTGGCCTTTTGAAGCATCTTGTATTTAGGGGGAAACAAAATGTGTTATAGTTTGAATGCGAAGTGCCCTCCACAGACTCATGTGCTTGAACACTTGGTCCCCAGCTGGTGGTGCGGTGTGGGAAAGCTGAGGAGCCTTCAAGAGGTAGAGTTTGCTTGAGACAGGCCGGGAGGTTTTATAGCCTGGCGCCGATCCCTATTCTCTCTCTGCTTCTGGGCTGCTGGTGTAAGGTCGTAGGCCTCCATCTTGCCCTTGCTACCGTGCCTTCCCCAGCGTGACAGCCTTCATCCCTCTGAACCTGTGAGCCAAAATAAACCCCTCATCTCTTTTGTTGTTTCTGTTCAGGGAATTTTATCATGGCAACAGCAAGGTCAAAGCATTCTTTTTAAATTGTTCCCTAAGAATTTGTTCCTCTGATGTAACTAACACCTAAGTGAAGGTCTACAAGGGGTGTGATTGTGTAGCATTCTCATGCTTGGAGAGGTGCGTACTTTGCCATTAATCATGACAAAAGGTTATTGTGTTTAGGTTTCCTGGCTTCTTGTTTACACGTGTTTTGAAATTAATATTGACTTCTTGCCATTTATGTTTGTTCCTAAGTGAGGCAAGCCACAGACTAATGATTAGAGTTATTGTTGGTGTTACGAATGCACTAATTAAAAGAATATTCTGTTGCAAGTCTTCATGGGAAGAGCACCTTATCATTGGAGACATCAGAACTGAAATGTGAAGAGGAGTGTGTGGAACAGAAGTCACTGAAGCCAGGAGTAAGAATGGTTCTCCAAGGTGCCTCCATCACCTTTCAAAGCATTTTCCCACATAAGGACATACAGAGAGGCCACTTGATTGTCATTGGTGGAGTCATCTTCTAGTCTATTTTGTTTACTTTCTATTACTTTGTTTTATTGTGTTTTCTTTTTAAGATTTGGAGGTGGGGGAGCTAGAGAGGCAGCTCAAAGGTTAAGAGCATTTGTTGCACTTCCAGAGGACCTGGGTTCAATTCCCAGCATGCACATGGGGTGACTCACAACTGCCTGTAATTCCAATTGTATAGAATCTGACAGTCTCTTCTCATCTCTCACAATACCTCCACACATGGAAGGCACATACAGGCACACACAGAGACAGGCACACACAAAGGCACACACACCCACACAAATAAAAAATAAACTTCTAAAATATTTGTTTTTAGTTGATGTAGATAAATGTTTGCCTGCATGTATGTATGTGCACCATTTGTATGTGTGCCTGAGAAGACCAGAAGAGGGCATTGGACACCCCCTCCACATAACTTAAGTTACAGACAGTTAAGAGCTGTCATATGAGTGCTGGGAACTGAATCTGGATCCTCTGCAAGAGCAGTAACTGCTTTTAATCATTGAGCCATTTCTGTAGCCCCTTATTTTGTTATTCAGTTTAATTGTTTGTGACAGGATGCCACCGTGTAGCCCAAGATAGCCTAAAACTTGTTATATGGCCCAGGCTGACCTCAAACCCATAGCAATCCTCCTGCCTCAGCCTCCTAAATGCTGGGTAGGATTACAAAAGTAAACTGCTATACCTACCATAACCTTCCTGTTTTCTGAGGACAGAAACAGCCAGCCTCTCAGACCAAGACATGAGGGCATCTTATCCTCTGCAGTGTCATTCAGCATTGTAACACTTCTGAGCTGGTGACAAGGTACCAGACCCTCAACTGGTCCCCAAGAATGCTAATATGAAAAAGAGACAGTCTCTTCCTGGGTATTTCATGAGGTAGGGAAATGAAAGCAAGGCAAATCCAAGTCCCAGGGCCTTAGCCATACTGCTGTAAATGGAACAGCTCAGCCATGTGCCATGGAACTACTGCCATACCACTCATACAATGGTCAAGTGAGTTCTTTGCATTAGGAGTGTTAATTTAATTTAGCCCATTCAACGTACTGACATCCGCCAAGGAGATGGAAATAGATAAAACGATAAAACAGCAATGTGAGCTTATACTGACTAAGAAGTTGAACAGTGCTGTCCCACCTGTATGCTCTCGTGGGCTACCCCCAAACTGTCTCACCCTTTGCTATTTTTCTCCTCTTGACCTTGAATTTCACCAGGACAGACATGGTAACTGCTCAAACCCAGAACAGCATCAAGTCATGAGGCATAGGGATTTGCCTCAAGTCTGCTTGCTTTTCAGAAGTTACAGGTCTGATGTTGGTGAGGAAGAATCTGAGAGTCTGAGATCTGCCGTGGACTCAGAAGAAGGAAACTGACCCCATTGCCTCGCACACAGCCCAAGACTGTTACTGAGTTTTCCCAAAGGAAAAAGGGTGTTGTGTGTTGGAAAGGTTGGGAAACTGTCATGGAGATTGGTTGGATGCTTAAGACCCACTGAAGAGCCACTGTGCTAAGATGCCACCATCACAGATTTCTTTCCTTCTACAAGGATTTCTATGTTCTCATGTTGACATTGGGAACAGGCTCTGCTCCCATTGACTCCCTGACCCTTATGATCTCTGTGGAAAAAGCTCAAATGCAGGTACACAGAGGAGCACAGAGGACAGGAAGCGTTTTATTATAAAGTGGGCCATCCTTAAGGAGTGAGAGTGGACAGTGGCCAGGGGGACCATTGTGCCAATCTACGTCTTTAGACAGGCTTTATACTATTTCTGAATTGTTTAGAAGAGACAGCTTTTCCTAAAGGGTGGTTTGCTGCCTGGGTAATTGATAGGCCATTTGGATGGACTTTTAAGGGAGGGGATGGTAGTGTGTGTATCTTTAATCAGAGAGCCTCCAGCTTGATAATACTTATATGACCTTACAGACAGTTCAGAATGGCGTGTGTCCACCCAGAGCCAAAGATACATTCTGAAC
Organism: Lophiomys imhausi; assembly: GCA_907164525.1. Classification (NCBI taxonomy): domain Eukaryota; kingdom Metazoa; phylum Chordata; class Mammalia; order Rodentia; family Muridae; genus Lophiomys; species Lophiomys imhausi. Next base: position 5,633,010 of record CAJQZJ010032083.1, read on the forward strand.
CCGTTCTTTTGACCATGGTCAACATCCTGTGGTTTCAGTTCCCAGTTTTACAAGCTATTGAAGACAAGGGAGGGGCCCATCCCAAAGGATCTTCAAGCCTGCTAATATCTCACTAGCCACCTAACAATTTGACCGCCAGCAAAGTTCATGATAGGTGAAAATACAAGTCCCTCTGCACACATCAATAATTTCCTGCTTAAGCTGATTGACTCAAGTTGAACCTTTAACATTTTTGATGGCTCCTTGATTTTTTCCCCCTCCACGAATATCTCAAATAGGAAACCTTTCTGTTCTACGAAAATATGTCAGGTCTTTTCCCTTCATCTGTCAGAGCAGTTTACAATCTTCCAGTACCCCCACTAATTTCCATACAGGGATCATAAAAAAAATCTACACAGCTATTGCCAGGAGCCTGTTCTTGGCAAGTGCTGAGTCTTAAACATCATGTAAAACCCTGGATTTAGACAGATTTCTGGATGTTTCCCAATGTCAAAAGTTAGTGACTGGTCAGAAAGGTTGAGGTTGATATTGATGTTCATATTTTTTTGTTTATAGAAATTGTTTTCTCACTCATGTTTTGCTCGTAGTGTTGGTGAATGAATTGTCCTGGTATCTTTTGCATGTGTGTTTTGGTCACAGTGCTGGTGAATGAGTTGCCTTGGTATCATTTGCGTGTGTGTTTGGGTGTATGTGTGCATGGTGTTTGTATAAGGGCCCAAGCTCATTTATGTGTGTGGGGGGGGGGGGTTCAGGTTTGTGGCCACCTCTGCATGTGGAGGCCAGATGTTGGCATCAGTAACCTCCTCCATCACTTTCTAGCTTAGTTTTTAAGGCAGGGTCTCCCACTGAACCTAGGGCTCCTTGGTTTAGCTAGACTGGCTGGCCTCCTCCTGTATCTATCGCCCTCGTGTTGAGATTGCAGTAGTTCTGCAGACGTAGGAGCTGGGGTTCCTCCCCCTTCTGCAGCAAGCACTCTACCATCTCCCCAGGACCTGGTCTAATGTCAGTAGATCCATACATTTACCGCACCCTAACCCATTCTAACACAGACCTCCCCCTTCTCTCTTCTTAGAAGTTATACCTCCAAGGTCGTTTGCTGCTGTTTTTCTACCTGAGTCGGAAAGCAGCCACTTTAATTTTTCTTCCCTACTTAATTAAGGATCTCTCTCTCTCTCTGTGAAAACAGGTGTGTCAGGGGTCCAAAAGGGAACTCCCCCACTCAGGAGTCTCCTTCAAAGGCTATTGACCTTTAACTGTTCCTTGTGATGAATTTATGATCCATTAAAACCTTAACTTGCATCTATCACCAAAATTCAATGGTAGAGCATTTACCTGCACACATAAAGCCCTAGGTTTAATTTCCAGCACTACAGAATCTTGTATAGTCCATGATGACTTTGAGCTCATGATCTTCCTTCCTCTGTCCCCACGTTGTTAGGTGCGAATCCCCACACCCAATTTATGTGGTCTGGAGATCGATCCAGGGTTTCATGCCTGCTAGGCATGCACTCCACCAACTGTACTACAGCCCCCTTCTTCAGTTTTCTTTTTATTTAACAAACAGTCATAGTATGTCTAGTATATAAAAGTGAATGTGCTAAAAAAAAAAAAAAAAAACAGAAATTCCGAGTTAAAGATACAATCTTTTCTCTAGAAATGCACAGATTTCTGGGGAGAAAAACTATAATTATAACAGTATCCTCTAAACACATATTCAATTCAGTCAAAACACTCTGAGATCTGTTTCCTCATTTGGTCCCTCTGGAAACATAAGTGTGTTGGCTAGTTTTTATGTCAACTTGACCCAAGCTAGGGTCATCCGGGAAGAGGCAATTTAATGAGATAATGCCTCCATATGATTAACCCCTAGATAAGTCTGTGGGGCAATTTCTGATGCAGAAGGGCACATCTTACTCCTGAACAAGTGCTCCTCCCTTGCATTCCTGCCCTGACTTCCTTCAGTGATGGCCTGTTACCTGGATGTGAAAGTTGAAATAAACCTTTTCTTCCCTAAGTTGTTTTTGGTCATGGTGTTTTGTCTCAGTAATTAGTAAGAAAAAAGAAAAAGAAAAAGAAAGGACTAAGACAGCAATTGGCACCAGAGAGTAGACTATTGCTGTGGCAGACCTGACCATGTGTTTTTGGAAAGATTGTGGTAACATCCGAACATTGAGTACTCAGAGCTCAATGAGATGTTCTAAGTGACCTGGAAGATAAGAATGGTGAGAGAGATGTAGATGATGGAGTCTTGGCTTGTGAAGTTTCAGAGAAAAGTTTTGAGAGTCCCTTCAAAACTCTTTTGGAGCTGTTGGATTTTATTGACCGTTTGTGGGTTTCTTATTCTTGCAGTAAGAAAGTATGTAACTTATTTTTCATTTTACAGGAGCCCACAGATAAGAGGCTTTGGAATATTACAGAGATTTTGAGATTTTAGAGTGATGTTGGATATTTTAGAGAGACCGCAGATAATTTTATAAACTTTGAATATTTTAAAAGGGCTTGAACTTTGAATGGGACTTTGGATGTTTTAAAGAGACCAAACTTTTAAAGTATTTGAATTTTTAAAGACTATGACATTTTAAAAGTTGGATGTTTTATATTGTGTTATTGTTATTAATATGAGATCTTGGGGATAAGCAGGAGAGGAAAGATTATTGTTTAATGGTGTGTCAAGTTGACAAGGGGTTAATTGTGCTGGCTGGTTTTTATGTCAACTTGAAACAAGCTTGATAATTTTATGTCATCTAAGAAAAAAGAATCTTTTTTTTTCCTTTATTTTTTATTTCTTCAAGTTACATCTCAATCGCAGTCCCCTCCCTATTCCCCCTCCAGTCCCACCCTCCCACCCTCAACCCCCCATCCTCTTCCCTTTTTTTTTCTTTTAAGTTTAAGGTATATCTTATTTCCCCCTACAGTTTCTCCTTTCAGTCCAACAAATGGCTCTTTCTCTTATAATAATAAATACAATACAGTACAACAGAGGTAATTAGGCCACAGTTATGAGGGTTATATGGCTTAACGTACATTCCCAATGACCAGTCCATATGTATTTGGTACCTGACTTTAACATTCTACTATCTAAACATCTCCATGAGTTTAAAGTTCTTTATCTGACTCAACATTCATACTAGTTGCAACACAATTTTAAAAGTATCTTCTTAGATGTATAACACTCTCTTGACTCCTAAACAACTCAAAATTTAATTATGAGACTTTATCTATCTGTTCTTCAATCACCTCAGAGACCTGAGAGGGATAAATATATCTGATTTTATAGGAAGTACAGGGTCTGCAGCTTCCCAAACTAAGAGATGACATACCAGTGGCTGCCTGGACAGTTCCCATTTTCTCTCCATACATTACAGCATCGCTCTTCAGTCGTTTGGCCCCGCTTCTCTGACAGACATTGATTGTAGAGCAGGGGTTATGAAGGACTTACCTACCCTGTCTTGGCAGAGCTAGGCTGTCGACTTACCTGCTTCCAGGTTTTGTCCTTTTTGGACAGCATTCTGTCTACAGTTGGAGCAAGGGGCTTTTCCTACCAAGAGATAGGCTTGCGACTAATTCAATCATCTCCCACTGGAGATTCTTCAATGCTCATCTTCTACTTGGAGAAGAATAGGGGGTGCTGTCAGGAGTTGATATGTCTTGATATAAAAAAAATCTAAAGTTACGAAAACATCTTTGAATGCCATATTCTGCAGATCTCTTGAGGTTTTTGAAGAGGCCCTATCTATCTCTTATATTAGGGTAAGCAGATGTTGCTTGTCTCTTAGCAGGTTTATTTCTGATTAGCTTAGAAAGTAACTATAATAGGCTGTCATAGTACCTAACAGAATGACTGGCTTGCATAACCATTAGTTTGCATTTATCTTAATTGAGAAAATGCCTCATAGGATTGAGACTGTAGGGGAGTCTGTAGGTCATTTTCTTGATTGATAGTTGATGTGGGAGAGCCCAGCTCACTGTGGTTAGTACCATTCCTGGACTGATGGTCTGGGGTGCTGTAAGAAAACAAAATGAGCAAGTCACGGAAAACAAGTCCCTTCCAAGTCCTCTGCTTTAGGTCACGTCTCAAGGTTCCTGCCGTGATCCTACCATGACTCCCTGGGGTGACAGGCTTTGAGCTCTGAGCTGAAATAAGTCCTTCCTCCAGTTCAAGTTGCTTTGGGTCATAGCAATAGAAACCCCAAGTAAGACACTAAGAAAGAGTAAACAAGGGTGCTACTGGTTTTAGGCTGGGTCTCTGCAGAAAAATGAACTCAGATGAGTGAATGTGTTTACCTACGTGACAAAACAGCTGGGACAAAGTGAAGATTCAAGCTGCAGGTTGTATCTTCCTACAGGTTCTTTGTCGTCTTACTTGACAAAATGCCATCCTAGCTGGGAGCCGGCAAGCCTGGCCCTCCACCTCTTTTGTAAATAAAGTTTTATTAGGATACAGACACGCCATTTGTTTTCATATGTGTATGGCTGGTTTTGTGCCTTAATGTCAGACTTGCAGGATTGTAGGAGGAATTATATAGCCCAAAAATCTAAAATGTCTTTTATCTATCCCTTACGAGAACACTTGCCAACCTTTGGCCTATACAATACATGCTTATTGAGGGTAACCTTGAGGAATGGAAAAAAAAAAAGCCACATTTCTGGCATGAGCTAGAAGGAAAGATCACCAGCCATGATGGAAGAAGTTGTTTAGTCCCTGGGACACCTGTCAAAAATACTCAGAGTGAAACTGGGTCTTCACTTAGACTTTGAAGTTCCATGTCACAGAATCTATACCATACAAAAAGAAAAAAAGTCTTTGAATATTGTGTTATGGATATAAATACCACTCATAGGTACTGAGAATTGGATATGAAAGCTGGGCATCCAGGAACAGTGCCTAAATCCAAGCCAGGACTGAGGGAGTAGAGTCCCCTGCTCTGCCTGGGTTGATTTCCTTCTGAAAACTTGAAAAGGGCTGGAGGCTTTCACACCTGCTTGCTTATAACACCCCCTTCTGAAGAGAGAGTTCTGCCTTTCTACTTGATGGAAAAGACTGTCGGTTCTCTCTTGAGGAATCCCCTTCTTTCTAACCAAGCACTCGAGACAGGTTACTGGCATATCCTGCTTTTACTTCCCAAAAAGGATTAAAAAGACCCTAGGGAAAAATGGTTGGTATTGTTTTATTAAGCAACAAAAAGAGGAGTAGGAAGAGAGAGATTTGAAATGCTATCAAAGTGATCCCTTAGATTTTAGGGGAGACTTAGACATTGAATGTCTTTCCTGTGGTTGGAAAATCTCCCTTGTGGTTGTTTTATAGCAATGACTATTTGAGATTGTGTGGTCTAGGAGAAGAGCGTAGATATCCTTCATATATGGCTAAAGCAAAGGACAACAGGCTGAGAAGCCTGAGGGCCCGTAACACTGGAGACTGCAGACCTGGAGAGGTATATGTTTTAAATGCTACCCTAGAAGATGGGGAGTTGGACCGATGGTCAGGAACAGACCTGACCTGAATTCTGCAGCTCCAGGAACCACACTACTTCTCAGGTGTTCCCGGAGTCCATCTGTCTTCCCCCTGGGCCAAGAAACTCACAACAGCCACCTTGGGCTCCCACCCACTGTCCTGGGCTGCCGGCTAGTCAGCAGTGACCACTTTCTGTAGAATGAGCACCTTTACCCACCAATTCCCTCAACAGCCCTGGTCTAATCAGTCAGGCTGCTTCTTAGAGAGTTGACATAACTTGGCCAAGGTTAAGGGGCCAAAAAGAACCAGGGGAAAAGCCATCTGCATCTCACACATCCTTTTCAACCTTGGGTGTCTTTTTTTTTTTTTTTTCAGATACTGTGCGTGTTGTTTTTTAGACAGCAGCTCCCACTAGCCAGGAACTTGCTAAGTAGGCTAGGCTGGCTAGCCATTGAGCCCCAGGCCTGTCCTTCACTCCTCACCTGGATTCTAGGGGTAGAACTAAGGACCTCATACTTGCATGTGACTCAGTTTGTCCACTGAGCCATCTCTGCAGCTCCACGGAGCGTCATACTTACTAGGTAGAATTCCATTAGGTAGATTCCTAAGGCTTTATCCCTCATTTTCTCCATCTTGAAAATTGCAATAAGATGCTTTCCCTACCTTGCTCTTATAAGTTAGGATGACCAAAAAAAAAAAAAAGACTGTCTACATCAACCTCTTTGGAAAGTAATGAGCCTATAAAACAAAAACATATTTTATTAAAGTCAAATCAAAACTCAGAACATATTTTTGCTGAGCACAAATTATACATCTGAGGCATAATTTTTAGTTCTCCTGTCATCTTTTCTTTTTTCTGAGCTTTGGGACTCTTCTGACTTCCTCATATTAATTCCCATTTAAAAGCCATTTAATTGAGAGAGGTCCAAAAAACTCAGCAGCTCAATAAAAATTTCAGTCCATCAAGAGATTCTGAGTTTTTTTCTGGTTTAAGTCATTCTGATCTTTTCCTCCTACATCCTTTAAGCCTTTTTATTTTGTAAGAACTCCTCAATAATCCCCCTTTTAGTTCTTATTTCTCAACTTTCCCTTTGAAAAGCAAGGTTTTCACCCCCTTGCAAAGGTGAAGACAGTGCAGACCTGCTGTGCAGATGCTCCTGTAGCTTCAGAAAGACACTGGCCACTTGTCACGCTCAAGGCACCCATGGGGTCTTCTGCTGGATCCCTTCACATCCCTCTCTTAGCTTGGAGGATGTGGTATTTAAGAACACCACCACTGGTGGTTTTCACATAGTAGGTGCTTTATTAGTCACTGGGGTCTTGTTTTGTCCCCTTCTTCTCCGTACAAATAAAATGTTTGAAAAGGGACTAGAGAGGATCTCTAGGTAAAGTGCTTCCTATGTGAGGACATGAGTTCAAATCCTCACAAGCCATGTAACACCCAGACCCGATAGCACATATCTATAATCTTTATGGAGAATGGGGAGGTGGAGACAGGAGAATCCAGGAGAACTCACAGACCAGCTAGCCCGGCAGATGCACCAGCAAACAGCATTTGATAGGATATGCTTATAATCCCAGCACTCCACAGCTTTGGAGGACAGTTCAATGAGGTCATTCTAGGACACTTGAGACCCTGTTGCAAAAAAAAAAAAATCAGCCGGGCGTGGTGGCGCACGCCTTTAATCCCAGCACTTGGGAGGCAGAGGCAGGCGGATCTCTGTGAGTTCGAGGCCAGCCTGGCCTACAAAGCAAATCCAGGACAGCCAGGGCTGTAAAAAAAAAAAAACCCCACAAAAAAAAAAAAAAAAAAAAAAAAAAAAAAAAAAAAATCAAACAAACAAACAAAAAATGAATAATAGTAAAACTTCAAGAAGTAGATAAGAAAGATGATGAGGAGAAAGGTGAGTGGGGTAGATCTGGGAGAAGTTATGGGAAGGAGTGAGGGTGAATATGATCAAAATCATTATATAAAATTCTCAAAATATTAACTAAAATATAGTTTTTTATGTTTATTTATTACTTCATGTTACATCTCCATCACAGTACCCTCTTTCCACCCCTCCCAGTCCCACTGTCCCACCCTCTACCCCCTATCCCTTCCATCCCACTCCTCTGGAGTGGAGTGTCCCTACATAATAGTCCCCCGCCCCAGTTCATCAGTCATATGAGGGTCAAGAGCCTCCTCATACACTGGGGGCCTACAAGGCAGCACCACTAGGGCAAAGTGTCTCATTGATAGGGAACAAAGTCTATGTTCCTGTTCCCTTTGGTGCATTGGTTGTAGTATAGTTATCCTGTACTATATGGCTAAAATCTGATTATAAGTGAATAGATGCCATGTGCATCCTTCTGAGTCTGGGTTAGCTCATTCAGGATGAGCTTCTCTAGTTCCATCCATTTGGCTGCAAATTGCATGATTTTGTTGTTTCTGGTGGCTGAGTAGTATTCCATTTTGTAAATGTACCACAGTTTTTTTTTTTAATGCATTCCTCGATTGAGGGACATCTGGGTTGTTTCCAGTTTCTAGCTACTACAAATAATGCTGCTGTGAACATAGATGAGGAAATGTCCTTGTAGTTTGCTGAGGAATCGTTTGGATGTATACCCAGAAGTGGTATGTCTGGGTCTTGAGGTAGAGCTATTTCAAGTTTTCTAAGATATCGCCAGACTGATTTCCATAGTGGTTGTACAAGCTTGTACTCCCACCAGCAATGGAGGAGTGTTCCCCTTTCTCCACAATCTCACCAACATGTGCTGTCATTTGAGTTTTTGATTTAATTTAAGGTATTCTGACAGGTGTGAGAGGGAATCTCCCAAGCAAGTGAAAGACCTGTATGACAAGAACTTCAAGTCCTTGAAGAAAGAAATTGAAGAGGACATCAGAAGATGGAAAGATCTCCCATGCTCATGGATAGATAGGATCAACATAATAAAAATGGCCATCTTGCCAAAAAACAATATACAGATTCAATGCAATTCCTATCAAAATACCACCACAATTCTTTATAGACCTGGAAAAAGCAATTCTCAACTTCATATGGAATAACAACAACAACAACAAAAAACAGAATAGCTAAATCAATCCTGTACAATAAAAAAATATCTAGAGGCTTCACCATCCCAGATTTCAAGCTGTACTACAAAGCAATAGTAATAAAAACAGCATGGTACTGGTATAGAAATAGACCGGTGGATTGATGGAACTGAATTGAAGACCCAGAAATGAACCCACACACCTATTGTCACCTAATTTTTGACAAAGAAGCCAAAACCATACAATGGAAAAAGGACAGCATCTTCAACAAATGGTGCTGGTCTAACTGGATGTCAACATGTAAAAAAATGGAATTAGACCCATACTTATCACCTTGTACAAAACTTAAGTCAAGTGGATCAAAGACCTTAACATAAGGCCGGACACACTAAATCTAATAGAAGAGAAAGTGGGGAAAACCCTCAAACTCATCGGCACAGGTGACAACTTCCTGAACAGAACACCAACAGCTCAGGACCTGATATCAACAATCAATAAATGGGACCTCATGAAACTGAAAAGCTTCTGTAAGGCAAAAGACACTGTTAATTCGAACAAATTGGCAGCCTACAGACTGGGAAAAAATCTTCAGCAGCCCCACATCTGACAGAGGGCTAATATCCAAAATTTACAAAGAACTCAAGAAATTAAACACCAAGAAACCAAATAATCCAATCAAAAAATGGGGAACGGAGCTAAACAGAGAATTCACAAAGGAGAAATCCCTAATGGCTGAGAGACACTTGAAGAAATACTCAGCATCCTTAATCATCAGAGAAATGCAACTCAAGACGACTGTGAGATTCCGTCTCACACTTGTCAGAATGGCTAAAATATAGTTTTAAAGTAAGTTAAATGAACTTATCTGCTATAAGAATATAGGTGTGCATATATGTTAAAGCGTATGTACAGAGGGCTATATATTTTTAAATAATGATTAGAATGGTCGAGTTTATAAAGCAGGAAGACTAATTCCCTTCAGGTGAAATCCATAACTTTTTCCAATGTCAGCAGAGGCTTTACAGGGAATTTCAGGAGGACTAGAGAGTCAGCTCACATCCATCAAGAGTGTTGCTCTTACAGAACCAAGTTCAAATCCTAACACCTTGGCTCACAACTAGCTCACCCATAACCCCAGCTCCAGGCGATCCCACATCCTCTTCCAACCCCTGAGAGCACTGCCCACTTGTGCTCATATACACGTGTGCAAACACAGATGCACACACATACACAAAGGCATGCATGCACACACATGCATATAAATAAATGAATATATATATATAATTTAATCAGTAATCATGGAAAAAAACACAAAAGGCTAGGAAACCAGTGTTTTTCTGTGTGGCCAGATCCTAGTGCTGCCCATGTCTCAATGTTTGTTTTCTTGAATATAAAACAGGCGAGAAGTGTTCTTGAGGTATTTAAGCCTTAAAGTGGACTTGAGACTTAAACTCAGACTTTCTTTTAAGGGACAAATAAGCCTCTGGCCTTGTAGCCCCACACTCTGCTGCTGGGTCTCTGTCTCTGAAAAAGTTTTTAGCATCTGCCCAGCTTTAGCTCAGATGGGCTGAAGGACTCATTACCATCAATGTCTGTTGGCTGCAAAATCCTCACCTCTGTGTGAAGCACATTACTCTGGGTCTGTTTCTTCTCTCAGCCTTGGCTCTTGTTATCTAACTGTTCCATCTCCAATGTGGGGGGGGGGGATATACTTTCTTCATAAATATTTCAGATTGAGCTCTGGGTGTTTGGTCTCCCCTGAAGTCCAGAAATTGATGACTCTTTGAGGAATTTGCAGCTTGAGCCAGGTCTCCGGGGGCTGAACTGGCCACCTCCTGACTTGAGGGATGAGCAGATGGCCAGTCTGTCAGAGCACAGAGTGTGACTGTACAGCTCAGGTGCTTCCAGTCTTTGCCAGCACGATGGCAGCCTATCCTTTAGTCTTATCCCTTCCCAATACATAGCGTTCCTGCATCTTCCTGTGCAGACATGGTGTCCTTATCATGCACATCCATCAGCACAGCTGAGAAGGGTGGGAAGCACACTGAAAACAGCTGGGGAGCTGTGCTCGCCCTCCAGGAATGTCTGCTATCAGCAGCTCACTCCCATGACATTTTCCTTTCTCTTAAAACGCAAGCTGGAAATACCTTTGTCTTTTATCATAACTGAAGCCTGTTCTGGCCGTAGACAGAGGTCAAAGCCATCTTCCTACGAATGTCTTCAGTCCAAGGCTAAGGTTATGAAGATAACAAACCAGGAAATGCATCCCATATATTTTCCCCTGGTCCAGGCGATTGAAAGTTTTACAAAGTCACATTGGGTTCTTAGGTTAGCTTTGGCTATTTTCTCCCAAAGAATATGCTTGAGATGTAACCAAGTTTGGAAATTTCTGAAGATCCAGAGACCTCACCCCGAATTAAACCATGGAGTCCGTTTCTTCTTGTTTTGTTTGTGTCTGTGTGTATGTATGTATCCATGTTTACGTGTTCATGCGTAGGATGGGCATACCTCTGTATACATATACACAGAGAATCTCATCAATCACACTCTCCTGTTCTCTTTTTTTCTTTTTCTTTCTTTTTGAGACAGAGTCTGTCACTGAGCCTGGAGCTTACTGATCCAGCTAGGCTGGTTGGCCAGTGAGTTCCAGCCATTCTCCTGTCTTTGCCTACCTAGTACTGGGATTACACCTGCAGGCACCATCCCCAGTAAGTGCTGTGGGAACGAACTCAGGACCTCACGCTGGTGCTTTAAGTGCTTTATTAACTGGGCATCTCCATAGCCCCTGGGTCTGTTTCTTACACAGAAGGGAAAGGGAACTAAAAGGAGGAAGTGCCATCCCCAAAGCAAGCCTGGGATCTTTGAGCCCACTCTGAAGAGGTAACCTTTCCATGATGAGGCATAAATAATCAAGAAAGCTAACTTCAGAGACCAGGGAGAGTATGTTCTAGAAGACTCAAGACTGTCATTCAAGAAGGAACCTGACTGGCCTGAGAAACAGAAAATGGAATAAGAGTTAAGGCAGAAGCATTGATGAGAGGGATTGCTGAGCTGGACTCAAGAGGCTTGGGTCCAGAAGAGCTTAAAGGCTGCTAAAACAGGAGGTCCTGTGGAGTGGCTAGAGAGGTGCAAGCCCAGGAATGAAGGGTAGCCTACTAACCTTTGAAAGAATGCCTCCCAGTACCAGGTCCCATGGGATAAGAAGGAAAATACCACTGAGCAGAGAAGGCGGGTCTCTCAATAGACAGACAGATAGCCAGACAGACAGATGGCAGATAGATACATAAAGACATAAGTAGATTATAGATACATACATACATACACACACATACATAGTTAGATACATAAATACATAGATGCATCAATACATAGAAACATAAAGAAATAGGTAGATCCATAGATAGATACATACATACATACATACATACATACATACATACATACATACATATCCCTCTCTCTTGCTCTCCCTCTCTCTCCTCTCTCTTTCTTCCCCTATCTTAGTCAGGGTATCTAGTGCTATGATGAAACACCATAACCAAAAAGGAAGTTTGGGGGGAAAAGGTGTTTATTTGGCTCACACTTCCACATCACTGTTCATCATTTAAAAATTCAGGGCAGGAACTCAAGCAGGGCAGTAAACTGGAGGCAGGAGCTGATGCAGAGGCCATGGAGGAGTGCTGTTTACTGGCTTGCTCCTCATGGGTTGCTCATACTGTTTTCTTCCAGAACCCAGGACCACCAGCCTAGAGACAACAGCACCCACCCACAATAGGCTGGGCCCTCAGCCCATCCCACGTCAATCACTAATTAAGAAAATGTCTTACAGCTGGATCTTATGAAGGCATTTTCTCAATTGAATTTCCCTCCTTTGGATAACTCTAGATTGTGTCAAGTTGGCATAAAACTGTCCAGCACATACCCCTTCCATTTTTCTTCCTCCTCCTTCTCTCCTCCCTAATCCTAACCTCAAAGAACATTTTAGTCCTTAGAAAGGGTGTGGCCAAATATCTATCCAAGCCTTCTCTTGTCTCACTTCAGAAAACTTCCCTCATGAAGCAGATACTGCCTATGTTGAAGTGCCAGCCTGTCCAGCCCATAAGGTTTGTGGTAATCCCTTTTTGCCCCATGGATAAGACTGTCTTACAACATCTGTAAGATGTACACACACACACACACACACACACACACACAGAGAGAGAGAGAGAGAGAGAGAGAGAGAGAGACTGATGGTGTGACAGGGTCCCAGGCAGGAGAGGACTGTGGAAGCTTGAAAATCATCTTGTTTCTGGCCAAAGCCCCAGCTAAAGAAATGTTGTTCAGGGATCCCATCTCTCCCATAGAAAAGAGAGCCACGCCCAGTATATGAGAGAGTCAGCTTGTTTGGACAAAGCAGTCACACTAAGGAGGTCAAGTAAGAACTGAAGCAGCTAATTGGATAATTAATCAGATCATTGGTGTCCCCTGCCCCAAAGATTTATGTAAAATAATGTGAACTGCCATGTCCCCTTAAGTTATAATGTCACATCAGCTCACCACTTCATTAGTGTGAGCTTGTTTTCCTTTAAAAACACATATTTTATTATAAAATAGGTTAATGGGTTTCTCCTTCATGTCTCTCATTTTTAGTGTTTGCTGTTTTTATTTTTCAGCCCAAGTTTAATTGTACTTTCAATTTATCTAGTCACTCTGTTGTTGTCAGCTTTGGGAGGGCGGGGCTAATTCTTGGTCTAGCCAATTCCTCTCTGCCTTATCCCAACCCAATTTTGCCTGCTTAATTCTCCCAGTTGCTAAATAATGAGCCAATGCACTCTCACTGTAAATGCAGAGTCCTCCTGAGAGGCTGCTGTTAGCTTTTGCCACGGCTCAGCAAGCCAGCTCACAATAAAATTTGAATTTTGACCACATGTCCCCACTTGCTGGCAAACTTGTAAGACTGTAATGAGGTGACTACAGTTTGAAGTTTTTATTTGATCACTTCATTTGGGTTGCAGCATCATTTCCAGGTTGCAGGGGACACTCTTTTCTAAAACACGACGTAGGACCGGTGTCCCACAGAATGGTTATGTAGTTCTACTCTTTAAAACTTTATCTTTAAAAAGTAAAATAAGCCGGGCGGTGGTGGCGCACGCCTTTAATCCCAGCACTTGGGAGGCAGAGGCAGGTGGATCTTTGTGAGTTCAAGGCCAGCCTGGTCTACAAAGCGAGTCCAGGACAGCCAGAGATATTCAGAGAAACCCTGTCTCGAAAAACCACAAAAAAAAAAAAAAAAAAAGTAAAATAAAGGAGGAAAAAAAAAGAAACCCCAGGCATGTTTTTCCCTCCCCAGGTTTATGTCTTTACCTCCCTCATGCTGTTCGCTCCTTCCCTGACAGCATAGGACAGCTGTAACTGACCCATTGTGCAAAAAGCCATGCCAAAGACACTTGCGAAAAAGTGTTTATTTCTCTCCAACTACAGAGCCAGAAATTTCAGATTTTCTCAAGTACAGTCCCCCATGAACTGTCACTACCTGTATTAGTAACTTCCCACAGGCATGCACATTTCGGTAGGCTTGGTGACATCGTTTTGCTGTGTGTGTGTTTTTTTTTTGGGGGGGGGGGTGCTCAAATGCCGAGCCCCGGGAAGCTCTCCGGAGGGCTTCCTGCCAGGGCCAACTCAGATCTGCAGCTTGGCTAAGGCACTTCCATCTCACTGCATGCCTTTTAAGGTTACAAGAATCATAAAATCGCTCAGGACATCCTGTAACCTGAGTGCCTTCCCTTTTCTCATCCTGATGGCTGCTCTTCAAACTTCTTGGAGGAGGTGGCTTTTGATGTTCACATGACAAGGATTGGAAGTGTAAATGTTTGTCTTCCTCATTTTTGCAGTACAGTGTACACGTGTGTACAGTGTGTGTGGAGGCCAGAGGTCAATATCAAGTATCCTCCTAAACCACTCCCACCCTTTTTGTGACAGGGTCTCTCAATGAACCTGGAGTTTGTCAGTCCTCTAGGCTGGCTGGCCAGCAAGCCCCAAGACTCATCTTGGCTTCACCTCCCCCAAATTAGGATTATAGCCCTTTGACACCCTACTTAGTTTTTTTTCTGTGAGTTTGTGAGAACTTGGTCTTCATGCTTGCATGGAGAGCACTTTACCAACTGCCATGCTCCCCAGCCCTCTCTCCTCATTTTTAATCCAAAATTTAACATCAATAAACTCAAACACATAGACACTGGGAGAGGAAAAGGAAGTACAGCAATGTGTGATTTGTACTATGAAACCTGTTTCTATCATAGCTTTAAAAACTTATTAAAATACTAAAATAAAACCACTACTTGCCCAAAAAGCACACAGATATAAGATTATTCTCCTTGGACAAATAACATCTGCAGGAGTTATGATTTCGATGAGACCGTGAACTTGATTTGCCTCAGATAAGCTCCATGAATCAGTCCATGTCATGAATGGTCATCAAGTGTATGGTCCAAGATGAACCACTGACACCATGGGGTACATCTTCTCAGAGCTATGGAGAGGGAGGGGGAAGAGAAAGAGGAATAGGATTTTTTTGTCCTTCCCCTCTCCTTCTGAGAGAAGGTATGGTATGTGCTGTGTTTAGTCCTAGGCTAGGAGGAACTGCACAGAGAGTTCCTTTTAAAAGATAGGATCAAATAAATCCAAGAATAATGTGCTACAGAAAGAATAACCACTTGGAAATCAATCAGGTCCAATGTTTGTCTTCCTGAATGGCTGTGTGGCCCTAGGTAGGCCACTGTCCCTCTCTGAGTGCTGCATACTTGCATGCAGGAAGATCATGAGTTGGAGTTCAGCCTGGGCTATGTAGTGAGACCTCGTCTCAAAACTGAAAAAAAAAAAAAAACCTGTTAATAACACCTCTCACACTGTGTATTCTCAATAGCTGTTCCTCCCTGCCCATCCCCCGGGGCCAAACCAAACCTTCCATATTTGCACGTAGCATGCTTCAGTCCAAAGCTACAGATGGAAAGTGGTAACAGGAAGAACTATGCCTCCTAAAGATCTTGACAGACAAGTCTTTGCACAAGAGCGACATTTCCTTTCAATGGGTACCCGCTTCTCTTTTTGTTACTTAGTTGCTTAGCAACAGTAAACTTGCTAAAAGCACAGAGCCATCCTGCAGCCCCAACTTTCATGGTGAGTGTGTGTGTGTGTGTTTTAAAGGAGCCTATTAGGAGAAAATTCACCTTTGTGGCAGTGCCATTTGAGGGAAGGAAAGTATATATTTTAAAAGGTTTCCCAGCCAACGTGAATACGTCTCCCACTTAGCACTAAGAGATGAGTGTATCATAATATTTAAATCAGTTTTGAGAACTCACTTGGAAAAGGAGAAGGGGGGGAAATCCCCTGGTGGAATAAGTACCCAGGGAGGCCATGGGGAGTTCATTACCATAGTGACTGCAAGCTGCACCAGGGAGCCCACTGGTGCCAACTCTGTTGTTCTCTATGAAGTACATGTGACCTCTTGACTTCATATGAAGGGGAGAGGGAAGTGGCAATGCCAGGATTCACATACTTCTTCAACTTTGGACATTGCCAAAGGTCAGCCATGAGGCAGAAGTCCCATCATCCATATTCCCCTAATGTTCATAAAGGGTTAAAGGCAAAAATCCAAAACTATATGGGGAATATCACTGGGCTGGGAAAGGCCCTGGCAGGCTGGGGATTGGCTCTGCGGTAGAGTGCTTGCTGCATGCTTGGGTTCATGAGTTGGGTCTCCATCATGGCGTAAACTAGGTGAGGCAGTGCACAGTTGTAATCTGAGCACACTAGAAGAAGATCATTGTCATTCTTGACTGCTTAAAGAGTTTGAGGCCAGACTGGGATACATGAGACCCTCTCAAGAAATGAGAGAGAAACACACGGGGGCGGGGGGGCTCAACAAATTCTCCACTATGATCTAGAAATCGCTTTGAGACTTGTTTTGACTTTATTAATCTAGTTTCAGACAAGCATAGTAATGATCAAGTTTTATTCTCTGTACTCAAAAGCGCTCGATAGAACGCTTTCTGTCTTAACAAACACTATCACTGAAAATAAATTTTCTGCAGCCTCAACAACTACCGACTGTGTCTCCACAGTGTGGGTAGTGGATGTTAACAGTATTTCTGGAACTTTCTTCATGTTGCCTTGGGATTATGCCTCAGGACAGTGTCAGTTCAACTGACAGCAAGAAGGTTAAGCTCCCCCAGATATGCAAGGAAATCTTAGCAGAACCCCTTCTTCAGTCCAGCTGAACCTTGCACGGAGAATGGCAAGCCCTAGGGGTGGGCTTCCTAGATGCCAACTAATAAATACTCATTTCCATAAAATTTACATGAACGGAGGAAAATCTACCTCTTGCTGTGCAGGAGCTCCATCTCATTACTCAAAATAGCAGCAGAGTAATCAATGGAGCCACGCCCCCCTGCCAGAGACAGGCAGTGAGGTCAGAGACAATTTCCCGTGGGCTCCTCAAATTAAGTAGCTGGACCTCTGCAGCTCTTTCCTGTCCCCTTTCAACCATGTGTACCTTATAAAACAATAGTCTTCAGATTCCTGTTTGTAGTTTCACCTTGTAAGAGAATAGTCTTCAGATTCCCAGCTGCAGTTTCATTAGTCTAAAGACACACAACACAGGTAACAGGATAAGTAATTAAACTTTAAAAACACATGTACAGGGGCTGAAGAGATGGATCAGCAGTTAAGAGTGCTTGCTGCTTTTGCAGAGGACCTGAATTCAGTTCCCAGCACGCATGTTTGATGGTTCACAACCACCTCTAACTCCTGCTTCATGGGACCCAACATCCTTTTTTGGACTTGAGGACCACAAGCACACACATGGCAGATACATGCATACATAAATAAAATTTAACTTTTAAAACACACAGAGACAGGACTCGATGTGCTGGCAGACACCTTTAATCTATATACTTGGGACCTAGAGGCAAGAGGACAAGGATTTTAAGGCCACCCTGGGCTACACAGTGAGTTGGAGGCCAGCCTGGGCTACACAGTGAGTTGGAGGCCAGCCTGGGCTACATGAGACTTTGTTTCAAAAAGCAAAATAATAAATGAAAATAAAATATAGACATAGAGGGCTGGAGAGGTAGCTCAGCACTTAAGAACACTGACTGCTGTTCAAGAGAACCTGAGTTTGTTCCCCAGAACCCACATGGTGACCCACAAGCATCTGCAACTCCAGTCCCAGGAGATCCAACACCCTCTTCTGCATCCCTAGGCAGCGGACATACATGTAGTACACAGACATACATGCAGGCCAAACACAAAGAAAGAAAAACAGATGAAAGAAGGAAGGAAGGAAGGAAGGAAGGAAGGAAGGAAGGAAGGAAAGAAGGGAGAAGGAAGGAAAGAAGGAAGTTTTTTTTTCAGACAATATATTTGATCATGTTTCCTTTCCCCCAACTCCTCCCAGATCTTCCCCTACCTCCCTACCCACCCAAATTTGTTGTTTCTCACTCAAAAATAAATAAATAAAACCCAGACCAAAAAAAAACCAAAAAAAACAATAAGCCAAAAATGCCAAAAGAAAACAAACAAACAAAATAATAGTGTTTGTTTTGTGCTAGCCAACTACCCCTGGGCTTGGGGCCTGCCCTGGAGTGGGTTATATATACCCAAAGACTCTTCACTGTTGGAAACTGACTTTCAGTCAGAGGGCATCAACTGCAGGTAGCTTCTTAGTTAGGGCTGGGACCCTGTCACTGTCTATGTCCTCCTTTCAAGAAACACATAGAAATAAAAACAGAAAATGTCAACATTTTACATACCACAGAGAGAAGGAGCACTCACAGGTCCAAGACGCTCTGGGCCCACTTTGCATTTTTAATTTACTTTTAGGCAATGGGCATGGTCTGCTTCCTGGAAACTTAATTGCTTAATCAATGAATTCGCAGTTTTTCAGTCCAGAAAAATATTACTTTATAACCCTTCTTTAAAAATAAAATATGTGTATGCATGTGCCTACTCATCTGCAGATCCACCATGTGCACGAAGGTGCCTGCAGATGTCAAAGTGGGGCATTAGATCCCCTGGAACAAGTGGTTGGAGTCATCTGATGTGGATGTTGGAAACCCAACTTGGGTCCCCAGCAAGAGCAGCAAGCTCTCTTAACCACCATGCCCTCTTGACGTCCTTCAAGCCCTGCAACCCATCTTCCCACTCAGGAAAGGCTCCCTGCTCTGAGCAATATTGGATGCGTCCTGTGGCTTAACCTTAAAAGCAAAACCGGGAAGTGACCGAAACAAAGCCTGAGCAAACTGGAATTTTCGTGAAGATCTTATTGTATTTCAGCCTGTGGTCACATGAGGTTTTTAAGTGTTTGAAACGTTGGGAACTGGGAGACGGCTCCGTGGATTAAGTGCTTGTTGAGCAGTCAGTGTGCCTGCTGGAGTCGAGAACCCAACATCTGCATTTTTGCAAAGGTGGGGCAGCCTATAATCCCAGCACTTGGGATTCAGAGACAAAGGATCCTCTGGGGCAAACTAGCTAGCTACAATGCCAAAGCTGCAAGCTCCAGGTTCAGCAGAAACCGCCTCAGTAAGTAAGCAGAAAAGAATCAAGAAGGGCAGCCAGTGTCAACACCTACCCCTCAAAACATGCACACACAAGTCCCCAGGCACACTCGCATACTAGTGGACATATCACACAAGCACACTACATGCACATAAGAAAGAAAGGAAAGAAAGGAAGAAAGAAAGGAAGGAAGGAAGGAAGGAAGGAAGGAAGGAAGGAAGGAAGGAAGGGAGGAAGGAAGGGAGGGAGAAAGAAGGGAGAAAGAAGGGAGAAAGAAGGGAGAAAGAAGG
>CAJQZJ010032083.1:5652331-5690212 GCA_907164525.1 Lophiomys imhausi
AGAAAGAAAGAAAGAAAGAAAGAAAGAAAGAAAGAAAGAAAGAAAGAAAGAGAAAAGAAAATGTTGCCAGGCAATTGACATGTCGGTCAACCTAGTCCCTTCTGAAATGTCCATTTTTTCATAATGACTTTGGCTACATGATTGAAACTTTTAGGATCATGGGTGAGACAAGATTTAAACGCAGCTGCTTGTTGTTCACTGGTGTGAGGTCTTCGGTAAAATAAGTAAGCTGTGTACTCCATTGCTCCTGTGTGTGAGGAGGAGGAAGGAGCAGGGACACTCTGTAGGACTGTGGGGGAAGAGTTAAATAAACTGAACGCTGCAGGAGAATCTGGAACAGGATTTGCCACAAAGTGTGTACTTGATACGCATCTACTGTCAGTTTTGTCTCTGCATGTCATTCCTTTCTCTCACTTTTACCTTTTAAGCAGTGTTGAGAACTTCCCTAAGATGACCCAAGGTAAGCATGGCCCTTTTCCCTCAGAGTTTATCCGCACATACTGCCCCTCAGCAGAGATGAAGGTGGGGACTCAGGCAACTCTGTTTTCAGTTTTAGAGTCTTCTGCACTTACAGCACTGGGGCATTAAGCTCCTCGTAGCACTTTTATGTATTGTAACTGAGAGTCCCTCAGCTCCCTGCTCCACCTTCTATGTCACCTGCTACCCTCCCCTGAGCATCTCCTTGCCCCCTGGAGAGACAAAACAAGATGGGAATGGACATTTCCCCCTCTCTCTTAACTAGATGAACTATCAAGTTCTTTTCCCCAAACCTAAAATCAACCCTCAACTTATTCACACAGCAAAGTTCTGAGAATGAAATTTTAAGAATCCCCTCTGGGCTGGAGAGAGTGCTCAGTGATGAAGAGCACTGGCCATCCTTGGAGAGGACCCGGGTTCCATTCCCACCCACAGCCAGCTGTAACTCCAGTCTCTGAGGGTTTGATGCCCTCTTCTGGCCTCCAAGGCCAGGGCACACATATGGTGCATAGATAAACATTTAGGCAAAACACCCATACAAACTAAATAAAAGATACTCCTGAGCCTCTCTCGTATTTGTCCCCACAACCTGAATGAGAAAAAAGGTGAAAGGGTGGGACCCTGCGAATTATGCAGTGGGGGAGCCATGAGGTTAGCCAGCCATGTTCTCCCTTTCATTCCTTCCCCCCACCCCCCAAACCCCGTATCCTGAGTATTTCCAAGTCTCAGCTTGCAGCAGCACAGCATCATGCCTGCACTCGGGAATTCAGCCACAAGAGAAAGGCCTAGCACCTGAGACACACTCCCTTCCTAAATGTCAACAATCCCATTCACTGCTTTCCTAAGCCTGGGCTCCATCAGGGCCTGCATTGCATGAAGGTCTCCTCTTGAAGGAGTTCATCTTCAAGACCTGAGTCCTCACTGGGCACCACAGATGTACAATATAAAAGGTATTGGGTTGCAGATAACAGAGAAGTCAGCAGCTGTGAGGCTCAAGTAGCAGGAACTATGTATCTCACTTAAAAGAAGTTCTGATACTCAGCCATCTGGGGATCCCTCTGTGTCTCTCAAGCATTCCCCTCTATAGTCACAGCATTGACATTTCTCTGTGACCTTCAGAACTGTATACAAGACAAGAGTAGAGAAAGATCAGCCATATTCAGCTGGTCATGTTGCCAGAAGAGCAAACACCTCCGTGAACCACCACTCCCCTCTATGCAGAATCCCTTAAGCATCCCCTCTGCCAAAGCTGTGTGCCATAGACCATGTCTGAAAGAATAGAAAATGAATGTTCTGCTTTGGGGGGACTCCTTTGGTAGACAGGGCAGGTGTACCTGGGATGGGAGCGACAGAGGCAATTCCAGATCTAGAATCGTCAGCCATGCCAGGGAGGAAGTGAAGTTTCTAGATTGGAAGGGTTGGATTTAGTAGCTGGGTCTCTGCACTCAACAGCTATACAAAGCTGTGGAACTTTGGGAAGGAGAAGGAAAAAAACCAGCTAAATATTTGGATGATTTGCCAACATGAAGAACTTACCATTAGCAGCAAAGATTCCCAAAGCAGGCAATAAACAAGATGTCATTAAGCTGTAGAGAAATGCACCCTCATAATTAACAAAGGAGATTCTTTCTAACTTGGGTAATGAAATCAAAGGCTCAGATGAGCATGGATATTACTCATATTATTGAATGCTTAACCCTATGCAACACAAAAAAAAGAAAGATGGGTCACAATAGCTGTCATTCATCAGACACTGGCCTACTCCAGCAAGTCGCCCATTGAACATAAAACAGTTACCCTCACCATCAAGTCTGAGAAGCAGGTGTAACTGCCTACAACCACGGCATGGTGCCAACAACCACTTGGCTTACTGTCCCTGCCAGGGTAGTTCCTAGGACAAGGTCTTTGAGGCTAAGAAGCAGCAGAGAAGTTCCAGATACAAACTAAGTCAAAATGAGGAAAGTGAGACTGGGCGATGTCCAATGAGGATCAATGCGGTACTGCCAGTTGATGGGTCATGTCCTACCCTGCCTCCTCAACTTCCCATGGGTAGGAGAACTCTCACAGCTTCCCTTCCCTTCCTAGCCTACACACAAAAGGGTTGAGCAATCCCACTGCAGACCAACAGGCAATTAAACCAAGCCCAGCTTCCGGTGGCTGACTTGCATAGGTTTAGGGGGCTCATGCCCCTAAGTACTAGCGGCTGTTTTGACCCTTTACAAATGGCCGTGTCTTCCCTGGTCCCCTCTCCAGGCCATTGATGTTCAATTGCCTACAGAAGGTTTCTCAGCCTTGCCTGCGCATTACCTGGGGAGAGCTTAGAACACTCTGAAGCTGTGCCAATGAAGGTAGAATGTCTAGGAACAGTCTGGATGATGGAGGTTGGAAGTTATTTTTAGTTTTTCTTATCAGCAACAGGTAACTTAAACACTGTGTAAGACGACCAATGGTTTGTTCCCACTCCTATCCCTGATCAAACTAGAGACCTTGTAGTTCCTTCAAGATACTTGATTCTGGGACTGGGAAAGTTTTAAAGCCTCATGGTCTAGTGTACAATCAGGTTTGAACTTTACTGCCTTATCGGTCATACCCCATGTGGCCCTTGAAAGGATCCGACAAGTCTTTCTGGAAATGGCTGAAGGTGTTCCTGGACAAAGATGGGAAATAAAACCAAGCATATTGAGTAGTCAGGAGGCTGAGGCTGGACCACATGCGCTGGGAAGAGGTGGGGAGCCAAGCAGGCTCAATAGTGGAACCTGCAGTGTTCATTCCTAACATATTCCACACATACACAAAGTAAGGGTCTTGAAGGCAGAAGCAGCATACTCCCAAGAGCCAAGGAAGTATCTGACCCAGGGAAAATACTAACACAAAGGAAAGAAAATAAAAGGGTGCATGAGGCAGGGGTGAATGCCATGCCCCCTTTAGAAGGCTACAAAGGTTCCCTGTAGCCATAGGCAGCTTCCAGCCCTCTTTATACTTTCGGCCTCTTTTCTTTGACCTAAGAAGGATAAGTTCAGGAAAATGTGGATTCGTAGACCGCTCGGCCATCCTGACAGACTAAAAAATGTGGATTCTTATTCACTAGCAGAGTTTAAACCTGGTGGTACAGAAATGGCTCCCATGACTGGTGGCATAATCTAGTGTGTTGAAAGATAATGTCAACTGCTAAAATGGAATGGGGAGAGCAGCACACCTCAGTGTAATGGTACTTTTAATTATTAAACAGTTATTAACAAATATACTTAACTATTCTTATAAATTCCTACAACCCCTATGAATGCCTACAACCCCTATACATTCCTACAACCCCTAAGACCTAACCACTAACTATTAAAACTATTTTCATAAGGATACAGTCTCTGGGGCAGGTCCTCAGTCACCAGGAAACCAGTCTCAGGGGTAGACCCTTTAATGCACTTAGCAGTCTTTATTCTGGAATATCTCAGATGCAGGTTGGTCAGGGTAAATTGGCTATTGAAGTCTCACCTTAAATAAGGCTTGAGGCTTTCTTCTCTCAGGCAGACCTCAGCCATCTGCAGGCCACCTTACTTCCTTCGTATCAGCAACTCTGCCACTCTGCCTCAGTCTTTAAAGCTGGCCACAGTTCCATTCAGGCCGCTGTTTGGACAGGTCAAACGCCTCTAGGCAAAAGCTGAGCCACAGGGTTTAGTCCTTGGCCTTTTGATGTCTTGCTGAGGCTTTATCTGCTCACCAGCTTCTTTCTGCCTCAGGGAGATCTGGCCATCAGTTTACCAGCACTTTCTCCAGCAGGACTCTCAGAGCTCTCTCGTATAGGGGGCCCTTAGCACGCAGCTCTCAGGGCTCATCCATTTGTCCTTAAATAGGATCGCTCCTTGTTCCACCTGCTTCAGCTTAATTTGAGCTCTGCCCCTTTAGCAGCTGAAAACAATTCCAGGTCATAAAGTCTTTCCTTGTTTCACCTGGCTTCAACATTGTTTTTCAGTCCAAAGAGACTCCCCTATTTCATGTGACTTCATCCATAAGCTGATAAACAAATTGCTCACAGTGAAGTTGATCTTCAATGCCCCGAATTAAGAGACTGTATCAGAAACCTAGATATTCACTAAAAATAACTTATATTAATCTATCAACCCCTACATATCCCCTTTCTTTTAAAATAAATAAATCTACAAGCATAACTACATATACAATGTAAATTGTCTATGTACAATACATAAACAATAACTTTAAATTTTCATCAATGTACATTATAGCAAGAGTTAAAATAACCTTAAACTTCTCACAATACATAGTTGTATTTACATCTTTTGACAATCAAAAAGACATGCAAACAAAATGATTTTAAATTCTTATCAATAAACTTAATTCTCTATTATATACAAAAAATTTTTAAACATGTATCAATAAACAGAATCTTAAATTTCTAACAATATAAACAAAATATTTTTAAAGGGAGAGATTAGGAATAGAGAAAGAAATCCCTAACTCCAACCCATATATATTTCTTTTTTTTTTTTCACTATAACCATATGAATCCACGATGTCCTGTGTGCTCCTGCTGAAGTAAAACAGCTTTCCAAAATGATCTCAATAGAATCTGAAAGGGAAGATTCTGAGGAAAAACCTGACCGTGCCATTCCAACCTTTACTGTTCCATTCATTATATCCATTCATCGCAAATGACAAATTCATCTTATGCCATTCATCACAAACTTCACAGACAGACAATCACAATATATAAGATATGACAAAAAAATTTTCATTCCACCTCCTGGGAATGAAGTTGAAAATATTTTTTGGGCACCCTTTAAAAATTGAGATATTGGCCAATTCCCGGGATAGCCAGCTATAGCTTTTTGTTGTCTAGTCTCTCTATGATTGATCATTTTGGGCTAGCCCTTTTTAAAGTTGATTTGCATGCTTTTTTTTTTTTAATTGGTAATTGAAGCAGTGTGTTAGGCTGAATCATTTGGCCTATTTGTCTTGATATTGTCATTCAGACTTTGGATCTGAAAATAAATTTTTTTCTTTAAGTTTAAGGAGAAAGGCAGAGATTAATTTTGTAAGTCCATTTGAAGCATAAACTCCATCCATGCTAAATGAAAGAATGGAATATTATGAACATAGCACAGTTCTTACCATAGAAGACATTTATGTCTCAGCTACTTAAGAGGCTCCCCCGGTCAGATCTAATCTTTATTAAGTTTTGTTGGTAACCACTTTTTCATTTCTTGAGTACCCATATCAATACCTTCCACATGTACATCCATCATTTCATCATTTGCTGTTTCTGGGATTTCAGGAATATTAATTTGAGTACCCCATTGTTGTAGAAGATCTCTTCCCCATAAATTTACAGGTATGTCAGCCACATAAGGTCTTAATTTCGCTTTTTGCCCTTCCGGTCCCACACATTCAATCCATTGTACACTTTGTTTAACATGTGATACTTTACCAATCCCTATAAAATGTGTAGGGACATTTTGAAGTGGCCATTTTATATTCCAAGAATTGTTGAGATAGAATAGTGACATCCGCTCCTGTGTCCACCAATCCTTCAATTTCAGTTTTTCATTGGTACTTTTAATTTTGGTCTTTGGTCATTCACCATTGTTTGCCAAAATACACCTTTTTCAGTACTCCCAAATGCTCTTGCCTTTTGTATTGGAGCAGACTTGCCCTTAGCATATGGAAACAACAGCAGCTGAGCAATTTTATCCCCTGCCTTAATCGTCACCTCTTTCCATATGGATACCATAATTTTAATTTCTTCTTTACAATCTCCATCTATTAACACCTGGATGTACCAAAAATCCTTGACAAGTAAATCCCCTTTTTCCAAAGATTAAACCGATTGTCCCTGATGGTAAAGGACCATAAACACCTGTGGTCAACGTATAACATTCATCTGTTTTGGATAACGTTATGGACTTGTCTGTGGCCAGATCTAAAGCTTCACTGCCTTCATTAGCATGCAAAAGATCGACCACATTTAATTTTGTTCTTCCCGATTCCTTATTTCCCTCTGAGTGGCTGCTGGACGACAGTTCAGATTTTTTGATTTGGGGCCTTGAACCAGCAGGCCCCTCCCCTTGTTTCCCTGCAAGAGGTTACCTGTGACATCTGTTTTTGATCTACAATCCTGGGACCAGTGTTTACCTCTTCCACACCTAGTACAAAAACCTGGAGACCTTGACATTCCATTGTTATCAGAAACCATTTGTTCCCTGTTATGACCACATACTGTAGAACCATGATACCTGTTATTTTTAACTCTGAAATCAGTTTGCGCTCTGGAAGTTGTAGCTGTACAATCTTTCTGGAAATGACCAAATTCACCACATTTAAAGCATCGATTAAAACCCTTGCAATGGCTTGTCCAATGATATTAGCCTGATATTCTTGAGAACTAATATCAGTTGTTTCTATTATCCAATCGTCTATTGGGGCTCCTCGAGCCTTTAATGGTCTAATTATTCTTTGGCATTGGACAATGGCATTTTCAAACACCAAGGTATTTATTAACTCTTGTCTGATATCAGGGTTTGGTATATCTCTCTCCACAGCTGAAGTCAACCTTTGTAAAAAGTCAGTAAATATTTCTCCCAAACCTTGTATAACCTTAATATATGAAACAGATCTTTCTCCAGTTTCTGTAATCCTATCCCAGGCCCTTAAAGCTGTATTACGGCATTGATCAATTACAGTATCATCCATATGAATTTGTTCCCTTAAGTCAGCATACCGTCCCTCATCAAGTATTTGATCGGTTGTAACATTTATTCCCCTTTCTATATTTTGTTGTGCTAACTTTGTAGCTTCATATCTCCACCATGAAAACCATTGTAATTGCTGTCTACCTTCCAGCACAGCTAATATCAGTCCCTTCCAATCCTGAGGAATGACTCTATGGTGCATTGCCCAGTTATTAAGCATTTGCTTGACAAAGCCTGAATGGATACCATAAGACACAATACACTCTTTGAATTGTTTCAAATCCAACATATCAATTGGATACCATGTTAATTATGGATTGGGTTGACCTTCATTAATACCAGGCCTATTTTGATAAATTACTGGAAAAGCTAATGGTGCCTGTGGAGTACCAAGCAGCTCCTCTAAGGGCGCACTTGGTTTCACACCATTACTTTCCTGATCATCTGCTGTTGCTGCTTCATGTAACGGCTTTGGAGACCTAGATAGGAAGGTACAAGGTGCAGGACGGGGCCTCACCGTGCATTGCAACTCCTCCTGCTTCCCTGTTTCAACCATTGGAAAGTTGTCAGTTGCAGTTACCATCTTTGGCAAATTTTTCTTCAGCTCCTCAATCTGTATTTGCAAACTTTCTAATTGTGAGGCTGACTTCTTTATGATAAGCCAATAAAAGAGGAAAAAGCAAACAACATTAAACATCCGGTCTGACTGGAAAATAGGACAGAACTCAGTTGCAAACATTGCCATTTTGTCAACCACGGGTTCCATAGTTTCAAAATTGTCAGTTTACAGTTTTGAAAGCCAAGTTACCCATAATGTTTTACCTCATTGGGCGCCACCTGATACCGTACTTTTTAATTATTAGTTATTTATTAACAAATATATTCACTTATAACAAATACACTTAATATTCCTATACATTCCTACAACCCCTACGAATGCCTACAACCCCTAAGACCTGACCACTAAACCTATTGATAACTATTACAACTATTTTCATAAGGATACAGTCTCTGGGGCAGGTCTTCAGGTGCCAGGAACATAGTCTCAGGGGTAGACCCTTTAATGCACTTAGTAGTCTTTATTCTGGAATATCTCAGATGCAGGTTCATCAGGGTAAATTGGCTATCGAAGTCTCACCTTAAATAAGGCTTGAGGCTTTCTTCTCTCGGGCAGACCTCAGCCGTCTGTAGGTCAACGTATTTCCTTCGTATCAGCAACTCTGCCATTCTGTCTTAGTCTTTAAAGCTGGCCACAGTTCCGTTCAGGCCATTGTTCAGACAGATCAAACCCTTCTAGGCAAAAGCTGAGCCACAGGGTTTAGTCCTTGGCCTTTTGCTGTCTTTCTGAGGCTTTATCTGCTCACCAGCTTCTTTCTGCCTCAGGGAGATCTGGCCATCAGTTCACCAGCACTTTCTCCAGCAGTACTCTCGGAGCTCTCTCGTATGGGGGGTGGAGGGGGCCCTTAGCACACAGCTCACCTGGGCTCATCCACTTGTCCTTAAATAGGATCGCTCCTTGTTCCACCTGCTTCAGCTTAATTTGGGCTCTGCCCACTTAGCAGCTGAAAACAATGCCAGGTCATAAAGTCTTTACTTGTTTCACCTGACTTCATCCATAAGCTGATAAGCTAATTGCTCACAGCCAAGTTTATCTTCATGTCCCGAATTAAGAGACTGTATCAGGCTGTAATGTATGGAGAGAAAATGGGAACTGTCCAGGCAGCCACTGGTATGTCATTTTTTAGTTTTGGAAGCTGCAGGCCCTGCACTTCCTATATAATCAGATATATTTATCCCTCTCAGGTCTCTGAGGTGGTTGAAGAATAGATAGCTAGAGTCTCATAGTTAAATTTTGAGTTGTTTGGGAATCAAGAGGGTGTTCTGGATCTAAGAAGATATTTTTAAAATTATGAGGCAAGTTAGTATGAAAGCTGAGTTAGATATAGAACTTTAAACTCATGGAGATGGTTAGATAGTAGAATGTTAAAGTCAGGTGCCAAATACATATGGACTGGACATTGGGAATGCATGCTAAACCATATAACTCTTATAATTGTGGCCTATTTATTTCTGTTGTTTTGTATTGTATTTATAGTTATAAGAAAAAGAACCATTTTTTGGACTGAAAGGAAGAGCTGTTGGGGGGAAAAAAGAAATACCTTAAACTAAAAAAAAAAAAAAGAAGGGAAGAGGATGGGGGGTTGAGGGGGAGGAGGGGGGAAGGGGGGGACTGGAGGGGGGAGTAGGGAGGGGATTGTGATTGAAATGTAACTTGAAGAAATAAAAAATAAATTATTAATTAAAAAAGAGACTGTATCAGAAACCTACATATTCACTAAATCTAACTTATATGAATCCATCAACCCCTACACCTCAGTGGTGGTGTATCTGCATGTGTGCATGTGCGTACGTGCGTGCGTGCGTGAGTGAGTGCGTGTGTGCATGTGTGTGTGTGTGTGTGTGTGTGTGTGTGTGTGTGTGTGTGCACGCGAGCATGTGTAAAGGCAGAAAACCAGCTGAGGACTTTGGGAAATTGATGTTGTAACTAGCAAAAGGCCAGCGACACTTTGGAATGATCCATGTCACAGGCACGTTGAACTGCCCTGGGTCACCAGAGGAGGTTTTAAAAAAAAGAGAAAGAGAGAACTTAGGAGCTTGAAAAATATGTGTTTTGCCTGGAAGGCAGTTAAAAAGGCTTTACTGTGTCAGCAGGCTCCGATCATTTATACATTTTTTCTGCCCACATATTTTATTCATAATGACTATTTTATTCTCCTTTATTATGTCAAGTTGGTGTTGGACATTTCTATGTTTTTCTTAGAAAACAACCCATTATCTGAATGGGTCACGTGACTGCAGTTAAACTCTAGCACATTGTTGGGACAAGGTTAAAACTGAGTCTGCCCTCTGAGCTGCTGGGAAGGCTTCAGAGTTTGGGATTAATATTTATTATTGTATTTTCCCAAGTGTTTCACATCGGGTGGGAGATGGGAAAGGAGTGTGGTTTGAACAAAGGCAGATAACTCACCGGCACAAGACTGACACCATTTGGGCTCTACATAGGAAAGGAGAGTCATGGTTGTTCACCAGCAGGCCCAGCAGAGCTGTGAGCCATTGTCATCTTTTCCTCATCTGGGACAAGAACAGCCATGGTTCTATGTGAGTCTGAGCTGCTCTACCTTTCCTGACACTCACACTGGAAACAGGGTAGGCTGTTTCCTACCCTTCTTGATAGGAACCCTTTGAGGATGGGGAGAATGTGGACTCTCCTGACCCGGATTACCCTCTGTGAGACACTAATCCTTAAACTCAGGGGACAAAAGTGTGGAAAGCTCACAGGCACATGGATAAGGCTGGCCGCTCCTTCTCACTAGTGGCCTTTTCCAATGGGTGTAGGTGAGTGACAGGCACTGGAAGACCCTGAGGTCTACTGCCCTTCACCGCACCACCTCCCAAATGTGATTAAACAGAAGATGTCCCCACGCCTTTCCACACTTGATCCCAGCTACTGGGGCTGTTTGGGAAAGTTGTGAAACTTTTAGGAGGTGAAATCTGGCTGGAGAAAGTGCGTCAGCTGAGGGTGGGATTTACAGAGTTTACAGTCTACCCTGTTTCCTGGTCCTCTTCACCGCCATGTGCTCTGCCAAGCCCTCCTCGCCAAGACGGACTGGATCCCCTGAGACAACCCACCAGAATTAATCCTTCCTCCCTTACATTACTCCTTGTCAGATAGCAGGTCACAGCAATAAGAGAAGTGTCTTTACACACCACAGGATTTTTTTCCCTCCCTCCAGAGTGTTTTAAAAACAACTTCCTAAAGACACAGTCAGGGTAGGCTCCATTGATAGGAGACCTGTCGGAAGATTAATTTGCCCTGACAGGTCAGATAGACCAAATTTTTTATTTTATTCTTAGGAGAAGGGAAGTACAGACATGCTATGGTCTCACGGGAGCTTGGAGAGGTAGAATTGGAACCCAATGACCCAGGACAAGTACACTCACAGCGTAGAACTCAGTGCTGCCGGGGCTTCAGATGACTTCCTGCGCACTAGGACATAGGCTCTGGTGTCTTTATGACTGTTGATAGGTGGCTGTTCTCAGCTCCCAGAGGACCTAGGACCACACCTCCATCGTGTGGGTGTCCCAAACCCAACCATTCACTTCCAAAGCCAGCAAGAGAACGTCTCCTAAAAGACAGAGATTGAAGCCCTGTCTGTCATGGTCACCGAAGTGGCTCCCTTCACCTTTGGTACACTTTTGACCAAGCAAGTCACAAGCCAGGCATGATGGCACACACCTGTAACACCAGTACTCTGGGGGCTCAGACAGAAGGATCGTCTGCCTGAGGACAGTCTGGGCTACATGATGAGATCCTGTATAAATTAATAAATTAAAGTTACAAGAACGCGAAATCTGGGGGAAGCATACAGCCCCTCTGAGAGTCTATATGCTACAATATCCATATTTTAATTTTGCTGAGATGATACATTTTTGAAGCAACATTCATGTTGTGATAAGGTAGAATCAAGAATCATAACACAGAGCAGAACTTAATGTCATTGGTACAAGCTTCTGAGAAGAAGAGAATCACCTAGAGTCAGAAAACTACCATTAAAAATCCCATAAGCCATCAGTGTGTGAATACAGTGTGTGCTACTGCATTGTGTACCACATTGAGTTGTAATTCCTATAAACACTGAAGTCTAAAATCCATTCAGAAAGAGTTAGGGGATGGGATAGCTATACTCAGAATCTGGGTATTTTAACCATTCCTTCTTAACATTATTTGTATGATAAATGAATGTAGATTTTAAAATGTTAAAGCATCCTCCAGGCCTTTAGACAGAGTTCCCTTCTGTTTTTGAAAAGTGTGTATCCAAGGAAGGAGAAATAGTTCATCAGTTTGGAGGACTTGCTACACTTCCAGAACACCAGAGTTCCATTCCCAGCACCAATGTTGGGTGCTTACAACCATCTGCCAATGCCCTCTCCTGGACTGAGGGTACTCACATACATGACATACAAACAGACAAAGACATGTACATATAAATAAAAATAAAATAAGAGTATGCATCAGAAAGCCTTATAAGGTGTTAATGGGCTTTTATATTGTTGATGAGTGTTGCGTGAGATAATACACAAGACACACTGCCCTTCAGTCTGGTACAGAATAAAGTGCACAATGAACTTTTGCATATGTGGTTGGTGTTGAGACAGGGTCTCGTGTGGTCCAGGCTTACCTTGAACTCACTTTGTGGAAGGTGATGATCTTGAATTTCTGACCCTCCTACCTCTGCCCCCAAGGGCTGTGTCTATAGGCATCTACCCCATGCCTGTTTTATGAACTGTGAAACTCGAACTCAGGGCTTCATGAATGCTTGGAAAGCATTCCACCAACTGAGCTACAGCCCCAGCTGCTGTTTTGCAGATTTTGAATGAACTCCTTGATTAGATCCCCAGATACATGCCCAGTGTCTTTCACAGAGCTTGGGCATGTGGGTTCTGCTTGTGTGTGTTGGCATGGCCTCTTGCGGGTGGGCGACTCCCTTCTCCATGAGCACCGCCCATCTCCGTACAGTAAGTGTAACTCCACAGGGATGACAAGCCCAGAGACAAGCCTGGGAGTAAGCTCTGAAGAAAACAATAGGATATCCCCTACCTATAAGAAGAGCGTGATACAGCTCAAAAAGCCTCCGTGTTCCCAGTTCTGGGAAACGTGGACGCCATTGCAGAGCCTGTCTTGCAGAGGCTGTCTCGCACGCATTGCTGACTTGCTTCTTTTAGACCATATAGGCCACTAGAGTCTCTGCACTTTGAAAATAGGCACTTACACCAAAAGGGGCAAAACGCACCATAACAGTGTCTGTCCTCTAACGAGATTAGACATCTGGGCCGGGGAGGTGGTTAAGCTGACAAAGTGCTTGTCTTGCAAGCACAGGGACCCAATTTAATCTCCAGAACCCAAGGAAAAAAATCTAGGTGTGGAGGGACACACTCGTAAGCCAACACTGGGGAGGCAGAGACAGAATACCTGAGGCTCACTGGCCAGCAAGTCTAGACAAATCTGTGAGGCCCAGGATAAACGCAAACGCGCACGCGCACGCGCGCGCGCGTTTGCACACACACACACACACACACACACACACACAAGAAAGAATTAAAAGTCTAAGTCTAGTGTCAGATTTTCAGAAACTGGAGGC
Source organism: Lophiomys imhausi (assembly GCA_907164525.1). NCBI lineage: Eukaryota > Metazoa > Chordata > Mammalia > Rodentia > Muridae > Lophiomys > Lophiomys imhausi. Next base: position 5,665,710 of record CAJQZJ010032083.1, read on the forward strand.
ACAAAGGAGGGCACAATGAGACAAGCCAGCAGAAAACGACAGAGAATGTTCTGGAAGAGAGAGACATGGTGAACAGTCGTTCTTTCTCTCTAGAAGAATTCAAATCTGGAGACTTCTTAAAACACCATGCAGACGAGATGGAACAGCCTGTCACCTGGATGTTGCCAATAAGCACATATTTCCAAGTTCTTAAGGACCTGTAGGTGGCAAAGTCATCTTCCATTGTCTCCAAAATTTTTAGCTTTTGAAAAAGGGAAATACTGTAAGCATGTATGGAAACAAGGCAGCAGATCTTGGCCCATGCATATTAAATCATTAAAGATTTGAGATACGAGCATTCGTTGTGGAGCTTGTAGCCACAAAGCTCTGTTCAGGGTTACCAGGAGGTGAGGTTTTATCTCCGTTCACTATCCATGAAGGATTGTTTCTCTGCAGCCCTCACTACTGTTATCCCATCTGGTTAGACAAGAAATACAAATGTGGAATATCATTTCATCTGCACATATTTAAAATACAGTGTCCAAATATTATGCTGTTGGAAAGGAGACACCTGTCCAAAAACTTCCCAGGAAGGTTTTAGAGAGCACACTTAAGCTCAGATCTAGAAACAAGGGACGCTCGTTTGTCATCTAATAGAAGCCTTCGTGCTAGCCAAGGCTTGGAACACATGCAGGTCATCCTGCAGATAGAGTGATGGCTCATTTATCTGATGCCAACTGTTCCATGCCGGTGCATCTCCACGTCACCGAAGCTGAGCCCTTGCACATCACATGTATTTATTTTAGCCATTTGGCATGGTAATATTTCTGGGTGTTCCTTCCACAGTCCTTGCTTTTTTAAAACAGAAGTTGAGAAACATTTAATCTCTGCTTTCTACTCGGGGTCATCGTGGTTAGCATAAAGTGTGGGGTTGTTCTGTCCTGCAAAGCAGCACTTGCCATGGGGTCCCTATGGCATGAACAGAGCTATCTTACTTCATTTGACAGGAGCTGTGGGCCTGTGTTTTAAAAATTGTGGACGCCAGCTTTTGACATCACCCTGTAGCAATCTCGTGGTATCTAATCCTCCTTTGGCTCCCTGCCTCCTTTATCTGATGACAGAGAGAGAGAGAGAAAGAGAGAGAGAGAGAGAGAGAGAGAGAGAGAGAGAGATGAGTATGTGAATGTCTGCAGGTGTACACCTAGAGAACAAAGGTCGACACTGAGCTTCTTCCTCAATCACTCTCTACCATTTTTTTAGACTGAGACTCTTGATCAAACTGGAATTCACCAGTCCAGCTAGCTGGGCTGGTCAGCAAGTCTGCCTCTGCCCTCTCAGTGCCACCCAAATCTAGCTTCTTTTTTTTTTTTTTTTGGACAGGGTTTCTCTATGTAATATAGCCCTGGCTGTTCTGGACTTGCTTTGTAGACCAGACTGGCCTCGGACTCACAGTGATCCACCTACCTCTGCCTCCCGAGTGCTGGGACTAAAGGCATGTCCCTCTACACCTGGCCCCAAATCTAGCCTTTTACATAGGTGCTGGGATCTGAACTCAGATCCTCATGTTTGATAGCAAGTACTTTGCTGAGCCATCTTTCCAACCCTAAATTTGTTGTTGTTGTTGTTGTTTAATATAACAGGACATTCAGCACATACCTTTTATAAGCAAACTCTAGAGTTATTTTCCTATTTTCAACATATTCTTTTTAAAATTATTATGTATATGTGCACACACATGCACATGCAGTGTTGTGTGTGTGCGTGTGTATGTGTGTGTGTATGTATACATCAGTGCAGGTGCTCATGGGAGTTAGAAGAATCAGATTCTCACAGAGATGGATTTACAGGTAGTTGTGAGGTGCTGGGGTGCTGGGAACCAAACACTGGTCCTCTGTTAGGATGTACTCTTAAACACTGTGCTATCCCACCAGCCCCCATATAGTTCTTCTTTGGTAGCACAAATGAACTAACATGTCTTGCACTCTGTTCCCCATCTGAGAAGGGGAACAGAGCAAAAACGGTATTCCCTAGAACCCCTAAGGATATTCCAACACAGGATTTTATTCTGTTCTGAGCTATGAGACATGCCTGTTAAAAGTGTGGACAAAGCCACAGCCTTCGGTCCAGAGTGAGTGGTCAGCATCTCTCATGGGACCAGAGTGGTGGGCTAGTCTTATTTCATCTGTGAGTCAGTTTTCAATTTTAGCTGACATGATGAGGCTACCACAAAGTGATCATTCGGTAGCTGAAAAACCACTTCCTCTCAGTAATCTATTGCTGAGTAACAACTCAACGGAAAGCTTAGCAGTTTAGAACAACAATTGATTGTTATTTCCCACGATTCTGCAGGCTGAAAATTTCAGGTTCTGGGCAGTTCTGCTTGATGAAGAACAGCCTGAAGATGGTCCCCTCGCTACCCTTTGCTGCAACTGGACTGGGAGGCTGAGGAAGATGTTTCCCAGTGTATCAGATGCTTTGATGCTCCTCCACCAGTTTCTGCCCTTCCACTTAGACCCAGCGCATAATCTCATCTTTGGTTTGGGACAGTGTGGTGGCTGCTTCCTTATGGAGAAATCCATGTCACTAAACCTTGTAAAGAGAGTGCCAGAATTGGCACTATATCACTTTTGTTACTCTGAGTGAGTGTGTGCATGTGCGTGTCTGTGTGTGGGGGTGGGGGGATTGTGGAGTGTGTGCATATTCATGCAGATAAGTACATTTTTGTATGTGAAGGCCACATGCTGATGCTAGGGGTCTGCCTCAGCAGCTCTTCACACTGTTTTTTTGAGACAGGGTCTCTCACTCAACCTGGAAGTAGGTGGTCAGTGAGCTCCAGGAATTTTCTTGTCTCCACTTCCCCACCCCGCCACCAGCACTTGGCTTGCAGGCACATGCTGCCGCACCTGCTCTTACCTATGTGCTGAGGGTCTAAGCTCAAGTCTTTCAGCTTCACCTGGCAGGCACTCTGCCACAGTGCCACCTCCCCATCCTCAGCGTTGTCACATTCTATTGGTCAGTGGGATTCTCAAGGGAAGGAGAACCAGGCTCCCTTCCTGGATTGGAGGGGGCTTATACACAAACACAGGGGTGGGGTGGGAGGAGGTCATCCTGCTACAACCTTCACTCCATCTTCAAGCTATTCTTGAAGGATCTGTGTTTTTTCTTTCTACATGAAAGTCTCAATTAGTTGTGCTATAGCTAACAATCTTCTTAAGAGGCTTAGTGAGTGGAAGGCTGGAAGCATCTACATGGCAGGTCACAACTGTCTGTAACTCAGACCCAACACCTTCTTCTGGCCTTTTCAGGCACCAAACAATTGGCGCACACAATTCACACAGAAAAAAAAAAATACTAACACTAAAAATATTTAAAGCAGCATTGATTTGGTAATTAACACTTTTATTCTAGGAAAGAATGAAAAATAAGTCTACACCTCTTTTTTTGAGACATGGCCTCTCTGCATAATAGCCCTGGCTGTCCTGGACTCACTGTAGACCAGGCTGGCCTCGAACTCATAGAGATCCGCCTGCCTCTGCCTCCCGAGTGCTGGGATTGAAGGCGTGCGCCACCACTGCCCGGCCCCAAGTCTACACTTTTAAACAGTTCTTTCCCTTGGAACAAATCTAAGTCTGTATTTCTTTTGTGGACAGCCAAGTATCCATGTCCCTTCAATATCTGATGAGACAGACACAACCCCTGGAATGAGACATTGCTTCTTCCTGAAGTTCCCCGTGAAGCTGGGCTTGCTTCTGATTGCTGCTCTTATGTCACAAAAGCATTTTGCCCACCCAGTCAAGTTAAAGAGCTATATTACTCTTGTTGTTATTGTTGTCTACCACATAGTGGTGGTGTGACTTTCTTTTTAAAAATCATCTTTATTCATTCTTTAAGAATTTCATACAATGCATTTTGATTATTTATTCTGAACTTCTTCTCCCCCCTAAATCCACTCCTTCCTCCCTACCTCCCATCATGGGCCCTCTTTCTTTCTTCAAAAATCTTATGAACTCCAGTCTGTACCCATGCACTCCTGGATGTGGAGCATCCAGTGGAGTGGGGCCCATCTGTCAGGGACCACACAGCCTTCGTAGCTTTGGAAGGTCAAAATTATTTGCCAACTAGGAATGTACAAGCTATGACTTGTGGGTAACTTGGCACCAACTTCAGTGTAGCATTCCACAGGGAAACAGGCTCATTCTGTTGGGAAATGGTGGTGAAAGGGCAGGAAACTGTCATAAAGGGGGTAGTTAATTAACTTTGTCTTTGGAGGCAATATATTTTTGGTCCAGCAAGACAGCTTAGCAGGTAAAGATATCTTCGGCCAAAACTGATGCCTTAAGTTCAATCTTCAAGACCCACATGGCAAAAGGAGAGAACCAACTTCCACAGGATGTCCTCTGGCCTTCACACGTGTGTGATGACGGCACACACACACATACACACAGTCTATGGTAATCACCCAACACACTATCTAATGACTGATATCTAATGACTGACAGTATTCACTTCTCTTTTATAATTTCCAAGCATTATCGGTAATAACAATAGCTACATCTGTCATCAGCTCCACTTGATTTAAAGCTGTGGTAGTCAGAGATCATGAAACACCCACGGCTAAGTATACCACCTGCCCCAAGACTGCTCCATAATATTTGTCAAAAAAAACACTAATTGATTGAGTTCTTGCCATGTGGTAGCACTTCTCTGTGCAGTTTAAAGCTAATCTTTCAATCATCCTCAAAATAAGAAGGAGGAAGGCACGGTAACAGTTGCCCATCTTGACAAGAACTGCCCGCTAACAAGCAGCCAAACTGGGATATGACTTTAGACCTCTCTGACTCCACCGCCCCCAAAGTCAGATTTGAAATGGTCTCTGTCGCAGGAGTCAGCATCATGCAGACCGGAGCCTATGTGGCCACAGTTTGTGTAATGCTCATTGCTTAAGGATGGCTGTGTATTCTAAATATGCCACTAGATGTGAAAATTAAAATTCCACCTTGCATGTTCCTCCATGCCTCTGTCTTGGAACATAACCATGCCCACTAACTCTCCTATGCTGACATTCCTGTTTCTGTGTTAATACCAGGGTGGCAAACCATTTGGTCCCCCAAGGAAAAAAAAAGTTTACTATCTAGGTCTTTATAGAAAAAGATTTCTGATCCCCATACTTTATTTTCTTTTTAATGTGCACATGTATGTGTGCATGTGTGTGCACCCATACATATGTGTTCAGGGAGGCTGGAGAACAGCCTCGTTGTCATCCTCAGGAACACCATCCACCTTCCTTGAGAAAATGCCTCTCATTGGCGGCCTGGAGCTCATCAATTAGACTAGACTAGAGAGACTCCAGGGACCCTGTGGTCTCCACCTGCTCAGGACTGGGGTCACAAGCAAGCCACCACTCTTGGCATTTTCACCTGGGGTCCTGGGGTTCCGATTCAGGTCCATGTGCTTGCAAAGCAAGTGTTTTGTTACCAATCGTGTCATTTCCCCAGACCTGGATTATCTTTCTCAAGATGTGAGATTCAAGGGAAGGTGGCTCCAGATACAAGCATCACAATTAAGTTGTTTCTTTTTTTTTTTTTCAAATAACACCTCATTTCAATAAACTGCCTGCAGTCCCCCCATTAAAGCCTCGGTGTATGGGCTTGGTGCCGGTTTCAAGTCGGTGCCTCTCAGGAAGCAAATCCCCTTGAGAACGGAAGCTCATTATTTGGTTAATAACAGTGGCATAATTCAGTCTGCTGCCTAGCAAAAGGCAATGGTCCAGGAAAAGGCCACTGATGTTCCCAAATGCAGCGGTGTCTCGTTTTCCAGGCTAATTTCCCTGTGTGAAAAGAGTCCAAATCCCAGTATTTAAAAGGTTTTGGACAAAAGATGTTAGGGGTCTTACTTCTCTTATTCCCCAGATCTCAAAGAGTCAAAAATAAAGGCCAAGTTCAGCCTCGAAAGTAATGATGATGGTGATAAGTCCTTTTAAGTGTGAGCCATGGAGAGCTCACACTCAAAAGTAAGGGCAGCACTTGACCCTGCCCACCACAGACAAGAGCCTGTGTGGGCTGTGGCAGAAGGGTCATGACACACTCTAAATGAAGGTGCTGGTGGCCCACAGAAGAGGCATCTAGCCTCTCTTCCCTCTCCCACCCCAGAAGTGGGTCCACACTGAACATGTCTGAGTCAGTAAGCAGGAGGGAAGATTACTTTTGAAGATCTGCTTTGACGTCAGCACGCAGGCCTTGAGTCCAGCAGCCAGGTGCCTGGCAGTAAAACTACAAATCTCAGCAACATGCATGGGTTTTTCCAAGGAGGGTGTTGCTGTGAATCATGTCCAAGGCCTGAGGAGCTATGGAGATTTTCTTACACACAAGAAGCCCTTCATCGAGAAAGGGGAAAACACACCGATCAAGAACACTGTGTCTGCACAGGTCACCTTTATTCTGAAGCAAGATATTTACTCATTCGGTTAACCCACCTTCTCTTGGACTTGTGCTAGGCGGAGCCCCCTAAGCAGGTTCGGAACCATGTTTCCAACCTTGATGAGTCTGCCAGGACATCAGTCTGGAGGCTGCTGGGTGACGGGGACTTTCACGTTGTGTCTTTGATTTTTAGTGTTTTTGGTTTTGTTTTTTTAAAGAGCACAGGACCTGTCAGATCATGGGGCCCAGCCAGCATCTATAAACCAATGAGCAAATGAATAAGCCAACCAGAACACAGGAAGGGAAGGTGAACCGGGCTCAGAGAAGAATAAACAATTAACTCAGACAGAGAGATTTGGACAGCGATAACAAGAGAGGAGCTGAGATGTAGTCAGGGCCTTGACAGGTGCGTAGAGTTCAGAGGATAGAGGGGGAAAAGCAATGTTAGAATGATCCCTCTGGGAGCTGGGAAACAATGACTGTCAGTAAAATGCTTGTCATGCAAGCATGAGAACCTGAGTTCAGATCCCCAACACCCACATTTTAAATATATATAAATAATTAATTTTTTTAAAAGCCAGACACAGATGTGTGTGTGTGTGTAACTCTGGCACTGAAGAAGTGGACATTATAGGATACTGAGGCTGCACTGGCCAGCCAGTTGATCTGAATTGGTGAGCTTCAGGTTCAGTAAGAGACCCTGTCTCAAAAAATAAAATGAAGACCAGCTGAGAGAGTGAGAGAGACATCCTCTGCCACACATACATACATAAACACACACACACACACACACACACACACACACACACACGGAGGAGGAGGTTGAGGGAGGGAGACAAGAGAAAAAAATGAGCCTCCTGGGAAGAGGCAAGGAAGGATGACTCTCCACTCTCCTAGGATAAGGAGCCTTATCTCCAAGGCTTTCCACAAAACTCCGGCTCTCCTAGAACTCAGAGCTCAAACACCATCCAGAATGTCTCAATGTACACTCAGCTGCACCTGTATCCATGGCTGCTCAGGACTTACAGCTGTTTCCTCTCTTAGGTAGAATCTGCAGGGGACCCAGTGGGGGGCAGCAGATGAATCCCGTACTCCCTTGGGACAAAGCAGTTGGCAGTCTGGACAGGAACGATGGCAGGCCTCCTGACAGCAGAAAGGAAAAGCTGTCGGGCTCTCAGGGGTCAGAAAGGAAGCTTTAGCACAGAGCAGGAGAACCCCGACTTTGAGATGAATAATCCTTCCTTCATTTACATACTTTACGTTTCCTGAACATTCTTTACATTGGAGGCAGTACAGAATGGCCAGATAAAAGGTTTCACTTGCACAATCGATAACAAAGAATGAGAAGGAATAAGTGCTGTTTATTTGGTGTTTACTATGGGCCAGGAGTGTTCAGTACTTTGCAAGTACATTGATTACAACATTTAAGTAACATTTGGCCAACCCACCTTTTCAGTGATGCTGGCCAGCATTGTCTGTCATCTACAAGTTCAACCTCACCAACTGTGCAAGTTACAAAAGTTAAATCTCCCCAAAGCTCCCATAAAGGTTTAAGTAAATTTACAATACTGGGTTGGGCACATCTATAGTCCTCCTGGGCCCTGTGTGCCCCGTGTGCTGTACAAAAAGTTCTCAGCTACAGTTGTTCTTCCCAGTGACTGATCACGGAACAGTGGCAGAGACTTGTGGCAAGAGTTTCAACTGGGCTTGAGAGTCCTGGCATTTGGTCCCAGTGATAAGACCCTCTACCACCAGGGGCACCAGAGGGTGACTAGAACTTGGGAAAGGGTCATCCATGAAGCTCGCTCTGAATGGGGAAATTTGAGTAGTACACAAATGAGAAGGAGCCACGCATGGCAACACCTGAGAAAAAAACGTTCTAAGAAAGAGATCACAGAGCTGAGGCACCAAGAGGGTCTCAGGAGTTCACACCAGGAAGCCGATGTTGACAGTTCTGACAATCAGGGACAACCTTGGGCTGTGTGTCTTGCAAGTTTGACAAAAGTGGACAGGCCTACAGTTATGAGATCTCTCTAAGATGAACATTAGAATTCTTAGAATAATGAGTGGGTTTGAGTGTCCTTGGGGAAAGTCAGAGGAGAGGATATTTGAAGCAGAGTGTGCCACAGGGAGTATTTGAAGTTGAGAAAGTCATGGAACCCAAAGTTGGGAAAATGTCTGTGCAGAGGTTGGGTCATGATCTCACGAGACACCAACCATGCTGTGATGGATCCCTTCAGTACTGATCATACACTGAGCTTCCCTCTGTTTTGTAGAACCCATAAGTCACAGGTCAATCCTTGCCTCAAAGGAGACATGCTGGCCCACCTTGTGAGATGTCAAAGGACTCTTGGGTCCCAGAGTAATTGGCATACTAGAAGAATGCCAAGTGCATGGTCCAGAACCTACCAGGAAGAACCACCAATGATGTTCAAGGGCTGTTTTCTAGAGACATAATTCTAGTCCTGTAATTGGATGTCTTTTCAGTCACTCATTGTGTGGTTATGATTGACGGAGGGTATGCCTAGGGATTTAATCAAAGGTAAAGCACTTGCCACACAGGGTGAAGACCAGAACTCAGATGCCCAGCACACACATAAAACGGGACAGAGCAGCTTGCTTGTCTGATCCTAGCGTCCTACAATGAGAAGGGAGGCAGAGACAGGAGAGTCTCTGGACTCTAAGGGCCATCAGGCCTGGTGTGCAGAGGGAGAGAATAAGGAAATCCTGTCTAAAACAAGGTGAAAGGTCACAACTAACACCCTATGTTCTCTAACCTCCCCATGCATTCCACGGCACTTACATGCCCCACACACATAGGTGCATTAACACACACATACACAGAGATAGAGATTTCTTTTGTTTTCTATGTGCAGTATTAGCATTAAATATTTATCAGAGAAACTCCCTGCTAAACACCTTAGAACCTAGTTCAAAGAAAGAAAATAGACAAGAGAGTCAGTGTATGACAGGGCTTTGAAAGGAAACTTGTAGACAGGATGGTTGGGGACCATTGCCCACTGCAATCCCTGGCAGTGAATAGTGGTCAGTTTGTCAAGTACATCGATGACCAACATGCCAAGGCCAGAGTGAACCTGGCATTCAAGGGACAGAAAGACACTGAGGCCTTAATCCTGGGAACTTGAAAACAAGTGGTAGGAAGTCACTCTGAGATCTGAACTCCAGAGTGAACAGGAGGCAACGTGGAGCAACCGGGGGGTTCTCAAGAAGAGGACAGGGTGGGATGGAGGCAGAGACAGGACAATGCACTTATCTCAGGGCTACTGTGACTACTGAGCACACCAGCATGCTCACCCCACTGAGTTTCCAGGAATTAGCTGTAACTCCTAGCATGCTCTACCCACGCTGTGTCTTATGAGAAATTTATATAAATACTAAACTGCGTGTAAACAGCTGGCAGTGTGTCCTTCTCAAACTTATCCCATAACAGAGTGACTGCGACTTCGCATTTTGCAATAATCCTACACAGCAGAACATAACAAAAACCATGGACTGTCCCCAACATCCGTGCCTTGGCTAAGTGATTGACCATCCACAAGCCGTTCATAACTTATCATTCCCCGAGTAGCATCCTGTGGCGGGGATTTTTCATCTCGAATTTAACTTTTTTTTTTTTTTTCGTTCTGATCATTAAAAAGGTTGGAGGTGGAATGGGTCCTTTTCCTCTTGGCTGCCAGGAAGCTCCTGTCTAAAGCTGATGAGAAATCCCAGTAACCATTTCATGGACATCGTCAGGATATTTGCTTTCCTTCTATTTGTCTTTCTTATTGTTTCCTTTTTATGTCCCTTTCAATCATTTCGAGGCTGCATGGAGTCTGTCAAATAGGAAAATGTTGTGCTTTTAAAATAACCCTAGGCTGCCTGACATATACTTTAGAATTTCTGCATTTATTGGTGATGGGCTGGGACTAGTTAGTGAGTCAGCAGATCAATCCACTATGGTTAATAGTGTCTATAAAAGTGGATGGCTCAGAACTTCAGCCAAGAACGGATCACCCAACAAGCACTGTTTCTGTGAGAAAGGCAGCTTGTACCATAAATCCAAGGCCTGACTCTTTTCATCCGAAGAGTTTTAAGCTTCACGTAAAACAAGAATGTTTCCTGTTATGTGAAGGCACTTGCCAAGGAGCCTCAACTTCTGTCTCCTTTCCTGCTGAACTTTAAGACTCAGAGAGGCAACTGTCTGCTGAGGCTGTTTTGTCTAGATCTGGATGTGGGGCAGGAATCCAGCAGCGTAAGCCTCAGCTCTTGGGCTCCAACTTATGAAGTTCTAGGATGCACCTTCACTGTATGGTTCCTAAATGACAAAAATAACTTAAAGTAAAAATTCATCCTCTCTCTGCTTCTTCAGGGTAGGACGGGGAGATGGGGTGACTGAGGCAGGCGAGACCTGTGTCTCTGCGACCAAACACTGACAACCATTTCTGGTCAAAGTGATTTCCAGGAAGTTTCTCTCTCTCTCTCTCTCTCTCTCTCTCTCTCTCTCTCTCTCTCTCTCGTCTGTCTGTCTCTGGCTCCCTCCCTCTCTGTCTCCCTCCAATACCCCCCTCATTGATCACCCAGTCAATTTCAGTCTCATGATTCTGGCATTCACTGGCACTGTTCACCACAACCACATGGCTGTTATTAACCACAAAGTTATCTCCACCTGGAACCCTCATAAACACCATCCAGAATCAAGATTGTTGTGGGGCGGGTAGCCTCAGGGAGGGAGGAGGGAGGAGAGAGGCAGCTTGGATGGAGGAGGGAGGCAGTCAAGAGGGAGGAGGGAGGCAGCTTGGATGGAGGAGGGAGGCAGCTTGGATGGAGGAGGGAGGCAGTCAGGAGAAGGCTTCTGGTCATTTCTACATTTGTTCTGAAACCAAATGAACAGCAGACTCCTAAAGAGCAAGGATATCCATTGGGTGGGGGGAACAGAGAAAGGAAGAGACAGAGAAAAGCCAGGGACAGGAAAGTGGGGGGGACATAGGAGAGGGAGATGGAAGAGACAGATGACCCACCTTCAGTTCACACCATTAGTGTTTTAGTGCACATTAGTGTTTTGCTTTGTTTGAGGTAAGATCTCATATAGCCCAGGCTGGCCGTGAACTTACTATGAAGAAGGGAATGACTGTGAACCTCTGATATTCCTGCGCCTGTCTCCCAAATGTTGCATTTACAGGTATGAGTCCCCACTCTCATTTTATTCAGTGCTGGAGATTGTGCCCAGGGACTGATGCTCGAAAGGCAAGGACTCTACCAACTGAGATATCCCCAACCTAAGCACATGCCAATGTTGAGTACACAAATTACAGGTAAAAGTTGACAAACTGGGGCCCTCTGGACAAGCCTAGCCACTACCTGTTTTGTAAATAAAGTTTTATTAGAATAGTGCCATACCCAGTCTGTATCCATACTACCTGCTGCATAACACAGTGGTAAAGTTGAGTGACTAGGCTACGAGACCCAGGTGGCCTAAAATATTGATTGTTTGATATCCTTCCCCTTTCACAATAAGCCAGCTCCTGGGCTATACATTTTGTCATGGCCCCATTCACACATACCTTTCTTTACTTCTCTCAGATACATAGTTGCTCCAGGTAGACACTCCCATTATCCTCTATACAAAGTCATGAGGAACCCCAATCTGTTAGCATTCTCTCAGAAGTTGGGAAGGGCTCAGAAAATGTCAGAAAATTCTTATGAAGCCTCGCCTTTCTCAGAGTTATATAGGAGAAGGAAGGGTACCTGGGGGGCTCCTCAGTTGAGCAACTTTTTCTGAGTCATCCATACTGTGAATGGGAGTCTTCCATAGTGTAGCTGCCCAAAAATTGCCCAAGGAGCTTCCCAGGGATATAGATGCCTTAAAGCCACTCATACTTCTGTAAGTGACTCCAACAAACTCAGTGGTGGACCAAGCTAAACTAGACAGAAGGAATCCTTACTTTGGTCTGTCTGCCCTCTCAATCTGGGGTAAAGAGACATCTCTTTATTCTCTCCAGGGGAAGTCACATGATGACTTCTTCATTTGAAATAATGATCCGTTCACAGGAAGCTACAAAGGCCCCTTCTCCTGGTTTCTCCAGTGGCTGTGTGGCCATGGATCTGTCCTTAGATGTTGGGTTGACAGGCCACCATTGGAGGTGACAGGCACACTTTTAAGCCTGAAAGTGCTATACTGTGGGACATTTTCAAAGGTAAAAGTGGAAGCTGTGGAAATCCTTTGGCAACAGGTGAAAAAAACACAAGGATACTTAATGATTCCTGGGGAATTACTGAGTCCAAGAAGGACAAACAGCCCTAAGAAAACTGGGACTCTTTGCTACACAAGAGCAGCCCTATCAATCTTATCACCAAGACTTTCGGATAGGAATTGTATATCTTATTACCAAACTGGTCTTCCTCTGGAACCTCAACATCTCTACATTTGAAGAACCTTGAGAAGGATGGTGGCTCACTGATACAGATGACTGTTTACTGATACGTTCTAAAATGTCTCAGTCCCCCAAGCAGATGATAAAAGAAAATGTGGTGTCTGTTTATTCAAATGTCTGACCACTGTCTGGTTCCATGTGAAGAGGGTTTCTTTGGCACCCTCCCCACCACCACCACCACCACCACCACAGGAGACAGGCTCTGTATGAAACAGTTGGTGTAAGACAAGGTTCTCAGAGCTCATCTGCAAAGGAGAAAAAAGCTTCAGGGTTAGAGTCATATACCTTTCCCTCCAGATAGTGTTACCAAGGGTGCCTGAATTTAAGGTATAATGTTTGTGTTGAATGAGGCTGGCTGCGGTCAGAGGCTATACGTGTTTGGGTTTATAAATACAGCTGGTAAGTAATATTGATAATGTTTTTAGGTTTGTGTTGTTGTTATGAAATGAAATCTCACTCAGTAGCCCAGGCTGGCCTGAAACTCACTATGTAGACCAAACTGGCCTCAGATTGACAGGGACCCTCTTGCTGGGTCATGTGATCTGAATATTTGGTTTGTTCTGTGTACCTCGGAGCAATGGCTTTTGCCTTCAGGAGAACTGACCTGCAAACCCTCTGGGTCTGGCCACTCTTGAGTTAGACACACATGTGTGGGTGATTGTACACCCAGGTCCCTTCTCAGAGCTGGAGTCTGTGCAAAGGGATCTGAGTTCTTTCCACTACAGGCATCAGGAAGTCAAGTCACCTACCCAACAGTGAGTCCCCAAGTTCTAGATCAAAGCCTTGTGTGTCTGTGTTGGTTGAATAAATACTCTGTTTTGCAAGTCCAATTAGCCTTCCTGGAGAGTAACTGAATCTCTTGCTTTTAGAGAGAAACAGAGACCAGTTGGGAGAGTTGAGTGTTTACAGGAAAGAGTCTAGATGGCTGACTTTTCAAAACCCTTGCAGAACCATGGCACAGAGCATATTTTGGAAAGGGAGAGAGGAACACCTTTGGGTAGCCCAGCCCTTAGCTCCATGATTGGGCTTCCCTTGCTCCGCCTCCAACATACATGACACAGGTTGCATCTCCGGCATGAAGCCCAGTGGAAGAAACACCAACTGGAGCCTTTTTTAGATGCTGTGAATGCTGCTGCATCGTGTTAGTTACCTGTCTCATTGCTGTGATGAAACCAACTTAAGGAAGAACAAGTTCACTTTTGTTCCCAGTCCAAGGGTGTAATCCGTCACAGCCTGGAAGGCATGGTGGGTGGAGCTTGAGGTGGCTGGTCACACTTCATCTGCGGTCAGGAAGCAGAGAAAGATGAATGCCAGGTGTGAAGCTCACTCTCTTTTAATTCAGCCCAGGACCCTAACTCATGGGTTGCTGTCACCCAGAATCATATGGGTTTTCCATCAATTAATCTGGTCTAGATAATCCCTCACAGACACTCCAGAGGTTTGTCTCGGGTGATTCTAGAACCTGTCCAGCTGGCAATAACAATCATGACAGATGAGAACCTCAAAAACATCTGCTGGGGAAATAGCATCGTGCCATTTCCGTTGCATGGGGAAAAGATCTCTGTCAGTCTCTTCTGGAAGGATGGTAGGGGGCAGAAGAAAGGTCTGCACTGACTTGGGGGCAGATGTCCAAGAAGGAAAGGACCAAATGGCCCCTGGTTCCCCTTTCAAATGCACCTCCTCTTCCTTGAAAGCAGTATGAGGAAAACTTTGGTTACTTCTCTCCAGCATGGAAAAGGAAAATCACTTCCCTGCCTCCCTCACCAGTCGGCCAAAGTCTCAGCCACAAAGTAAAGCTCCCAAACCCAGCTCTTACTACATGATCCCTGAGTAAGCTCAGATATTGACCTATCGCCTGAAAGAACCCACAATTAGCACGAGGAGTCTAAATAGGACATTTGTAAGTTGGGATTTTAATGTCTGTAATATTTTCAAGAACTGAAAAAAAAACTCATTTCAGCCTGCATTATGTTTGGAAAGTGGGTTCTGTGGAAGAAGCGATGAGATCCGATCGGGAAAGCTTCCATTTTGTCAGCAGGTGATGAGCATGTGGAAGAGCCCATTTGTTTTATGGGAAGCCTTCATTAGGAAATGAAAGGTTGCACCTGGGACCACTTTGTCACAGGTGGGTGAGCCACAGAAGACAAGATGGGTGCTACTGCTGACACTGGTCTTTCCCAGCAGGCTGTTGGAAAGCCTGGAATCCAGGGAGACAATAGGCAAACACATAGAAACCCCAAAATGTGTGATAGATCAGATCGGGTCACCACTTGATTTGATTGCCATATTCTATTGAATGTAACATGCCGCTTCTCATGAGATGTGACACCTTATCTGACACCCTCAATGCAGACACCAACAGCCCACAGTGTTTTCTGTTCATCCTTAGACACTATGCATGGGAGGAAACCTTGAGCCAGAGAGCTGGCAGGTTCCAAAGTGGGGACTTCACAGACCCATGTTTTCCCATCTCTTTCATTGGCCTTCAAGCTGATGCCTGGTCCTCATGTTTGTTATGAGTCTGGTAGCAAGATGGCAGATGTGTCTTCATTGCTCACATCTGCTTTGCAAAAGGAAGAAGAGTGCCATCAGTCAGGATCATGGAAAAGAACAGAACCAGGCCTGGGGAGGTGGCTTAGTCGGTCAACTGTCTTCCTTGCAGGTCAAGGGTTAGGGCTTGGTCCTCAGAAGTCATGCCAAACTATAAGCTATGCCTTGCTGCATGCACTGGCAACCTCAGGGCTGGGAGGGAGAGACAGAAAGGCCACTGAGGTACACTGGCCACTTAGTGTAACCTAAGAAGTGAGCTTCGAGACAGGGACAGCCTGTCTTAAGACAAGGCAAAGTGGTGGCCACTGACATCCAAGACAACATCTGGCCTCCACATGCACACACACACACACACACACACACACACACACACATGAAAAGAGGAAAGAAGGAGGAAGGGAGGGAGGAAGAACAGAATGGAGAGAGAGGGAAGGAAGGGAAGACAGAGGGAAAGAGGAAAGGGATAAGAGAAGAAGTGGACTTTGTAGGTCTGTCTGACTGTCTGTCTGTATTTCTAAACAGGGAAAAAAGTATTTACATGTACACATTTTGGTTGCAGCCAAACAAACCCAAAATCTGTAGGTCAGCCCGGCATCACAGAAACTTAGCAGCCAGAGCTGAAGTTCACATATCCAAGCAGAATTTCTCTTTCCTCAGAGGCACCTCCATTTTGTCTTATTGTCTTCAACTGATTGGGCAAGGCCCAACCGCCTGATGGAGGATGATCTCCTTTCCTTAGAAATAGTTATCATTCGCTTTCATCTTACCTTTAGGATCCCTTTCCTGCCACATACAGGCCACCACTTCCTGCATGGCAGGGCTAACACACAGACATTGCAGAAAAGGGAACAATGGGGGAGAGCTTCAGGCCAGGTTTGCCTTGCTCACCAGGGAAGCAGTTGGAGGAAGCAGGGTCACATGACCATTCCTAGCAGCAAAAGGGGTGGGGAGGAAAGTGTTCAGTTTTCTGGTATCCATAGGAGGGCAGGTATAGGCAGTTCAGCTGTGATTGGCATTCAGTGGGGCAGCCCTTAGCATCTTCCCTGAGCTGTTTATTTACTGGACACTTAATGAGTACAAGACACTGAGCAGCATGTGCTCCTCAGGTTAGAATCCTGTTATTCATTACTGAGGATAATTAGGTGACATTGGCTCCCAATGTAGAAAACTCATCCCTTCCACACTCAGCAACTGAAATGGCCTTGTGATTATAGCAGTGCCGTGGGGCTTATTATTTTAACATGTAAGCTAAAAAGTAAATCCAGGGACTGGAGAGATGGATCCACAGCTAAGAGCATTTCCTGTACAGTCCTGAAGACCAGAGTTCTGACCCCAGTACCCACATAACAAGACAAACATCCCATACACACTTGTAACCCCAACTGCGAGTTGGACAGAAACAAGAGAATACTGGGGACTAATGGCTTCTACCTAAGCAAGAACCTTCCCAGGTTCAAGGAGAGACCTTGCCTCAAAGAAATAGACAGCAAGTGACAGAAGACAACCAATGCCCTCTTCTGGCCTCCATACACATATCCAAGTACACACACACACACACACACACACACACACACACACACACACACACATTTCAAAACAAAACAAAAACATAAATTCACTTAGAGAAAAGTAGTCAGTGAGTGGTAAGACAGTATGGTAGCCATGAGACAGGAAAACCTCAGTCCCTGGATTAGAATGAAGTTCCTGCATGTTCCCACTGGCTACCTCAAAAGTTCAACATCATGCTGCTCATGTTCCCATGGGTGTGGTTTATGACATATCATGAGTCTGCTTTACATTTCTGTAATGAAATACTTGAGGCTGAGGACCATATAAAGAAAAACAGTTTATTCAGCCCATATTTGGGAAGTTGAATTTCACATAACATGGCATACATCTGTCATCCCAGCACATGGAAGACAGAGATAGGAGAACTACTGCAGATGAGACCCTCTTGGTCTGCATATGAGTTCCAGACCAGCTCTGGCTACATAGCAAGACCCCATCTCAAAAATAGTCAACAAACATACAAACTTGGTTTGTATTGCCTGTGATACCACTTATTTATTTGAAGTAATTTTATTTTTTAGAACAAGTTTTGATTTGCAGGAAAACTGAGAAGCTTACAGAGAGTTTGTGTGTGTGTCCCATGCCTGGTTTTCACTCTTAACATCCTGAAGCAGGTGCACTGATTAGTGAATGTCCGCCTTTCCAGGTGATTTGCTTAGTGCTTGCTCTTTTGCATCTGGGTCCCCTAATCCAGTTGGTCCCCAGCTTGATTATGTTGTGAGGCCTGGGATGACGTGTGACCAAGCACAGTATCTTCCAGTCTTTGGGGATCTTTGGGGACCCTGACCCCTTCCTTTCTCTCTCTTCTGTTTCCTGGCCATATAGTCACTCCACTGAGTGCCTCCTCCACACTGTCCACCCTTAACACAGCCCTATGCGCAGCAAGACCAGTCAATCACAGACAGGAGCCAACATACATTAAGAGTAAAATCAACCTCTCCATTGATGACCCCATTTTGTCAGACACAGAGACTGCTGGGTGACACTCAGATGTTCTCTGAAGTCCACTTTAAGACCCCACCCAGGGTAACTCTGCACATGTAGCCAACACTTATCGGCTGACACCTTCTCAGACCTTTCCCCTTGGTGATGTGTCACTGTGACCAAATTCTTCACAGAGTTATTTATGGGAGTATATGTGTTACTCTCCGTTGCTGTGATTAAAAAAAAAAAAAAACACTCTGTCTCAATGCAACTTAAGAAGCTTTATTTTGGCGTACAGTTTCAGAGGTCTAGATGTCAATACCAGTGAGGGAAGCATGTAGCTAGATCTCAGAGCTGAGAGGTCTCAACCAGTCATAGGAAGCAGAAAGAGAACAAACAGGAAGTTTGGTGAGACTATAAACTCCCTGATTCCACCTCCTCTGATATGCTTCCTCCACAAGGTACCACATCCTAGAATTTCCATACCCTCCCCAAACAGCACCACCAACTGGAAACCAGCCACTCAAATACCTGATCCCATGAGGGACATTCCTCATTCAAGCCACCACACCTGGGAGCCTGTATTTTCTCACGAACTGGCAGACGCATACATACTTGGGGTAGGGAGACAGGAGACCACCTCCAACTTCACAGTTTCCAATCCCTTCTGGCTCAGATAAAATAACCTGCCCTGTGGCCACATGAGGAAGTAGCCCAAGCCCTCAGCTCTTCCATTCCAGCTACCCTCAGGTAGGAAGAAACCTCCACACTGAACAATCGCAGGCGCCATTGGCAATCATCATTCTGTTTGACCAGTTGGCAACTCCAACCTGCCAGGCAGCGTTTGCAAAAAAAAAAAAAAAAAAGAAAGAAAGAAAGAAAGAAAAGAAAAGAAAAGAAAGAAATGTAATTAGCCCAGGTGAGGCTCATTAGAACCAGTCTGGAATTCTGCCATCCATACCAGTCGATTTGTGCCAACCCTTGATTTTAATATCAATGGCCTTGCTGACAAGGACCAGGCAGGCTGGAAGGGAGCGTCATACCAGCCAGCCCCCTCCCCTTCCCCCTCCCCTTCCACTAGCTCTCACTGCAAGATGAGGCACCCTGCTCATCACATGAGATCTGGCTCCTGAGTCAGTTTCCTGAGCTTCTCTTCTCTAACAGGCTGGGCCCCAGGTGATCTTAAAAATTAAATGAAGCTCAGAAAATGAGACACATAGGATAGCCAGAAATTAATAGCCCATCCCTGGCTCCAGCAGAACTCTCGACTATACATCCCTTGTCAGTTTCCTTGGAATTCCTTTGGGCTTTTGTTACTGGCGAAGATTCAGCCTGAGATCTCACAGCTCTGGAGTGTTTCTGCCATGAGGTCCCAGTGCCCCAAGTATGTCCTTGTTCTCGTGCAAAATTTAAAATGGGCCACAGTAGCTAGTGCTATCTTTTCTCCCCATAAACTGAGATATTTATGTGAGTGCAGTATCTGCAGAGTAGGTCTGTAGACTGGCCTCTGGATACTGAAAAGATGACAACTAAAAATTCTCACTACAGGAGGGGTATGGAGGCCCATGCCTTCAATCCTAGCAAAGGCAGGTGGGTGTCTGTGAATTCAAAGCCAGCCTAGTCTACACGGGGAGTTTTAGGATCGTGTGTGTGTGTGTGTGTGTGTGTGTGTGTGTGTGTGTGCGCACGCGCGCGCGCACGTTATCACCATCACCAGCATTATCATCACCAATCAATATTATCATAACCTCCACCATCATTATCTCCATCGTCAACGCAGAACACTGATAATTTAGCATGCTGGGTACCGGGCTTTGCAAACTGCTGTATTCTCTCATGAATGCAGGTGTTGAGGAATCCCATTCCCACAAGATTGCAGAGACCAGCTCAGTGAGCCAATATCTACTTGATTGAGATCAAGTTAATTCTTGACTGTGCACATCTCTTGAATAATTTGAGGACAGAGGCATCATTGCTTTAATGTTCTAGAGAAAACCAAGAGTGGGTCATTGTAGAGTGTTTTGTTTTGTTGTTGTTAACAGAGTGAGAATCAAAACAGAGGAAAGGAAAGAGGAGAGGCTGAATCAGGTAAACTCACAAAATAATACTCCTGTGGCACATGCATGAGGGAAAAAGTAGTGACCATGGTACTGTGTTGACCTTAAGCAGGAAAGGAGATGGATTCCAATTCGCTGCATTACAATAGATGTGCTTCAGGGGAAAGGGTGGACCCTACTTTGGAAAGGTTAAAAATAAAGTTTGTAACTTCTGGTCCCTTACTTGTTCCTTAAAAAAAAAAGAAAGAAAGAAAAAGAAAGAAAGAAGTACCATAGTAAAATCACAATACCTGTTCTCCATTTGTTGAAGATGTACTTACAAATATACACACATACATACATATACACACATGTATACATACATACGTGCACATATATCAGTTGCAACTGGCTGTCGTCAATATGACAATTGTGTGTGAGAGAAAGAGTATATCATTTGGGTGCGAGCAACAAACACTAACTCTGGAGAGTTCTGTCAAGTCCAACATCCCATGAGAGCTTGCAGCACAGCTCCTACAGAGGGAGGGGAGGTAGTAAGGGGCTCATCCTGCAGGAAGTCTCTGTCAAGCCCTCATTTTGACTTGACATAGGCCAGTCCAACATGTGCGTGCTCTGTGGGTGTGAAAACATAGAGAACAACCATACAGAGAGGCTGGGGTCAGGGCCACCCACCCCCCAGAGAAACAGACAGCATGTGCAAGAGAAAAGAGAACAAGATGGAGATTCCCTCTATGAGGTGCCATCCAAACCTCCCTGAAGAACTAAGTTGCTCTGGAATGCTGGGTGCCTGTTGGTGGCTCATGGTGGGAGGAAGGAGAAGGATTACCTGAGGAATCAAGGTCTGGGATAACCCACCCAGAGCACCCTCCTGCTTTTACCCTGATGTAGAAACCCCTGATTTAAAAAAAAAAAATGAGATACCAAACAGTAGTCTCAAAGGAACAGGGCTGCTCAGACTTGCTGCCTTCTATGCTGAGAGCATCTGAGGAAACTGCCTCACTGTAAGTCAGAGCCTACTGGTAACCATGACTCAGAAGCGACTGCAAAAGAATTCACCAAATGAGAGCTTGCTGGGTGTGCATTTAGAAGTCGGATCCCCCTCTCCCGCTCTCACATTATGTTGATTATATCTTTCATCCCCAAGACTGGGGCCAAGAGTCTCGCCCCTCCTCCCCTCCTTCTGTAATCCTCACCCCTCATTTCTCTCTTCTCCCCATCCTCAGCATCCAGCCACCCTACGGCAGTGGCAAGATTCCAAGGAGTTCATTAAATACCTGCCACCTCCCAGTTGCCCACCGGGCATTCCCAGCAGCCCTCGGGGCCATGGAGGTCGGGGAGAGCCAGACAGTCACCCGAAGGGAGGGTTCTGCACTGAGGATAGGGAACCCCGGTCTTTGCACGAATGAGATGAGCCAGCAAACAGTTAACTAACGGTTTAATCCTTTACAGAAAAAGTCAAGGAAGACTGGTGATTCTTGATGGCAATGAAGGTGTCACACATTGTCTAGAGAAAGTTGTGCCTGGCAATCTTCCCTTTTTCGGATGCCTACCCCAGTGACATTTCATCTCACATCCACCTTAATGAAATGCATAATTAACATATTCTAATTGTGCTGAGCGCTGCGATGATTTTGACAGAACTCACTTTCCATGTCTAATTTGATGCTAATTTAATCTGTTCCTCTCCCGCTGACATGACCTTTCTTGATTGAGTTTCACTGAGGAAATTTTTTGATGGATTGATTTATCAGCAGCGCGGAGACAACAAAGGCTCAGGGTGCATGACAGAAAATAGGAAGGGACCGGCCCTCGAAGCCAGTGCGCTCTGAACTTGCTGGCTGGAATGTCCTCTTCCCAGAGACTGCTTGTCTGATCTACTGATGGAATTTGAGCAATGTGACAACCGTGGGTGGGTTTGATCTTGCGATAAAGACAGTAAATATATCCTATTGTGGCTACAGTGCTGCGGAAAGCGTCCTCCGCAGCAATCCGAAGGAAGCCGAGGCGCCCCTGCCATTGATTCGTCTGTGGATTCATCTCTTCTGGCTTTGATTCCTGGATAGAATGCTGTGTGGGGTGGATTGGGAAAGACAGCGACCATCTTAAATTATCATGAAGAGGCACTTCCACGGATGGCGTGGGGCATGGATTCTCTGCTTTTGCTAAAACTTGATCTTAGATGATTGCGGGTTTTCCTGCAGAGTTCCTCATACCCTAATACAGTGTATCCAGAAGGATCTTTGTCCAGTCCCAGGTCTGAGTCTTGTAGGTAGGTGTTGAGGACACAGAGCAACTGTTGTGGATGCTGTCAGCTCTCATAGTCAGCTGGCTGAAGGAACATTAGTCTTTCTCAGGCTGCAGACTCAGAGGTAAAAGCCAGACCTCCCGTTCAAGGAGACTCACAGAGAAAACCCCTCAGCCTGTACACCACATAGAAATGGCTGGTTTTCAGAAGACTTTTAGGCCATGGATCTGCATGGTTAGATCAGGGTGCCTCAACCATTCCAACCGAGCCATTCCATTTCAGGCCAGGGAATTCTTTGTTGGGAAATGGGAGAGTATCTCATTCTACCCAGCTTGTACCTGCTAGAAGTTGGTGGCAAGCTCCCTTCTGGAGTTAAGTCCATCAAACTGTCTACAGAGCTTGCTATATATCTCCCTAGGGTCAAAAGAACCCCCCAACTGAATACCACTGACATATGAGAGGACATCATAATGTCACAGCCCCACCCGGACTCCATGCCCCTCCCTCTTATTAGTGCCCTGTGTCCTCTCACAACCTGTCTAATAGCAACCTGAATCCTACTCATCCGTTCCCCAGCTGCTCTTCTGTCAGAGTACCAATGAATACACTGTGTGAAATATTGATTTATCTATGGTCTGTCTTTACTAGTTAACCTTTGCACCCCATCAGATTAGGACCTTGTCAGTCCTTTCACTGGTTTTGTTTTGTTTAATTAGGATAAAACACACATGATATAAAATTTGTCTTTTGGATTATATTTTTAAGAGAGAGTCTGTGTGTGTGTGTGTGTATGTGTGTGTGTGTGTGTGTGTGTGTGTGTGTATGTGTGTGTGTATCGGCTCCTCTGCAAGAACAGAACATGCCCTTAACCACTGAGCCCAAAACTTTCTGTTTTAGTCATTGCGAAGTGTTCAGTCACACCACCATCTCATTTCAGAACATTTTCCTCATCCCTAGAGGAAACCACACAAGCACCTCTTTCTCCCCTTCCTGGTCCCCCCAGGAACCAATCATTTATTCTCTTTGACTATGAATCTTCCTGCTCAGGACATCTCACACATCTCGAACTGAGAAGAGGGAGGGGCATGGAATCTGGGTGGGACTGTGACATTATGAATGTGGAATCATTCATCTAAATGGGAGAGTCTGTCCAGTGACTCCCTCATTCATATAAGTGAGAGGGTCTGCCCACTGACTCCCTGATAAGTTTAATATGAATTTACAACACAATTCCACCCCAACATATGTATCAAAAAGAATTGAAAACAGAAACTCTAAATAAAAAAAAAAAATTCAGAGAATTTAAAATTTAAAACTCCTGTACAGGAATATTCATAGATCTTCTCGTCACTGTAGCCAAATGCTACCCACCTGCTGATGAATGCTAAACAAATGTGCTGTGTCCATAAAAGGAAGTGGAGTGCTGATGCATGCAGTGCTGCAGGGAACCCTCGCCTACCTCTTCTTTCTTGTATCTTCATCAGCAAGAACAATACCAGGCACCTGGTAGGTATCCCATAAATGCAACCTGAACCCATGAAAGGTGTGGAAAACACAATGAGAAAGTTAGGACAGCCAAAATCCTGGCTAAATGAAAGCAGCCAGGAATGGTGGTGTTGATTGTGTTTCTATCAGTTTATAAAATGAGAAGGAAGGAAGGAAGGAAGGAAGGGAGGAAGGGAGGGAGGGAGGGAGGAAGGAAGGAAGGAAGGGAGGGAGGGAGGGAGGGAGGGAGGGAGGGAGGGAGGGAGGGAAAGACTTTAAAAACCGAGAAACCAAACTGATATTGACCTGCACTTTTTTTTTCTTTTTATAAAATAGTTGGATGAGAGAGAGGAGCCCGTTACATAGAGGACACTAAACTTGTGTGCTGTGTTGTCTCGGTGTGGCGATCTGCCTCATCATCCCAAGTTTTCTTTTTGTTTTTAAGCAGATCTGCTCAGGGTGCTCACGGTAATAGACGTTTTTCTTCAAAGCAGTCTCCCCCGGGAAGATGAAATATTCATTCCAATGGTTGCTCCTACTGCAGAGACTTTTGCAAAATATCTTCAGGAGTTGCCTTATGAGCCCCACAAGGCTAGCAAGCTAATGAGATTATAATCATTATAATCATACTTGATCATACATCAAAAGCAGTTTAACTCAGTGAAATGACTTGGCCTACTCCGATAGCCTCTGTGTTAACTGGCATCTGGCTTTGTTCGTGGACTAAGTTGCTCTATGAATTCAAGCTGGGCTAAATAAATTTTGAGTGTACAAACCCAGAAGTGAGAAAATTGAGGCTAAATAAATTCTGAGTGTACAAACCCAGAAGTGAGAAAATTGAGGC
>CAJQZJ010032083.1:5701754-5729203 GCA_907164525.1 Lophiomys imhausi
TAAATAAGAGTTAAATAAATAATAATTTAAAAGTTCGGTTTCAACCTACTCTCAAAATAAATATATTAACAAGGTGGAAAGTGGTCAAGGAAGGATATTCCATATCAACCTCTGACACTCACACCCATGAACACAATATACACTTCACACATACACCCAAATAATAATAAGGACATAGAAAACATAGGCTTTTAGGAGTTCTGTGATAATCTCTGGAACATTCAAAGCACCATGCTCTTTCACTGGCTTCTGTCGGTCTATATATAAGTCCAACTACAGTCTGATTTCAATTATTTTCTCTTAAGATGTTTTCTTTATAACTTTAGGAATTCCAAGTGGGATAAGTGAATGAGTCACAATTTCAGCTTTTAGTGTATCGACATGATGATATCCCACAAGTTCTTAATTCAAGAAAGTGTGATTCAGCTTTCATTTGAGCACGCACGCACGCACGCACACACACACACACACGCACACACACACGCACGCACACACGCACGCACGCACACGCACACACACACACACAGACATGTACATTCATGCACACATGCACTCACACACACTGAATCCATGTGGCTGGCCCATTGTAGGCACCAGACTCAATACACCATAGTACCAAATTTAAGCCCCTAGTTTTATTCTTTTGACTAAAGGGCCATCCTGCAAACATGCTTCCATTATGTCACCTGGATTGGGAGATGAACATTCTAGAGGGATGTCACTAACTTGAGGGACACCAGGCAAAGTAAAGAATCCATTACCACAGATGTTCCACTTCATGACACATGATTAGTTTTAGTTATTTTTGCTTTGCATGTGGTATTCACACCCTTCTGGCAGGTTTCCCCAGGGTTACACTGTTCTTCGTGACCTTGTGCTTTGTGGGTGGTCTGAGACAGAGATGTTGGCTTACACAGGAGCTCCCCAAATGTTGACTGGAACACAGAATGGGGATTGGATTGGGAGCAGAAGTTCAATTCACTAATTGTATGGATTCTTCTCCTAATTTCCCCTGGAAGACATGTTTGTTGATTCATTTAGTTAACGGTTATTTTCTACATGTGTAATCAGGATGAACCCATGATCAAAATGGTCCTTGTTTCTGTCCTACAGAGTTCTAGCTGTTACTGGAGGGCTAGATAATTGGGGAGATTGGTTCTTTAAAGACTTATTTTTAATATTTATACGTCTATGGGTAGGATGGGGAGATGAGTATATGGATGTGAGTGCAGTTGTCTTTGAAGGTCAGAAAAGAACATCAAATCCCCTGGCTCTAGAGTTAAAGATGGTGGTGAGCCTTTAGACCTCTCAGGATTGAGTTCTGGGGACCAACCTCAAGCCGTCTGCAAAATCAGTGTATGCTCTTCACTGCTGAGCCATCTCTCCAGCCCCAGATTTGTTCAACAAGAAAAAGAAAGTTTTTAAGAGAGGAAAAAGTAATTACATGTGATAATTGTTCTGAGGGAGAGAAGGGGATTCCTTTGGGCAAAATGGTCAAGAAATGCTTTGTACTGACCTGCAAATGTTTTTGTAACATTGCTCATAATAGCCAAAAACTAAGAACATCCAAATGTCCTTCAACTAATACATGAATAAATAAAGTATAGTTTATCCACATAATAAAACGCTAGTGAGCAATTAATAAAACATGAAGTACAGACACATGATAAAATAATGATGAACTTGAAAAACATTACTCAATCTAAAACCATAGCACCCTGAACACACCCAGTCTGCCTGAAAAACATTAGTCAAAGTGAAGGAAACCAGATACAAAAGACTTCACTTTGTGTAATTCCACTTCCATGAAATAGCCCAGAAAGCAGATTTATAGAAATGCAACACAGATGAGAGGTTCCTGGTGGGTGAGGGTGGGAAGGAGTCGATATTGCAAAGAAAAATTAGAAGTCTTCGTGAGCCAATAAAAACATTCTAAAATTAAATTATGATGAAAATTGAATAGCTAAAATCATGCTAAGAGCCCACTGAATTATACTTCTTAAATACATGCATTTTACATATGTAAATTCTGGGTTCTTTTGTTTTTTTCTTTTGTTTTTATTTTTGTTTTTGTTTTCGAGACAGGGTTTTTCTGTGTACCCCTGGCTGTCCTGGAACTTGCTCTGTAGACCAGACTGGCCCTGAACTCACAGAGACCTACCTCCCTCTGCCTCCTGAGTGCTGGGATTAAAGGTGTCCGCCACCATGACTGACTTATGTATGTGAACTCTATCAGTGAAGTTGTTAGAGAACACTCTAGGAAGAGGGATCTGTGACAAGATCCTGTGATGAAAGAGAGGCAACATAAAGGCAAGGATAGTTTGAGCATGCTGAGGTGTCAAGAGACTAGGGAAGCCAGCAAGAGGAAGCTCACGTAGGACCTCAGGCAACCCAGGACCAGCAGGAGGTATTTATTAAGGAAGTGTCATGCAGTTGATTTGCAGTATACCACATTCAAGAATAACACAACTGATACTGCCCATTTACTATTTTAGGGACGGACTGATACTAATTTATAATCCCATGAAATAGTTGCCGTTGTCACAAAGTAAAGAAAATAAGGCAAGGGTGTCACACCAGGGAAGCCTCAAAGAACTGTCTTTCGATCTGGAAATCGTTGTAGCCCCACAAGTTCCACGGAGCACAGTCTACACAACCTCACGGGCCCCACAGTCAGAGGCCTCCCACTGTGGGCTTCATACTCTGGTGTCACCTTCTTGAGGCACTCACTAATTTGACAGGAGGCCCCACACTTTTCTCAGACTCCACAGTAATTATGCAGCCATTACTGTCGACTGGTGGTCTGGAATCTTCACTACAAGCTGAATTTTAACCCACAGAAGTTAGGTAGTTGGGGAAGAAAGGCAAACCCTTAAAATGAACTCAGAATGTCTTTCGTGAGTCCATGCCAGTAGAGAACTCCCAGATTGCAGTAGGTTCTCAATGGGGTTGGTGGGACAAAAGGCTTAGGGCACCTTGAATTACCAGAGGCTATGGGCGCTAAGGTTTGGGGTTAGCTATGTAGGAGAGCCAAAGCCCTGCTCACTCAGCTTCTTCTTCTTGTCCTTTATTTATTGGCAGGATGTTACTTGGCAACATTCTTTCCAAAGAAACAGGGAACAGAGAAAATAAAGATAAATAAAAATGAGTAGAAAAGAAAACTTCTAAGGAAAGACTTTTCATTGGTTGATATCATTTTCCTCTCAAGAACACCTAAGTTTGTAATTATTCTCTGTGCAAAAAAAAAAATCTTTAATAAATACCATTCTTCGAATTAAATGATTTTCTCAAATGTACCACCTATTTTCCACCAGTAAGGGTGAATCCAATTTCTCTCTCTTTCAAAGACATGAGCACTTTCAATAATCATTATTACATAAGACTTTGTCTGAATATAAGAGCTCCATAAAAATTATGTTTTTAGTGTTATAATTATATATAGAATTATTTATGATGATAATATTTCTACATTATTATATAATTGTATTATTGCTAGAATTTGTAATAGAAGAAAATTCAAATTTAAACGCAAATCTTCTATTCAATTTAAAATAACTCCCAACTCATTTCAACTTCTAAGCTAGTAAGGACAAGTAATAAAAAAAAAAAATGGCTTATGGTACAAAGTTCTCCAATTGTGTGTGATCAAAATTTGACTACAAGTGCTGGACGGGTGACTCATTGGCTAGAGCAGTTACCACACAAGTGTGAACACCTTGAGGCGGAAACAGAAGTGACATGTCTGTAATCCTAGCTCCTACAGTGACATGGGAGGTACAAATGAGACAATCACCAGAAGCATACAAGTCATCGAGAAACCCTGTCTAAAACAATGTGGGTGATAGTGATCAAAACCTAAAATCATCCTCTGACCAAGGCATGTACTTGCACACATATACACAAACACACAAATGGTTATAAACCCATGAAAATGTGATTGTACCATTTTGAGACTAGTACAGCTTAAATGTGCCTCTTGATATGTTGAAATAAGTATGTTCTCTTCCCTGGTAGAGATACTGCTGTGCTGATGGTGCCTAATCATGAGCCCATAAAGTCCCCTCATCTTTGATGTCTCAGACAAATGTCTCTTGTGGCTCTCGTTAGATGACCAGACCTGGGACCTTCAGAGTCTATCTGTTCTAGAGTGAGCGATAGCAGACAAGGTGACAATATCATGGCACAGACCACCAGCAGAGAGAGCAGAGATGTTTCTACAAAAACAAATATTAACTCTGCTCTTAGCCCCAGCTTTTCAAAGTGAAGAAACATTCCTGGGAAGTTCCAAAGAATCTGGTTAGTTTCACTTTTACTTCGGAACCTTCTAGGACCATGGCACACCAGGACACAGGACTTTCTGGCGATTCAGAACAACGCAGCAGCCAGTTAATATAATTTGAATATAATTAGGACCCAGAAGGCAGTTCTGGTCTCTGTGTCTCTGGGGGTTGGGGTGGGCAACCATAGCTGTGGGCTGTTTTCTTACATTCACAGGATCCACAGAAGTGTTTGTCAAGGAAGTTGTCTGTAGTTAGGATGTTAACAACGCTGCTAACACTTAACACAACTTTCAATGGCCTATGCTCTGTGCAAGGCCTAGAGAACTCTACTTAACCCTCACAAAACCCAAAGATTTCAAATCATTCCCACTTTTCAGAATGATGAAAATGAAATTACAGGAATTAAATGTCCTAAATCAAGGCCCAGATTTGGTAAATGGCAGACACAAAGTGTCAAATGCTAAGTCTATTAACTAGTGTGCTAAGACCAAGTTGTTTCTTGTTGATGTTTTCTTTTGTTAGGTTTTTTTTTTTTCTTTTTTTTTTTTAGAACAGTTTCCTCTAGCCCAAGCTGGTGAATTCGCTGCATACCCAAGGATGACCTTGAGCCCCTCACCCTCTTGCTTCTCCCTCCCAAGTGCTGAGATTACAGATGTGTACTGCCACACCTAGCTAACATCTTTATTTTCAATCTTTTTTTTTTTTTTTTGGTTTTTTCGAGACAGGGTTTCTCTGTGTAGCCCTGGCTGTCCTGGACTCACTTTGTAGACCAGGCTGGCCTCGAACTCACAAAGATCCACCTGCCTCTGCCTCCCAAGTGCTGGGATTAAAGGCGTGCGCCACCACCGCCCGGCTCTTTATTTTCAATCTTATGTGTCCCTCCCAGTGGCCAGGCTGACTCCCTTTGGCTGAAGCTGATGTGGGGTTTTGTACAACAAGGCCACTTCCAACCTCTTCCCATCTGGGAGAGGCAAGTTCAGTCTCTGCAAGTGTAGGAGAGTCTAGCACATGGAATTCTACACAAAGGTCTTCAGTCCCCAACCCAGCCTCCCAGACCTCCCCCAGAGAGCTGTATTCTCAGGCCCTTTCCTCGGTGTCAGCCATGAAGGCTCTGCAAACAGGATATACCCCAAAGCCTGTCAGAATCCGTGCACAAATCCACACAGATGAGCACGCTCCTCTATCATTTACCCAGGATCTTTGAATTTAGATGCTGGGTCAAGAAAGAATGACAGTTTTGCAGGAAGCTGTTCTTTAGGAGAAATGATATTTTTAGCATCTTCCCTGGGCCTAATAAGTACATATTGTCCCGGTGACAAATGACAGCTCTTCTGAGAAAAATTACAAGTGTGGATCTTGAGCTAAGTCTCTCTCTCTCTCCCTCTCCCTCCATCCTTCCCTCCCTCCCTCCCTCCCTCTCTTCTTCCTCTTCTTCCTCTTCTTCCTCTTCTTCTTCTTCTTCTTCTTCTTCTTCTTCTTCTTCTTCTTCTTCTTCTTCTTCTTCTCTCCCTCCCTCCCTCCCTCCCTCCCTCCCTCCCTCCCTCCCCTTCCTTCCATCAACCCCTCCATCTTCCTCCCTTCCCCCTCCAGGTTTCTATGTAGCCCTGGTTAGCTGAAACTCATTGTGTCTCCAAGGCTTGCATCAAACTTGCAGCCATCCTGCTGCCTCAGTCTCACAGATTCTGAAATTGCAAGCATGCACCACTGTGGCCTGGGCCTCTCGGCCATTCTGCTGGTGGAGTGAGTGTGGATTCAGCGACGGCGGGATTATAGGTGACCACTAAACAAACTCCTTTCCATAATTCATCTGGAATTTTGCTTTGTTTTGTTTTGCTTGTTGAGACAGGGTTTCTCTGTGTAGCCCCGGCTGTCCTGGAACTCACTCTATAGACCAGGCTGGCCTTGAACTCAGAGGTCTGACTGCCTCTGCCTCCCAAGAGAGTGTTGGATTTAAAGGAATTAAAGCCACCATACCCGACTTCACCTTGAAATTTTGAGTTCCCATTGATCTCAGCTAATGGAACTTGCTGTCTCAGTCATTGTAGCCCCTTCTTACTCACCCTTTCTTTTCATCAATATTTTATAAATGGAAATAAATAGTTGGCTATCTAGAAATTCTTTTTTTGTTATTTATTTTGAGACAGTGTCACACTATGTAGCCCAGGCCAACCTGGAATTCACAAATGCCTCTGTCCCTGTTCCTGCCTCTGCCCTGCACGGCATTTTTTAATGGTCTGTTTTTTATTTCTTTTCAATTTTTTTAATTTAATATATAATTATATCATTTCCCCCTGCCCTTTCTCTCCTCCACTCCCTCTCCAATTTGTGGCCTCTTTTTACTTAACTGTTATTAACGTGTGTGTGTGTGTGTGTGTGTGTGTGTGTGTATGTGTGTGTGAGTGTGTGTATGTGTGTGTGAGTGTGTCTGTGTATGTGTGTGCATGTATGTGTGTGTGAGTGTGTGTATGTGTGTGTGTGCATGTGTGTGTGTGCGTGCATAAATATGTAAATACAACCGCTGAGTCTGGTTGCTCTTGCTTGTACGTATATTATTTCAGCGCTGACCACTTCGTACTGGATAACCAGTTAAGGGTTCATCCCTAGGGATGACTAACTCTCCCACTCACAGAATTCCTTAGTTACCCTGTAGTTCTTTGTCTAGGGATTGGTCCCTTGAGATTTCTCCCTTTCATATTAACCTGTCTATTGAGACTGTCATTACTCAGGTCTTCTTAAGGCAGCCATATTGCTGAGATATCATGATGTCGCTTCCCTGTCACTTCTAGAAGACACAGTCTCAGCAGACGGTCTGGTCCTTTGGCTCTTACAATCTTTTCACCCCTTCCTCTGTGATGTTCCCTAAGTCTTAGGTACAGGAATTGTGTTGTAGATCTATCTACATCTATCTATCCATTGAGGTGCTACACCCCCTGGCCAGTTGTTCTCTGCATATTTATCAGTTGTAACGCAATCAGCTTTCTGTAATGGTCAATTTCTGTTGCAAAGAAAAAGTGCTTTGATGAGGGCTAAGAGCTACACTTATCCATGGGTATAAGGAAAAGTATTTTATTTTCTGTTTAGCACTACATGTTTAACATTTACTTAGTGTGGGTGCGTTCATATGCAAGCATGTATGTGTGTGTGCTTGTATGCATGTGTGCACTTATGTATACATGCTCGTGCCTGCATGTGCACACTCATCCATATGCATATGGAGGTCAAACTTGCCCAGCCTCAGAAATTCTTTTTTTGTTTCTTTGTTTTATTTGGTTTTTGAGACAGGGTTTCTCTGTGTAGCCCAGGCTGTCCTGGACTCACTTTGTAGACTAGGCTGGTCTCGAACTCACAGAGATCCTCCTGCCTCTGCCTCCTGAGTGCTGGGTGTTCATTTATCCCAAGGATGGAGAAGTGACACTGTCATTCAGTGGTCAGAGCTGGAGATGCCAAATACACTGAGATATACAAAGTGATTCCATGCTTGGAAGACCTCCCTTGGGGTGCTCCACCTCCTCCTTCTCCCAGCTCCGTCCACATGTGAATCTGAATTTTACAAGAGCAGAACCACATATCAGAAAGCCACACTTTGAAGGTCTACTGTGCATAGCTCTCAAGTCTCCTAGACACACAAGCCCCAGTCCTAAGGCATGTGCAGCATACCAGAAAATCACACTGCGTAACTCTCAAGTTTCCCAGACCCTCAAGTTCCAGTCTATCTTTATAGTTTCTGGAGTTGATGTTTCTACGGATGCCGGTAAGCAAGTGATTGCTTTATCACATGATCTGGTATGCCAAGACCAAGTATTTGAATCTCAACACACGAATTAATTTATTATGAATACCTCTATTCTGTCTGCCTTTTTCGAGTTGTGGTTGTGCTTAGGTAGTTTAAGAATGTGAATGAAGTGTTCAACCTGCCCATCCCAACCACACATGCTCCCCTTCATCCCTCACCTTCACCTGTCTCCCTTTGCCTTGGGACATTTTCTTGGCCTTGGGAGAACTACACTGGGAGGTCTTGATGTTGAAAGGCAGAGAGAAGACCACCATGCTCACCAGTAATAATGGTAAATGATATCAACCTTAATAAAGGTCAAAGTTTGACTCCCAACCAAAAGACTAGCGCATGTGGTGGGGGGAGGTCCAACTCATCAGAAAGTTCCTTCTGTAAAAATGCCCAAAGATGACAGATATTCTGACTTTCCCATCATGACTAGGGACTCACCACCTCCCTGGAGAAATAACAGCAGATAGGAAAATGCTCCTCAATCTTTAGAATGTTCTAATTTTCCTTCCTTCCTATATTTTTACAACCAAAGCTAGAAAGCCATGGTGGGGTTGTTTTCTTCCTGTCTTCCCTCAGATCTCCTCTAAAGCTTTCATCCCCTGTCTAAAAAATGGAAAGGGGAGGAGAGAAAAGACAGAGCCTAAATTAATGCCACTCCCACCCTTTCTTCCCCCATGTACCCCAAATCTGGGATTGTTCCCTTGCAATGTCAGTAGTTCACAGGAAAGGCAATAAATTTGTTGTTGTTTCTCTCCAAAGTCTTGAAAATAGCATGTTACCAAAGAGTCCAGAGGGAAAATCCCAAATAGAAAAGCCATATTGGCTCCCGGAGCACAGGGTCTTGCCACAGGACATCATGTTGGCAGAGCTGTGCCTACAATGACAGGATGCGTACCAACTCCAACAGAACTTCCAGCGGGAGTTTTATGACCTTCTTTCATCCAAGCTGCTATTCGGGCAGAGGCATGATTGCTTCTAATCACTCTGCTTCTGTGACCACAGCCAAGTCCTCTGTCAACTTGCCTGGTCCTGGAACAGTTCAGAGTTTTAGGAAAGAGAAGCACTCAGAGGTGCTAATGACCACCCTCCAGGATGCTGGCCCCATGTGCCAGGAGGCAGAACAGCCAAAGGTAACAATGCAAGTGTGCAAAAACCATCCTTAAAAAGAGGATAATTAGTATGCCTGTTACTAAAAATGTGTGATTTTTCACTAGTCAAGACATTCTTTGTCCTTGATGTTTATGCATTTCTCTGGCTCCTGATGACATGCTCCGGAATGAAGGGAACGTTTGTCATGAAACAATTGGCACATTTTCCGTTTCTAAAACATTCTCTTAAGTGGCCAGTTGGCTTTTAACCTAGGCACTTGGTGTGGTGCATATGTTTGTAACTGGGATATCCTTCACAAGAGTTTGCTAACTGAATCATTCAGTGTTCACACACTACCCATGCCAAGGTTTCTAAACGGCCACTTTGCCAGGACTCAATCCTATATCGTCTGGGAGCTTGTCATGGCTAGGGCTTTACAATCACAGATCCCTGCTTAGAATAAGTCACATCGATACCAAGTATGATGGCTAACTTTAGTTGTCAACTTACACAACATAGAACAACCTGAAAAGTGTCCCAATAAGAATTATCTACATTGGGTATGGTCTGTAGGGAATTGTCTTAACTAAGTAACTCGACATGGGAAAGCCCAGCCCACTAT
The DNA here is from genome assembly GCA_907164525.1 of Lophiomys imhausi. Classification (NCBI taxonomy): domain Eukaryota; kingdom Metazoa; phylum Chordata; class Mammalia; order Rodentia; family Muridae; genus Lophiomys; species Lophiomys imhausi. The sequence goes on from CAJQZJ010032083.1 coordinate 5,711,530, forward strand.
GAGTGGTACCATTCCCTATGGAAAGGGTCCTGAACTATATAAAAGTTAGGAAATTGTGTTAAGCCCTAGCAAGAAAGCAGGGGAGCACATATGCATTCATTTCTTTCTGCACTTGGCTATGGATATGATGTGTCCATCTTTTCAAAGTCAAAGCCCTGACTTTCCCACAAGGATGGACTGTAACCTGGAACTGTAAGCTAAAATAACCTGCTTTCTTCCCTAAGAAGCTTTTTGTCACAGTATTTTATCACAGAAAAAGAAATGGGTGGAGCCACTGTGCTAAGAGACAAGCAGATATGCTGGAGTCTGACAAAAGGAAGATGTGTTTTCCCATCCCCAGGTAATTATACACTGACCACTGATGTGAGGGCCAAACCTCCTGCTAGTAGTACTGCCAACAGCATGTCACATCAAACATTCAGCCCGTGTTCTTTAGCTCTCTCACCCACGCAACTCCTTCCAGGTATTGGTCTCTCTTTTTTCTTCTTTCAAAATAATCTCCCAGAGTCACAAACCTCAGAAGTCTCCCAAAAGCCTACCTCATCCACAATCTATTCTAATTCTTTCCAGAGATTAGAACCCTCCTTTTTCCAGAGAACAGAGTCTGTACTCTTTTGGTTTCCTATTCATTCACAATCCCAAATTGTACTGATTCTTCAGGCCCAAGGCCAGGGTCAGCATCCATTTAGTTCTCTTTCCTCTAATGCATTGGAGACTTAGCATTCAAGCTCTTGACATACAAAGATGGGGAATGTTAAGTGTCTGTCCTGAATCAGTCTGGTGCCCATATTCTACCTCACCTGGAGAGGAGGATGGTCCGTCCATCTCTGGAAGAGCTATTTGGGCAAGTCAGCAAGGATGCAGTTTATTATCCACTGTGGAGGCAAAGTTCCTTCAAATTCCCTCATCAGTACTAGAAGTTGAACTTCCAGTCCCAACAGCATCCATGGTTTGAGCATGTTTCTGTAAACCTGATGGTTTTGTTTGCCTATCTAACTATCTATTGTCATGAAAATCAGGTCGTGAGGACCATTGGCAAGTTTTGTTTGCTTAGTTGACTGGTTGGTTTTGCTTTTGTTTTGATGTGGGGTCTCCCTGTGTTACCCAGATTGGTTTCAAAAGCCTGAGCTCAAGGGGTCTTCCTGCCTCAGTAACTCTAGTAGCTGGCACTACAGCATGCTTTGCTCATAACAATGTTGTCATTTATGTTGAGGTGTTAGGGTGCAGACCAAGAGCCTTGTATGTGTGAGCCAAGATCTCTAGTGCCAACTGCATTCCTCTGCTCTACCCACCTTTTTAAGGAAATAAAGTTCTCCTTTTGTGTGTGCAAGCACGCAGACCGATTTCATGGGTGATGATAAACATGTCGTTGCTAAGGTCTGGTTGGCTGTAATCTAATGTTATGTCCACCTCTTACCTTTATTGATAGTGGTCGGCCACCACTAGTTCATCTTCTTCTCCCAGAAGAGACAGAAATAGGCTGCCTCCTAAGGTTGTCTTAGAAGTTACATGAGAGATACAGTGCCGAGGGTGAGACAAGCCAGAAGGGCTCCTTACAAATCAGATGCAGCTACTGTTGTCGTTGATGTGACATACTCTGGTCTATGTTCCCTTTGGTCAATGACTTTTGTTCTTTCATATTCTTGAAATGACAGAACCAAGTGTCTTTTCAAATACCACTAGTGCAGATACTAATACACAATTCCTGCTAGAGAGGCCGTTTGCTCAGGTTATCTCGTTTACTCTTGGCCATGATCCCATGAGGTGCTGAGAGTGGCAGCTCAGCTTTGCAGGGGGAGGACCTGGGTGACATCTTCAAGCATAGACAACCAGGATCCAGTCTTGTCTGTGACTCTTTAGCTGATATCCTTAGCTGCATTGGACGGTGCCTTTTTTTAATGCCAAATGATTTAGAATTTTGCTAACTCACCAAGCACTCTCTTCTTCCTAATAAGACTGGATCATCTTTACTGTGTACTTTGTATTGCAAACCATGACAGTGGGTAATGCTGATTAACACAATTACACTACAGGGGTTCAGGAAAAACATGGTGGGTGAAACACTGGCTGCCACAACAGCCTGACAACCTTAGTTCAGTCCCCAGAACCATGTAAAACCAGGCTTCAGTAGCACACTCACCTGTAATCCCAGCATCCCTTGGGGAGATGGGCAACAAAGATAGGAGAATCTTCAGAAGCTAGCCAACACAGCTTATGTGACATTATTCTAATAATAATTATAATCAAAGTTACAATATTCAAGACACTGTCTTGAACAATATGGCAAGTGAAGACTGATACCTGAAGGCTGTTCTCTGACCTCCACATGTGCCATGGCTGCTCCCACCCACACCTGTGCACACACCCACACCACTGCATGCATGCACAAATTTACACAGCTGGTTAATTCTTCCCCTTTTCTTTCCTCTGTTCTTTCTTCCTTCTTGATACTTATGGGGTTGTTTTCTTCCTGACCAGGAACAAAAGGTCACTATGCAGCTTGAAGAAAGCCCCCAAAGATAGCTGTCCAGCAGTTACTCTGTGTGTGTGTGTGTGTGCATGTGTAGTGATCACAGATGCAAGAAAAGGGCGTGAGATCCCCTAAAGCTGGAGTTACAGGCAGTTGTGAGTTGTCTAACATAAATGCTAACATCCCTGCAGACATGCTGGGTGATATTAGTCCTCTGCAAACCCTCCTGTAAGAGCCATCTTTCCAGTGTTAACCAGCAGCCACTTTCTTTCTGGGGCTTGATCCTTTTGTCTAGCTGGGAGCGACATTCTTGTAAGAGAAATTGAGTTGTAAGGTCATGATATCGTCACACATTTACCTGTCGCTTAACCAAGCCTTTCTACCAGCAGGATTTTGGACTCCGCGGTGCTTTTTATTCTTGTGATACTACCCAGTGCTTTCATTTCTCATGAGAATAAGGAGAAGAAACAAGCATAATGGTGAACACTTTTGACTGGGGAAATACACTCAATATGTTTAATTTATTCAGGTCAACTTGATAAACTTTTTGGAGCCTCACCAATGTGACAGGCTCTGTCCTGGGCACTGAAGAAATCAGCATCCTTGTGTCCCTGCAGTTCCCATTGCAGTGGGGAGAGGCAGACAATAAACGAATAGCTATGGGCTGTATCTGGCATCAGTAATAGAAGCAAGCAAAAAGGACACAGAGGGTAGTGGTTAGGAAAGAGCCTGCTTGGGAAGGGTGGTACTTTCTCTGCCGCTAGAATGAAATTAGGAACCCATTTCCTAATTTCTGGGAAAAGCTGACCAGGGGACAGAGAACAGTTAAGTGAAAACTCCTTGAGGCCAGCAGTGCTCTTGTGTGTAAGAATGGGCAGACAGAATTGTGTGGGGCAGTATGGTGAGGCAGTTCCTGGAAGGAGATGAGTTTTGCAGAGACAAAAACTTTAGAGCCAAATGAGTTTGGATTAGCACACTGAGTGCACGCGTTTCATGCTACCTTGTTCTTTAATGGAAAGATGGTAACGCAATGTTCTTTAAAAAAAAAATCCTCCTTGGCAAACTAAAACATTGGAAAGCCTTTGTCGATTTCTTAAACCTTTTTTTAACCTGGTGTGCACATTCTAGAAATCTGGGGACGTCTGTGGTAGAAGACATCTTGTGGCATTCTGTAGGTGGAAGTCGCGAGGTACAGAAGGAAGTAGGGGATCGACGTCCCTGCAGTCATGCTGGGTGACATTAGGCACAGTTTCTATTTCTGAGTCCTGCTCTTCTAGCATCTAAAGGGAGAACAGTTTACTGAGACTCCCAAGCCTGTGAAGGTACCTGTCAGGCATGAAGGTCACCAGCCAGCTTGGTCTGGGAATGAAGGAACATGGGAGCCTCTCCAGGATCTCTGAGGAAGCTGCCTGTTCAGTCTTCACATGGGAAGGAAGAATAGGGACAGGTCAATGCCTTAGATTCTTCTAGGGAAAAAAAACAAAAACAAAAATTGTGAGGATAGAGTTTCACACTGGTTAACGTTAATGATAGCAGCTATTTCATTTCAAAATAAAATTTTAAAATGAGAAAACTCAGACCTGTGTGGTTATACATTCCTGTCTTCCCAGAACACAGGAGGTGGAGGAAAGAGGATTATGAGTTCAAGATCATCCTCAGCCGTGTTTGAGGCCAGCCTGGGCTACATGAGACCCTGTGAAAAGAAAAGAGAGATAGATAGATAGAGAGATAGATAGATAGATAGATAGATAGATAGATAGATAGATAGATATACAGACAGATAGAGAAACAGAAAGAGAGAGAGAGAGAGAGAGAGAGAATGGAACTCATGTGAACCCACCAAATACATTTGTGTACTGGGCATAATAAAAACAGAAGCAAGCCTGGAATCAACTTCCAAACACTCACACCAACTTAACATGCAGCTTTAGCTGTCATCAGTGGCAGTACTGGGGGCTCCCCCCTCTGGCATTTGTAAATCTCAGCCCACCTGCCTGAATATCTACCTTAAAGTCATGACGTGGAGCCTTCAGGAGCCTAAAAGACAGCCCTCACTTGCACCTCCTTTGTCCCAGTAAATAAACGACTTTAAGCAGGGTGCCAGCACCCTTTCCAGCCCCCTTTTCTCTGGCCTTTTTCTGACCACCATTCTTTGGTTTCCTTCCAGTCACTCTTCTGATGAGTCCTTAAAAAAATTTTTTTTTACTGCTTTGCACAACAAAATGCATCCAAGCCAAGAATATGGATGTTTTGCTCTTGGGAGAAAATGGGAAAGTTCACAGAAAAGAAAAATGACATTTGGTGAGTGAGGCCATTGTTGGCGGCCATGTTCGTGAGTAAGATTAGATAATGATGCAATTAGGGCTCTATCTATAGTCTTCTATAATTCCCAACATGTGCTGACTTCCTTGACTGATATGGTATTTACTCATATATCATATCAATTTAAAAATCATCCTGTACTGCATGTCCAAGAGGGATGATAAATTATGAAGAAGATACATTTGGTGGAATTTTAAAAGGGGTGATCTGATTTCGACCCGAGATGTTATTCTGAGGCCACCCGGTCTTTCTGACCTTCTTTTTATCTTATCATTTGTGTTCCAAATATTTTAAGTATTTAAATTGCCTCGCTTCTTGCTTCCCTAATGAGAGTTTATTTGTATCTTGGACATAACTGACTACAAATGACTTTCTTCTGGTTGTTTTTTTCAGTCCAACATCCATGGGGGAACGGCAAAGATCCCAATACCAGAGAGAGAGAGAGGTGATTTAATACTTAGGAGGTACAGGTGATGAGAAATAATGGGATTGGGGATGGATTTGCAGAGTTTAAGCCAACAGACTTGCTAATTGATGACTTGTTTGAGGGATTAGTAGAGAAAACAAAGAGTTTTTCTCTGTGGCTCTGCGATTTCCAAATTTCCAAAAAGTCTAAACTACAGATTCATATTCTCAAATTCCAACCTGCGTAGAGACTGCGTGTGGCTACACGCACTCCTTCCCGGGCCACAAGTCATGTCACAGTAACAACTCCCATTGACTTTCAGTAAAAAGACAACCTGCTTTTCTTGGGCTACATACCTACTCTCCCAAGCATGGCATGCATATTGCCTATATTGACAAAATGGCTTTACATTAAAAATCATCGTGTTCTTAAAGTAGCCTTCCACTGTGTGGGAAATGGTGGTGTGTTCCCACAGTCACAAAACGCAGGAGGTTAAGGCACAAAGATGGTCACGAGTTCAAGGCCAGCCTGAGGTATGTGGTGAATTGTAGATCAGCCTAGACTAGAGAGGAAGACCCTGTCTCAGTAAGCAAAACTGAAAATGGTGTGGAAAGAAGGGGTGGAGAGACCTAAGGAGATGACTCAGTTAGTAAAGTGCTTGCTGTATGAACATGAGGACCTGAGTTTGATGCCTAGAAGTCACTTAAATAGCCAAGCATGTTGGCACAAGTTTGAAACTTCAGCAAGGGCAAGGCAGTTAGATTCCCAGATCTCAATGGTGAGACAGCACAGCCCAATTGGCAAGGTCTAGGTCTCAGTGAGAAACCATCTCAAAAAACAAAGTAGATGACAGGTGTGCACACACACAAATAAAGTCAAGAAGAAGAATAAATAAGGATTCAATTTGAAAAAATAGAGAGACCCTTATCCCTTGAAATTCATGTGGACATAATTTCTAAATTGTGTATGTGTACACATAATCACATATACACATCCCAACACCAAACTCATGATTACCATTTTATTATTGCTTCAGGGTGAGACTAACATAAACAAACAAACAAAAAGCCTAGTCAACATTTTAAACTACTAAGAGAATAATAATGAGAACATACAGAATAATAATGAAGTGGCTCTAGAACATACAACAACGGAGAGTGAAGAGGTTTGCCATGGTTTATCCATGAAAACGACAGGGTGATGAGGCTCAAATTCATTTGGCCAGAAATCCCCGCAGCCATGGGCTACATTACTCTACAGATCAAGGAGAAAAAGAAGCCTAAGTGGAGACATGGAGGTAAGCTGATGGAGTCTGTGGGCGACTCAAGAGCTCCTCACTCCCCAAATGAAATAACGGCTTACTAAATGGAAGCTGAGTGAGGAAAAACACTGATAATTGTCCAATAAATCTTCCTATATCCTCCCATTTGTCATCTCAGCCTTTCCTTGTCTTTTTTTTTATCCAGGAAGAGAAGTGAGATGCAGACATAGCAATCAGTGGCCATACAGGGAAGCCATGAGGCTGCTGGCTCACCCAACATGGGAGCCTCTGGGCTTGTCAATTCCTGGGGGTGATATCAACACTATCCAGTAGGATAAGTGACAATTAAAATTGTCGTTTTCCCCTTTCTAAAGCTATTGGGGAATCTCTCTTTGTTGTACCCAAATCATGTTTGCTGCCATGGCCTTTGGACCTGGATCAAGGCGGCTCATGCTGTTATCAAAAAGGCTTGAAACAGGACTGGGATGTATTTCAGGTGGCAGTGCTTGCCTAGCACGCCAGAAGCCCTACATTCTAACTCAGCATCACATAAGTCAGGCGTGGTGGCACTTGCCTGTAAACCCAGCAGTGGAGAGATAGAAGCAAGAGAGTCAGAAGTCCATGGTTATCCTCAGCTGTGTAGCAAGATCAAGGCTAGCCTGGGAGACATCATACCCTATTGTTAAAGGAACAGAGAAAGAAACAAGACAAGGGTATGCTAACTTTTGTGTCTCTCCCCCAACCTAAAGTTTACACTGAGGTTCTGGGCATTAATTGGCTCTGTTACTTTACCTTCTTGCCCATTGGTGCCTAAATTTGTCTGTTTTCTATTAAAACTTTTAGTTAAAGTTGTCTCATTGAAAGAGCATCTTTTCTTGGAGAGGATGTTAAGGGTTCCAGCCCCTTACTTGTGTCTCTTTGCTTCCCAGCCACTCTCATTGTTCTAGCTTCCTGAATGTTGATGTGATGAAACATTTTGACCAAAAGCAACGTGGGGAAGTAAAGGGTTCATTTGGGTTGCATTCCAGGTCACAGTACGTCAGGTGGGAAGCCATAGTGGAAGCAGCTTGAGAAGGCTGGTCATATCATGTCCACAGTCAAGAGCAAATACACTCATCCTGCTAGCTTGCTAGCTGATCTACATGTAGCTTTCTCCTGTCTCACATGGTGCAGGACCCATAGCCTAGGGAATGGTGCCACTCACAATGATCTGGGTGTTCCTACATCAATTAGAAATCAAAACAATTCCCACAAACATACCTACAGAAAACCCCGATCTAGGAAATCCCTCCACAGAGACTCTTCTCGGGTAATTCTAGATTGCAGCATGTGGACAATTAAAACAGTAATCCCACCCTGAAGTACTGACCATGAAGCATTGACCCTCTACACACTTGCCTCTCACTTTCATGAATCTTCCTGATGGCTGAGGATTTCGAACACTGTTTCATATACTTACTGGCCATTTGTACTTCGTCTTTTAAAAAATATTCGATGCGTGTGATTAATTGGACTATATGGAGGAAGGGACTAAAAGAAAGAGAAAGTATGGACAAAGGGGATCATGGGGGGGGCAAATATGATCTAAGTACAGATACATAGAAATGTCATAATAAAACCCACAATGACTATACTACAATAAATAATATTTTTTAAATATTAAGTGCTTTGTTCTATAATTTTTCTTCTTGCCATTTTTTGGGAATTCTCACATCTTTGTTCAGCTTTCTATAAGCTCCTCAGCAATTAGAGCTCTCTCAAGAGAATGGGAGCCACAGAGCTATTTCTTATTGCTTATGGGTTCATCTAGAAGCTTCTGGTTGTAAGATGTTGTCTGTGAAGGGAACCTTTAGACTGGAGGGCCTGATGACCTCTCTCTATTACAACTCTTAAGCTCTGTCCTTGCATCTATGAACAATCTGTGAAGGAATGCAGATCCTCCATAAAATTTCACCTCCCGCAACTGGTCCAATCCCACAAGGTCATATGTTGCTGCCCCCTGAATTAGATGATGCCTTGAGTATGTGTGTTCTCTGTTTCCACTAAGGAAAATGAGAAAAACGAATGTCCTAAAGATGAGCAAAGCTGAAGCCTCCATGTGATCAAAAGCTAAAATAATAGGACTTGATCAAGGCATGGTTTCCACACCTATATAATCCCAGCACTCAGAAAAGAGGGACAGAAGGATTTGAATTCAAGGACAATCAACCTGAGCTCTGTAGCAAGACCCTGTCTCACAAAAACAAACAAAACAGAGATCTAATAAAAGACACAAGGATATTAGGCAGAAAATCTCATTCGAAATATCCCATAACTAGGCCAGAGAGATGGCTCCATAGATAAAGGTGCTCACCACTAAGTCTGAAGACCTGAGTTCATCCCCAGACACACACTAGAGAGAGCTGACTGTTGTGAATTGTCTTCTGACCTCCACAAGAGCACACACACACATATACACGCATGTACACACACACACACAGAATAGATAGATAGATAGATAGATAGATAGATAGATAGAGATAGATAGATAGATAGACAGATAGATAGATAGATAGATATAGATAGAAAAAAGTTTAAATCTTCCACACCTTAATTGGAAGCTCCCCTACTTTGTTGTCCTCAGCCTTGGCGGGTTTTCTCTCTCATCAAGTCTAGACTCTGGACACTCATAACAAAATTTAATCCTTTACACTTCTCCCCCCCCCACACACACACACACAAGATAGGAGATTCAATTAACCTGTTTGAAAATTATATCAGAGTTTTCCAAAATGAGATGTCTGTATCTCAGGTAGCAAATGAGAAAATGTGTGGTATCATGATCAACAGACACTTGCACCTGGATTCTACACTTACTGATTACAGATCTTATTTGAATGGGTACTTTAAAAACATCATGGCCACCTGGAGACTGGCCTTCTATGGATGCTAGTTAGGCCAGGCTAAAGACAGTTTTTATGTTTTCAAAAGTGAGTTAGGGGGCTGAGGAGAGGAATCAGCGGTAAAGGGTACTGGCTGCAGAGTCTTAAGGACCAGGGTTCTGATCCCAACTCCCACGTAACAAGCTACATGCACCATGCATGCCTGTAATCTCAGCTCCAAGGGGCACAGAGACAGGAGGATCCTGAGTACACAGACCACAACAACAAGGAACACATGAGGTTTTATCCATTCTTTCTTTATTTGTCCTCTCCTTTCTCACTAGCCTTGAGCTCTCACTAGCCACTAGCTCCACAAAAGACCCATGACAGGATACTGTGGATATTTATCATAACAAGATAAATGAGTTAAGTTTTCATTCCAGTTAGTGGCTTAAATCTAGATTCTGGAAAGCAATGTAGAAGGGCTGAAGAATGTGGTATCTTAGACACACCTTAAGTCAAAAGTTCCCAGAGACGAGAAGATGAGCTGGCTCAGAAACACTCAATTGGAAGTAGACACTCTTTGCTGAGAGAAGCCCAATGTTATCATAAATTATGATATCTAATTGAAGCAATGTTTCAAGAATTAAGCTGCAATTAAATCAAAATCGAAAGACTCTAATGGGACCTTTGACACCCTGGGGAAAGGGGGAAGAAATCAAAGCAACATCAAGTGTCTGTGGGGGAAAGATGGGCTTCCTTCCAGAGGGCTGACTGGTTAATAATTATCAGAGACATCTGTGATAAATTCTTGCTTCTTCTAGAAGCTTTATGATCTGGCCATAGATTTCCCCCATGGAACACCAGAAGCCAAAGCAGGAAAACTGCTGAGCCAACACAAGGGTAACTGGCCATGGACAATTACTTGGGGACAGAAATGGGTAGCAAACAGTTTGGACCTGTCAAAAATGAGTTTTGAGAAACAGATTCCAGAATAGACAGACAAACTTGGATCTGTCTCCCCAGCGAAAGGGATTTGGGTCATGAGGCATTGGGGGTGGTTTTCTAGATCTTTCCCTTTCCATTTCCTGCTATTACCCAAAGCAGAGTAATTTCTTGGAAGAAAAGTACTTTAATATCTTCACACATGAGGAATGAGTGAGCAACCACAGTTCCAAGGACAATTGGGGCACCATGGTCTTGGTGCCTCTATAACTTCGTCTCTCTCTCTGCTGAACTCACAACTGAGCTGTGAGTTCATTTGCAAATGCCAGCACACCATGGGCCTTCCAATTCAGTCCTAAAAATCCAAAACTGTAAATCTTTAGTTTGTGATTGACAAAGATCTGCTGTATGCCATCCACTGATATCCCATAGGCAAAAACAAAACAAATACCATTTGCTTCACAGCTGATGTTCACTGCCTAGTGCTAATATAGTGTGTGCATGTGTGTGTGTGTATGTGTATGATCCAATTGTATTAGCATCCTGAATCATTCCTTCATTCAAAACCACATATTAACTAGAAGTCAGTTTTGTGGCTCATCAGTTGATAGAGCACTAGCCAAGCATGCACCAAGTCCTGGGTTCAATCTCCAGCACCACATCAAATGGGCATAGTGTGGCACACCTCTAATCATAGGACTCAGGTGATGGAGGCAGGAGGAACAAGAGTCCAAGGTCATGCTATGCCACATAGTGAACTGGAGACCACATAGAACTCTGTCCAGTAATTAATAATTAATATTAATAATTATTATTATAAATTTTAAACATATCTTGACTGTCTATTAAACTACTGGGCAAAAGGATGGCTTCATGACAGGAAAAATGAATAACTTGTATACCTAAATTGGGACCAATCTTCCAAGAATACAAACTCAAGTGTGTGTATACATAGCTGGCTTCATTTTCATTCTGTGATCATTTCCTTCTTGGTACTGCATTAGATGCAGAAGAAAAGTCTGTAAGGACTGTCATGTATCGCAAGGTTTTCCCACTCAGCATTCTCGTGGGTTGCTCTCCACTCTCAAGGGACCTCCTTCCATCTTCTCCCCATGCCTTGGTGTCCCCGAGTGCTCCCTGTTGACCCATCCCCTGGGTCTATCCTCCTTACACTGATATCCACTGAGACATCCCATCTCCAAGCTACTCTCACCCCCACGCCTCTCCTAATCTTCTGTGGGCGCTTGTGTTTCCTTCCAGCTCTCCTGTTCTCAGGTAATTCTATCCTCTTCTTGGAGACTGGGGAAAGTCTTCCAGAAGCCATTCTAGAGCTATGTCGATCGGGACAGAACAGATAGAGGACCTAGGGGCTTTCCAAAGCTACAAGCTGTATGCCTCCCTTGAGTCTACAGTTGCTTCAAGAAAACCCCTGTCCCCTACCTAATCCTAACCCATCTGGGATGGGCTGGAAGGTGAATCAGAGCCCATTCTTCGGACTCACCCCAGCAGCCCACACTCTTGTTCTCCTGCGACACTTCTCCCTCACCAAATCTGATGCTTTTACCTGCCCAGGCTGGAGCCTAGGACTTGACAGAGGATGAAGATTGGCTCTGACACACTGTGTGTCCTGGATTTGTGGCCTTTGGCTTTCAAAAGCCCAAGATTCGGGTCCTTCATTCTTCAGTGTCTCCCTCATTACATTCCAGACAAAGAACAGTTTTAACAGATAAATAACCAGGGGAGAGGTCAAGAGGTACACCTGTCAAGGTATCACCCCATGACATGGGCCAGAGCCACAAAGGGCCTGAGGAGCAGAGAATGGTGGGAAGGAAGGTCTGACCAGACAAAAATGAGAAGGCTCAGGAGAGCGGATACAAACCACTCCTCTTGGGCCCAGGCAGCTTTTCCCAGATATCCCGAGGCTCCCTTGGGCATCGATTTCCTGTTTGGATTTAATCCTTCAACTCTGCAGGGATGGGAGCTGTGGAGTCACAAAGACTAATAGTCGTTCTCTGTCACTCCAGACCCAGGGAGATGCTGGCATGAGGAAGAGTGGGGCACCTGGCTCCTGTGTGAGGCAGGACTGTGAGTTTGGATGGGTCCCTGCTTCTATCAGCCTCAGTTGTCTTCCTCCTTACATTCTGAGAAAAACACTATGATACATCAGGCATCGTTTTGGTTAGCAGTAAGTAGTCAGGATAAACAGCCCCAACCCTGAAGCACACTGTATAATTTCTGTGGGAATAACTAAATCTGTGCCTTTTGTTTTTATGATGGGTTGACTATCACTTTAAAAAAAAAAAAAAAAAAAAAAAGCTCAGTGTCCAACTGCCCCTCAGTCTCCCATTTATTTAGCCTTACTAATCTCTTAGATTCTGGAAACGTGCCACAATAAACAGGGAACTTAATATAAGTTCAGGACATAACCGGATCTGATATCTGCCATTTGAAGCCTTCCCAGAACACTCCCCTGGGTGACATGCGACCTCCAGCCTGGGCTCTGCATTGTACACTGTTGCTGTTTTGAAAGCCTGGTAACATCAGAACTCTGGCCCCAGTAGACCTCCAGAGGGGGGAAAAGAGTGGATGACCTTAGCCAAGGGGAGGCGTAAGAGCTAACCAGATCCCCAGAGGAGCTGTGAGAGGAGAGGGTTTCCTCCAGAAACACAGGAAAATTTATGTGAGGACTCCACAGTTGGAAAAGCCAGGGACTGACTCCTGCTTACAGACAAATAGCAGGAAGGGACAAGAAAGGAAGACATTCATTACTGAAGGCGAGAGACCCGGGTGGGCGGGTGGTGGGTAGGGGTGACTCAGGGAAGAAAGAGGAGATCAAATGTGGAGTTTCAAAGTTGCTCTGTGAATAGTGACTTGCTGACACATCTATTTAAACCAGACTGCGGTTTTAATATCTCGCCTTCAAAAATTTTGTGGAGGCGAGAGACACCCTGCAGTGTGCATCTTCCTTTGCTGTGGTATCTTTTCTGTGACCAGTGTTTCTGAATTGTGCCCCAGAGGGGACATGTCAGTTGCAATGCTGATGTGCTAGATCCAGTTTTTACTGATTGCCAGCTGTGTGACTTCTGCAAGGAGCCTTGACTTCTCTGGGCTCTCATTCAATTGTATACAATCATGATGCCCACATCAGTCAGTTTTAAGTGAAAATGCTCCTGGGCCAGACTGAAGATACAGGATCATGAGCCCTATGGTACCTGCATTAATTAGTGCCCTCTACTCATTTAACTTTTCCAGACATAAGCGGAGAATACAGCGAAACCTGCAATTAAATGATGGCCCATTTTCTCCTTTGTGAAAATAAAAGACTCAGCCAGATCTAGACACACAAAGAAAAAATTCCCTGAGTCAGAAGAAAATGGGAACCGGAAACAGAGCAGATAAGCCTTTCTTGAAAGGGATTTTTATCACTTTGGGATGTCACATCATTAGCGTTTGATGATTTTTGTAGATCTCAGAAATGGAAAATAAAGGAGAACTGAGAAATCAGCATCTCACAGACTCTAAGTAGCGTTTTCACTTCACAGGGAAAGGGGCTGCTGTGCAGCAGCAGCCATGTGTCCCTCAGACCCCAGCAGGCCCTCCTCTGTACAGCTGGGACAGCAGAGGGAGGTGGTCCACACTTGTCAGTCAGGGAGCTCAGAGCCACTCTCCATCTGTGGGTGGGACGGCCCTCCTCGAACTCCTAGAGAATCCAGAGACGCCAGTTCTAACATTTGTTTGTGTTTTCTATTTGTAAGTATCTGTGTGTGCGAGTGCACATGTATACGCATTACAGTGTGAATGTGGAAGTCGGATGTCAACTTTGTGGAGTTGGTTCTCTCCAACTCTGTTTGGCTTCCTGGGACAAAACCTAGGTCTCCAAGTTTGACAACCCCTTGTTTATATTTTTACCTGATACATAAAATTTGTGCATATTTGTGGGTACAGTGTGACGTTGTGAAGTGTGTATTCAACGCGTCCAGATCAAGTCTGGGTGTAATTAGCATTTTCAACAGAGATGTTTTTCAGTCCCTAGTGAGACCTCACATTTAAATCCAAGGTTTTCATACATTGTTCTACTCAGCTAGGTAATGCTGGTCCAATCCTAGACTCTATGTTACTTCAAGGGTACTGGGCTTGGTAGAGATAAGCAAGAACAAGGATCTGTCCTGTCGTAAAGTGGGTAAGACCTTGGAGTGCCTCAGAATCAGAAAGGGAGCCCCTGGGGAAGGCTAGGACTGACTGTTGCAACCAGGACTCTGGGCCAAGGAGGAAAGGAAAACAGGGCCCAGAAAACACAAGGAATACTGCACTTCCTCCCAGGAAAGGACCTAGCTCCATCTTTCAGGGGGCATTTTGACCACAGGGCCAAGTGCAAGTGCCTCCCAGCAAGCCTGGCTCCCACACTAAGGTCCGAACTCCAGTCCCCTATGTAAAGTGAACCCACTGCAAGCATCTTAATGTGGCCTGACCATTTCTGCCACCATGACAAGACCATATTTATGTAACAAGCCCTGCTCAAGTATTTTTAGGTGTCCTGTTTAGAAACACACAGATAGGGGGCAAGCAAGAAAATAAATATGGAAATCAAATGTAAAAAATTAAAAAAAAAATAAAAACTCCTGGCTCTTGCAACCCGCTACCTGGGGGAATTTTCCTGTGTGCTCTTTCTACTTCCACTCAGTGGAATGACTGCTAGTCATTAAGGAAGTCTGTGAGGAGCTCACAGTACAGGAACTGTACACTGGGGCTCCCATCCTCATTTGCATATCCCAGTTTTTGATTGGCAGCTGTACATGAAATGCCATATCAGTTGAAAGTATGTTGTGAGCTGGCACTAATGATCCCATGGCTCCAGGGAAGCCTGCCATATTGTAATTTGGCTATCAGGCATGAAAGAAATAATTCTAAGTGCCAGGAATGCAAGCCTGAATAAATGTTTCACTGCTGCAGGTTGCCAAGGGTGACACTTCTGATTTAGTATAAACGAATGCCCCGTTGCCTTTGGGGTACCCAGAGTTTGCATTGTATCTGAGCTGTGTATATAAAACGTTAGTCTAAGAAAATGGCTTCAGTGTGAGATGGGAAACAGAGACCTGCTCCCAGAAGGCAGTGGAATGTTTACAAGAAGTCGCTGGATGGAAGGATTTTGCTACCTTCTGTAATGACAGGCAAACAGGGTTGGCTTTTTCCTGTGATGGAGAATAATGGTTATGTTAACTCTGCCTCGCCTCGCCTTTTTTTTTTTAATGAAATGGTCTTTTGTAAAGAAAATCACATCTGTTTCCTTTTATACATGAAAGGGATATAAATTCTTTTCTTTCCCCTCTCTATGTGTGAATCACCGGTTGATGGACTTTGGAATTAAATAACTCTTTCTGAGGTCACTCCGATGTCAAAGGCTGGAACATGGCAGCCACTTCCTCCTCAATGGCTTTTGAATCCATGGACCTGCCTGGATGGAGAGGGTCTTTTGAAGTGGTGAGGGGCTGCTTTCACTCCGATTTTTTTAGGCTGTGGTGCAGAATCCCGGTGCATCTATGCCCCACCCCTCTACCCAGGGTCTCATTGTCACAAGCCTCCCATGACTTCTCTGTTTGAAATGTCAGAAACAGTGTCCTGAAGAGCTAAGGGAGCCATGCTTCCTGCAGCCTCTTTGCCCATCTGGCTCCTCATTTAAGGATCATGTTTAGACTGGGTTGATTTTCACTCAGTTCTGTGCTGGGATATGCTGGAAGTCTAACTTTGTATTCCTTACTTGGCTGCTTGTGTATCCAGTCACTGGACCTTGTCTGCACAGGAGAGAACAGCAGTGGAAGGAAGACATCACTTAATGAGGTTACACAGTGAGTGAAAGCTGGTTGGGGTAATCAAGGCGGAGTTAGGGATGTCTGGACTCCTTCTGTTCTCAATTCTACACCTAGGGAAAAAAAACCACCCTGATAGTCAGGCTTTGTCTTAGGTGGAGCATCCTTACCCCTGTGCTGGCTAGATTTATGTCAACTTGACATAAACTGTAGTCATCTGAAAGGAGGACACCTCGATAAAGAAAATGCCTCCATAAGATCGTCTGCAGGCAAGCCTTGTAGAGCATTTATTTAATTAGTGATGGATGGGGGGGGGATGGAGGTGCCACCCCTGGGCTGGTGGTCCTGGGTTCTATAAGAAAGCAGGCTGAGCAAGCCATGAGGAGCAAGCCAGTAAGCAGCACCCTCCATGGCCTCTGCATCAGCTCCTGCCTCCAGGTTCCTGCCCTGCTTGAGTTTCTGTCCTGACTTCCTTTGATGATGAACAGTGATGTGGAAGTATAAGCCAAAAAAACCCTCTCCTCCTCAATTTGCTTTTTGGTCATGTTGTTTTGTCACAGCATTAAAAACCTTAACTAGGACACCCCCAACACATACATGTTGAAGCACTTCCCACATGTATTTGGCCACTGAGGGAATGAAAAACTAAGGCTGTTACATGACAGCTAAGAATATGATAGGAGTCTCTGAACGTCATAGTACATACCTATAATCCCAGTACTTGGGAAGCTGACTGGAGGATCCTGAGTTTAAGGCCAGCCTGGGCTCCATAATAAAACCTGTCTAAAAACAAGCATATGGTGGTGTTTCCTGACAAAGAGGCTTAGCAACCCCTGGCAAGCCCATCGCTTCTACTTTAAAGATGCCAGAAAGACTCAGCGTAAATTAGGCAAGTATTTAATGAGCATTTACTATGCATCTAAGACTACTGTGTTCTACACTGATGCCCTGAGCCCAGAAGACACAGTGTCTTACCTTTCTATTAGTTGGGAAATGATGCTGAAAGTGCAGGTAAAACCCACTGAAGGCAGAGCTGATTCCACCTGGAGTTCATTTGCTTCTGTGAAACACCGTGCACTGCTGGGCACTGGATATAAAAATAAATGGGGTGACATATGTCAGTAATCCCAGCATTTGTGAGGTGAAACAGGAGAACTGGGAATCCCAGACCAGGCTGGAGCCCATCTCAAAAGAAATAAATCAGTAAAATGAACAGTAATAACAGAGGGTCTGGCCACAAGTAACTCAGCTCAAGGGGAAATGCACTTTAAAATATGCAAACTAACCATCAACAACAACAAAAGCTAATCCACAGTAGTGATACAGGCTTTCAGGGGATAGATCATAAAGTCAACATCAAAGACCCAGGCAGTCACAGGAGAAAAGGCCAGTTACAAAAACAGAAACAAGGGGCATGGTTGTGCACATCTTTAATCTCAGCCCTTGGGAGGTGGAGGCAAGTGACTATCTATGAGTTCAAGGCCAGCCTGGTCTACATAGTGAGTTCCAGGACAACCAGGGCTACATAGAGAAATCCTGTCTCAAAACAAACAAACACACACACACACACACACACACACACACACACACACACACACACACACA
>CAJQZJ010032083.1:5751993-5783234 GCA_907164525.1 Lophiomys imhausi
ACACACACACACACACACACACACACACACACACACACACACACACACACACATCCTCAGACTTTTGTAAAGCAGGCAGCAGGCTGCAGGGCAGAATTGGCCATCCCAATTGAAAAGGTCGTTGACCAACACCAGGTAATTTGGTTTGGTTTGGTTTTTTAAGACAGAATCTTCTATAACTGAAGCTGGCCTTAAACACTAATATTCCTGCCTCCACCTTCCAAGTGCTATGATCTCCTGAGTCACCATGCTTGCCTCCTCTGGGTTCTTGAATCAGCTCAGCTTTCTTAAACAGAAAGCAAGCAGCATGCAGCCATGCCTGGGTCCTCCCTTCACCTCCAGGTGGCCAACTCACCAAATGCAGATCTCCCACAGAAACCCTGTCCCTTCTCATTCATTAGGCCTGAAATAGAAGCTCATTAGGGGAGGAGACTGCCTGTCCAGCCTGATGTCCCCAGTCTTCAGCCCAGAGCCAAGCAAGTCCTCAAGGTGCATTAGCAGAGAGAAGAAATCAAAAAGTGTTTGAAAGGCACGTCGTCCTTCGTGTAGTTCTCCAGCCTGATACCACTAATGCTACGACAAGATAAAACCATTACTTACCAGAAAGATGAATAATTAACCATTTCTCAAAACCTAGAGGGATGGGCAACAAGGAAGAAGAAATTGCACTGCCGGCCCCTGTGAGTGATAGGGTTTAAATGGCTTCTTGAGATCCAGTGCCTGTAACCCCTGCTGTAAAGTCTGTCCATTGATTTCCAAACGAGTTGAAACCATTTCCTGACAGTTTGGGGGAAAGGGGCCAAACCAATAGGCTTCCAGTCTATCTTCAACTTTGTACAGTGGGGAGCTGGCCTTGTTTGAAACCCAACCTGTCATTGCTGTTAATACTGAGATGGAACACTTCGATCCAAATGAAATCTGACGGCCTGTGCAATCCGAAGCTAAGCAGCTTCCCAGGGCATCCTTCATCACCGATCTCATCCGAGCAGGCTGATGTCAGATTGAGAGGAGTAGTGTGCTACCCCCCAGATGGCGCAAGGCACAGCTGGTGTCACACACGATTCTTCTCTGACTGCAAAGCCAGTGCCCTGAGTCTTCCCGTTTGTTCATCTTCAGTCGATCACTGGTTCCTTCTCTCCCTATTAGCCTGGGCAATGATTGGGATAATTTAGGATTTACACCACTTGATCATCTGTACAGTTACAACAAATAAAACATTTTAATATGAGCAATCACTGCCTGTTGACTGTGTCATATTGCAAGAGCTGAACAAATGCCAAGTGTGATCACAGAAGGGGGGTAGAAACCCTGGAATGATGACGGTAATAGGGAAATTACAAAAGGCCCAACAAATGGCATTTGTGTTAAATCAATAACGTTCGCTTTGTGTTTTTTTTTTTAATTCTAATCTTTCTTCAAAAAAAAAATTATCTTTCTAAACAGTTGGCAATTCCTATTCTTGTTCTTCTTCCCAAACATAATTAAAAACATGTTGTGGCGTCTACTTAAGACATCAACTTTCCCAAGGCTGTCTTGTCCACTGCGTCTTAAACAAAGATACTTGCTTTGGCATGGTGCCCTTAATTAATCATTGCAGGCCTTATTGCTGTACAAAAAAAAACAAGAGAGTCGTTGCTTAATGATTCATCACGAGCCTAATTTCTGTAGAACTTAATCAAATACAGAACTAACTTTCTAGTCAGCTTAAATGCAAACTAAAAATGATGTAGGCCTAGTTTTCTCTGGATGTTATTTGATGAAGGAAATATTGATATAGACACATTGTCAATACAGACTACTTAGGGGTTTGTGGGGGCCAGGTACTTATCTGGACATGTGATAACAGAAGCCAGAAGTCAACGTTGGTGCCTTCCTATAGTGTTCTCCACTGTGTCATTTAAAACAAGGTCTCTCATGGAAGGTGAGACTACAGGATTGGGTAATATATTGGAATTCTTTAATGAAAGTAGAGTACTTAGAGGTACAAGACTCAGTTTTTTTTTTTTCTATTTGAGAGAGTTCACTTGATGAATAGGGGACACGTACACGTACCTTGGCCAGACCTTCCACCCCAGCAACCTCCCACAAAGGAAAAACTGAGGCTGGTTAGGCCGCATTGGGAGAGACAGATGGGGTCTCACTGTGGAGCAGGAGTGAATCGCAGGAGGACTGGAGGCTGCTGGTGGGGTGAAAGTAGGTGCCAGAGTGGGACAGTTAGAGCAGCCTGTTGCTGAAGAGGGAGAAGAGGAGGCTGAAGGAGCCAGAGGAGAGGGAGCTGTGGGTTGAGGCTAATAAGGAGGGGGCTCATTAGCAGGTGGTAGAGGTTTCCTGTGGTTGAGACCTCATAGTTAGAAGGAGCTAAGTGGGGGAACAGGAAGAACAGAGGGAGGGCTAGGAGCGAAGATAAGAGAAAGCACGGATGTAGGGAACCTCCTTCCGCTTATCTGATTGTTGGCAGTAGTCGTAGAGATCCTGCATAGTACAGGATCTAAGGTGCCATTATGCAGCCATTTGGATTGGTTATCTAAGGGCTACTAGGGCCAAATTTGACTGCAAAGGCTGTAAGTTTAGAAGTCCTTCTCCAAAAGGCATCCCAAGGGGGAGCTTGGAGGTACGGTAGAAGACACAGTTTCCATGGGTGAGGAGGAGCATCCCAGGGACCCACGGAGGGCTGAAATGAGAAGGCCCAAGCTTTCCAGTGAGTCATCACAGCATGGTCAGGGTCCAGGGCTAAAAGCCCAAACAGATACAGTCTACCTAGGACTAGGATTTCCAAGAGAAGGCAAGAAGGTAAGAAAAACCATGCTGGAAAATGAAGCCTCACCCAAGGGAAAAAGTCAGCGGTGGGGGGTCAGAAAACAGGGTCAACTGTAGCCTTCAAGACTATAGCTGGGGAACCTCCTTCTTCAAGAATACCAGAAGGGTGCTGGATGCTAACCAGCCACTCCCTCAGATCCAGGAGGAGGGGGTGGGACTTACCACTCATTGGTGTTGTATGGAGCACCCAGCGATTGGTTAGCCAGAAAGTGAGTCTATTGCAAGTGGACTGGAAATAGGGTCCTGGTGTGTGGCTTAGACCCACAAGGGGAAGTATAAGAACCAGGCTACTGAGTCTTAGCACCAAATGTTATGATCTAAGCTATGGACACAACAGAGTCACACCATGTGACAGATCTCACCGGGTGGTTTATTGGGGAGGGAGTATACAGAGGCTGCTTCTGGGGAAAGGTGGAGGGAAAGAGAGAGGGAGAGGAGGGACTGGCTTTTTATAAGCTCATCCTCAGCACATGCACACAGAGAGGATATGAGACTCATGGTGACAGTGAGAATGTGTCCTATCTTGGCTTGTGTTTTTGTTTGTTTGTTTGATTGGTTGATTGATTGATTTTTCCAGACAGGGTTTCTCTGTGTAACCCTGGCTGTCCTGGACTCACTCTGTAGATCAGGCTAGCTTTGAACTCACAGAGATCCGCCTGCCTCTGCCTCCTGAGTGCTGGGATTAAAGGTATGCGCCACCACATCCGGCCTTGGCTTGTGTTTTAAGATAAGGTCTCCTACTGGTCTGGAGCTGTCCAAGTAGGCTAGGCTGGCTGGCCATGGAGCCCCACGGAACCACCTGTTTCCTCCTTCACAGTGTTGGGATTATAAGTGTGTGATTCCACGCCTGGATTTCTTTTTTACATGGATTCTGGAAATGAAACTCACGTCCCCATGCTTGTGTGGCAAGCATTTTACCCACTGAGTCAGCCCCCAAGTCTCCTCAACTAGCTTTCCCTAAATGACCCCCCACCAGCCAGCACTGCTGTGCATAGAACAGAGGACAGACACAGGCTTTGCCTCCCTGGGATCACGCTCTGGAGGGGAGCCTGTCCAGACACTGAAATATGCAATCTTCTTGGGGCACTTAAAGATACAAATGTCCAGGGTAGCAGGCAAGGGTCAGAGTCAGGCACAAAGAGGGCACTTGAGGAAGCAGGGAGTGAGGGAAGGTCTCAAAGCTCACAGAAAAGGTGAACTACATCCATCTTCTGGCAAAGAAAAACCTCAGGCAGAGGTAAACAGCAAAAGCCACCAATGGCAGATAAAAGTCTCACAAACTTCATTCCTCGAAACACCAACCCAAGATGCTCACTGGAAACAAAGTGCCTGGCTCCAGGTTTACAAACAACACACAATGCACTCCCCACTTTGGGGGGGGGGTTGTATTATCGATGAGACAGTGAGAAGCCCTACAGGAAAGTCTCACACAGGCCATTTCTTCACATAGCACCTGTTGATGTCCTACAGAGCTATGTTTCCATGGAAACAAACCTGGGGAGCTCTGCTTTCAACTCAGACCCACAATAGTGTTCAATTTCTTAATTCTCTTTCCCACATCCAGCAAACAGTTATTAGAGTCCCCTCTTACTTAGTGTCAGACACTGTGTTCTGTTGAGCTGGTCATGGATCCCACTGTCTCCAGAATAAAAGTCACTCACACCTAGGGCTGGATAGGCTGCTCAGCTATTAAGAACACACGTACTGCTCTTGCAGAGGATCCAGGTTTTGCTCTCAGCACCCGTGTTGGGTGGTTCACAATAGCCATAACCCTAGTAGCCCCGGGGGTCCGAGCCATCTTCTAGCCTCTACAGGCACATGCATATACCCTTACATAGACACATCGACAACACATACTTAAAATAAATCTTTAAAAAACTAATAAATTAGCTCACCCCCCACAGAGTCAGCAAATGACTTCCCAGGAAGATTTTAGAATGCGGACGCTGACACATCCACCAGCTCAGTGACCTAAAGCTTCCAGGGGACAGTTTGAGGGCTGTTAATAGGAACAGAACCATTTCAAAGCCCTCCTCTCATCTCTTGTGATCGTTCACCTCTTGGTCTCACCAGCATTGGCATGACACAAAAACTGAATCTCAGCAGATCTGAGTGATGTTTTTGAAGGAAAGAAACAGTGGTTGCCTGGAGATGAAACAAAAGGAAAAACCCTGTGTAATTTATATCTTCTCAACACCTTCTCAGGAAGAAGGGAACTGGAAATGCTGAGAGCCACCCCCTGCAGATCCAATTTCAAACACACACCACGGTAACACATACCCACACCCAGACCCCAGACACAGATACACAGACAAATTTTCAAAAGCTGGGTTTTTCTCCTAACAGCCTCCGGGTGAAAGGACCAGAAATAATGCTGGAGAGTGAGAACAAAACCTCATTTATTACTTATAAAACATACTTTTAAAAATTTGTCTGTGTATCTGTGTCTGGGGTCTGGGTGTGGGTATGTGTTACCGTGGTGTGTGTGTGTGTGTGTGTGTGTGTGTGTGTGTGTGTGTGTGTGTAAAACCTTGGATGTCATTCCTTAAGCACACCCACCTTGATTTTTGAGGCAAGCTCTCACACTGGGACCTGGAACTTGTCCATTTGTCCCAACTGGCTAGCTAGTGACCCCTAGGAATCCACATGTCTCCGTTTCCACAGAGCTAACATTACAAGCCCACACAACCATGCCCAGCTACAGAAATTTACATGAGCATTTACACAGGTGCCCAAGAGCCGAATTCAGCTCCTCCTACATACACAGAAAGTACTGTGTCAGCTCAGCCACCTCCTCTGCCCAAAACCACACTCACCCCAAGTACACTGATGTTTTTAAAAATCCATGCTTCTTCAGGATATCAGGAACAACAGGGCCAGAGTTAACAATATGATTGTATGAGTTCCAGCTTTTGGTTGGTTTCTATTGAAAGCCTTCCCTAGTTTTCATGCCCTACCTTGTCTTTGGCCCCATTTTACAGATCAGAAAATAGAGGCTTTACAACAATCAGTAATTTAGGCAACGTTACAGAGGAAGACAAACAGCCAACTTAAAAAAAAAAAAAAACTATCACCATAAAGTGAGGAGGAGAGGGATCCAGGAGTCACCAATGTCTCCTCCCTGTGAAATCATGTATTGGGGTTTTGATGTACTTGAACATCAGCCCCAGTTCACTGAAGCCTGGGCACCTTAAATGTGCTGAATGCTCCTGTTACCTTCATGCTCCCAACGGCCTGCATTAGTTACTTTTTGTTCCTATGATAAAACCCCATAACCAAAGGCAACCCAAGGAAGAGAGGATTGATTTGGGCTTGTGGTTCCAGAGGGATGGGGGTACATAAGGCCAGGGAGGCATGACAGCAGACGCAGGGAGCCAAGAGATCACATCCTCAACTACAAACATGAACCGGAGGAAATGAACTGGAAGTAGGGTGAGGCTATAAACTCACAAAGCCCGCCCCCAGTGATGTATTTCCTCCACTACAAAGCTGCACCCCAAACCTGCCTAAACAGCGCCACACAGTGGGGAGGGCAAGTGTTCAAATGCCTGAGACTGTGGGATACAATTCTCATTCAAACCATCACATAGCCCTGTCTACCTGCCCAGGCAAGAGCACCCATTCAGCACTCAGCTGAACTGCCCTTCTATATCCTTTCCCTCTTCAAGAGTTTTCTTTAGACAGCTGCCTAAATCTCCCAACATCAGTATTTTCCAGAAACTTCCCCGAGGGCATGAATAGACCATCTTACTGTGCCTATGAAGTGTTCCTGGAAGGTATACTTCCTTTGACCTGCAAAGCAATTGATGGTTCAAGAGCATCACAGATAGAGAGGAGTGTTGCTCAGGTGGTAGGATGTTTGCTTGCAAGGCAGCATTGCATAAGCCAGATGTGCTGATGCACCTGTAATCCCAGCACTTGGGAGAATCAGAAATGCAGGGTCATCCTACACATGGAGGGAGAGGCCAGTCTGAGCTAGACACCCTATCCTAAAAAAACGAAGGAGGGAAAAAGGGAGGAGAGAAAGAGAGACAAAGAGAAACCAAGAACTTCCCATCACATTCAGGGAGTATCTTTGCACCTCAGTTAAACCTGTCAGGAAACACTCTCATAGACACACTGTTAGGTGTATCTCCTAGGTGACTCTAAAGTGTCCTCAAATTGATGATGAAAATTCGTCATCACAAACTCCTTGGCAGATTTTTATAGAAAGAAATATTACCTTTTATACTTCTTTGCCACAGTATTATGAGAGTTAGGAATTACCACAGTCTTCATTTCCCAATGCTCCTGCTGTCTGTTCCTGCCACGTTGACTCTGAGAACTACACCCCAGGATGGAAACGTAGATCACTGTTGTCTTTTCTGTTGCAGTCAATAGTCTGTTTTGGGGGACTCACCCTGACTCCAAAATGAATCCAATCTTAATCTGAAGCAACACTACAAGAGAGAGGAGCTGCCAGCCAGATACATCAAGGTTCCCAGGGCCTTGCAAATCTTTGTCACTGAAAGTGCCTCCCCTCAGACACTGGGCAGCAGAAAGGATGAATGAAATCAGTCATTTGCCTGGTGTGAATAAGCCTGTCCTTCTTCATAATCTAAACACTCATATCTCAGAAACTGGAGACATCTTCATAGGCATTCATTGCTGAAGAACTTCTGTGACTGGAGCAACTGAGGCAGAGCCAAACCCAAGCAAACTTTTCATGCCGAAATAAAAGAGGTCAGGAAACGTTTTCTGTCAAGGTCCAGACAGTAAGTAGTCTGAATGTTGTAGGCCACGTGACCTCGGTATCCCTGATGTTGTGGGCCTCATGACCTCAGTTGGGGCTACTCACAGGCCTTCCTAGCATGACACCCACAAGTGACGTCCAAGGACAAGGTGTTGCCTCATGCCAGTAAAACTAGATTTGCAGGCACCGAAATAGGAATTTCATATCACTATTGTGTCACAAATATTCTTTGCATTCCCCCCCCCAATTATTTAAAAATGTGAAAACCATGGTGAGCCCTTGGGCCCTGGAAAAACACTAGAATCAGGCTGGATTCAGTTCCTCTGCCCTTCCATAGAACACAGCGGTAGAAGGGACCTATATTTCCCACCATTCATAGAGTGGAGACAGTGGCCCAGGTGGTTTGACTACATTCACGGGCATCAATCTACCGATGCCCGAGCCTCTGAAATGTCCTATTTCATAACCTTGGACAAACACATTACAGGATCTTTTCTCTTGTCTGCTGTAACTGCATGAAGTAACCAGTGAACTGACCTTCTTTAGAGCTTGTTAGAAGATAAAGGCAGAGGGGCTGGAGAGACAGCTTGATGCTTAAAAACACACAGGACTCTTCCAGGAGACCTAAGATCAGCTGCAAGCACCTGTGTCAGGGTGTGAGTCTTGTAAGTCCAGTTCCAGAGAAAGCTGACTCCTCAGCTTCTTCAGGCACCCGTACTAACTTGTACATACCTACATGGGTGCACACACACACACTCACACACATACACACACAGGCTCACACATACATACACACATGCTCACACAGACACACACTCACACATACACACATGCTCACATATACACACACATGCTCACACAGACACACACTCAACACAGAGACACACACACAGAATTTAAAAAATAAAAGTAAATCTTTAAAAATCAGAAAAGAAACACTTGAACTTGAATTTCTAGGTTTTGTGAACACAATGCCCTCAAGTTACACGTGGAAGTAGACTTGGAAGTTCATCCCCAACTCCCATCCCCTCTCCGCTGGCACAGAAAATCATAAAACACTCTAGAAATGAACCCTGGGCCCAGAACTTCCTGGTGCTTATAGAGTTCTCATCAGAGGCTGGAATGACATCTCAGTAGTTAAGAGCATTGGCTGCTCTTCCAGGAGACCCCAATTCAATTTCCAGCACCCACACAGCAGCTCACAACTATCTGTAACCCCAGTCCCAAAAGGATCCAACACCCTCTTATATCCCCTATGGACACTACATGTACATCTTACATAGACATAAAATAATGAAAAAAATAAAAATAAAACAAAATAATAAATAATAAAGTTCTCATCAACTGTGTGTTTGCAGTTTTTGTTTTGTTTTTAAGAAATTCTGCTTCATCATCTTTTAAATTACCAAAAACCATCATTTTCAACTGCTTAAAAAACTTTTCTCCCCACGTTCCCTTCTGGAGGTCAGTCACTTTTAAGATATAAGAGAATTTGAGAACAGATTAATGACAAAGACAAATGATGATTTTTATTTTAGCAGAAGTTTCGGTGCGTTTGCTGCCCAGCCTGGCTAGGGGTAATAAAGTACAAGTGGCATGTAACTGTGCGCGTTCTTTGCTTTAACGTTCGAGGGGGATCAAAAGAGTGAGTTCTCTCTTTAAAACAAAAATGTCCTAGACGGAGAAATAAAAGAAAGATTGCTGATTGGGGGTGGTGAACCTCCTGGCTCCCCTTTGTCTCTCTCTCTCTCTCTCTCTCTCTCTCTCTCTCTCTCTCCCTCTCTCCCTCTCTCTTCCTCTCTCTCCCCTTCTCCCTCTTCTTTGTGGCCCAGACACAGAGCACTGAGTGACTTCTTCAGAAAGGAGATCGGTGAAATTGTCAGTTGATTACTTCTCCTTGATTAGCATATATAAGAGCCCTGTGATACAGTATTTGCATTCCTATTTAGCCGTGATTTTTGTGGGGCACCAATGATTAAACTTGTCACGGGGCTTGATTGACGGGGTCAGATCTTCACTTCCTACTCTTTTGAAATTAAAAACAAATGTGTCAGCTCCCTTCATGGGCCGGAGCTCCGTGAAGCTCGCCTGGCTTGTCATTGTAGATAGGTCAGGAATGTTTTAATTTTAGGGATGGAATTCGGCTTGTCAAGTCGAGTGTGATGGCGTGTGGTTGTGCGGATGAGATGTGAAGGGTGTAACACAAAGAAGGGGAGGACAAAGACAAAGACACTCACATTATTAGACAGATTTAATTAGTCTGAATGGATATTATGCTAGATGAAGCGGTGAGCTGTGAAATTAACCCTTGATTACGGATTGGCGGATCACACTCATAAAGAAAATCAAACCTTTGTAGAGAGCCGCCAAGGTGTGGTTTCTGTACACACACACCCCAGCGCTTCAGAGTTGCCTGACAGATCCCCATCCCCACCACCCACCATGTCTCCCTAAACACCATTGGTCTTGAACTTGTGAAGGCAGGTGTCCTTAGAGAAGGGATCCCACCCTCCAACAGCAGGTGGATATGGGGGCTAAGGAGGTATGAAGCAAGGATATCCATTTCTGAGTCCAAATTAGATGAAGAGAAAATGCTAAGATGCAGCATGGACTCATTCTACCAACTTCTGTGGAAGCTCACCTCCTAGAAACATATGCCCCTAATACAACCTTCACCGACTTACACCTTCCAGTCCACAGTCTGTTTCAGCAGGCTCCTTGTGACTTGCAGAAATTCCAAAGCATATGCAAAAGGTGTGGAAGGGGTGTCCTACTTACTGATTCTGTCTCAAAACCCTTCACTTTACGGTCCTAGGAATGTGTCACGATTCCCTGGATAAACACCACTGCAATTGCTGGCATCTGTTTTCTCCCCAAAGGTGGTGTTTCGTTTCTGAAGACATTTCTTTCCTACCCCTAACTGATAAGAGAAATAACCAGGTGCCTCTTACTTGCTTCCTCTGAGTGTTCAAGGACAAGGAGACCTTAACAAATGTTTTGAGGAGAGTCTTCCACCATGTACTGACCTTAACTGTGATGGTAACATGGTGATTGAGAAGGTACTTGAAAAACCATTTTTATAATGATTTGTCTTTGATCTGTTTGTAGTGTGTGTGTGTGTGTGTGTGTGTGTGTGTGTGTGTGTGTGTGTACATGTATGCATGTGTGTCAGGGTTCCTCTACTTTGCCATACTGACATTTTGGCTGGATAATTCTCTGTGATGGATTACCCCATGTATCTTGGAACATTTAGCATATTTCCTAGCCTCTTCCCAACAGACTCCAGAATCAGCAGTATCTCAGGTGGGACCAAAATATCCCAAGACAATTCCAAATGTTCTCTGACAGCCAAAGTCACTCCTACTTGAATAGTGCTAGTATAAATGACTCCTGGAATAGTATTGCTTAGGATAGGTTTCTGAAAGGAATTCCCACAGAAATAAGTATTAATTTTAAAAAACTATATAGGGCTGGAGAGATGACTCAATGGTTCTAAGCACTTTCTACTCTTGCAAAGGACCAGGATTCAGTTCTCAGCACTCACAATGAGTGAGTAGTTCACTGTCACCTGTAACTCCAGCTCCAGAAAATCCAATGCCCTTTTCTGGACTCTACCAGCTCCTACATATTTGTGCACATACACACACAGAGAGAGATAAACACACAATTAAGAATTTTTTATAACATTTTCTTTTTTATTTTTTGCAGAATTTTATTTTTGTTATTTTTATGTACATTGGTGTTTTGTCTGTATCTGTATCTGTGTGAAATGTTAGATCTCCTAGAGCTAGAGTTACAATTTTGAGCTGCCATGTGGGTTCTGGGATTTGAATCTGGGTCTTTTAGAAGAACACCCAGTGCTCTTAACTGCTGAGCCATCTCTCCGACTCCAAGAAAAAAAATTTTAATGATAAACTGAGTGGTTTCTGCATTAGGCAGAAACCACGGTTTTAGTGGGAGAGAGAAGTTAAAGATTGGCCACTTTCCTGTTGTTGTGATAAACCATGCTGACAAAGGCACCTTAAGGGGGAAAGGGTTTGTTTTGACTCACAGAGTTCAAGGGGCAGGCAAGCTGCCATATATCAGGAAGCGTGGCAGCAGGAGATGAGGGAGTTGGTCACATGACAGTAAGAAGAAAAAGAGCAATGAATGCACTCATGCATGTGCCCGGTTCAATTCCTCCATTCTTCCACCTGTCAGGATCCCCTGCACAGGGAATGGTGCCACCCGCAGTGGATGTGTCTTCCTGCCTCCCTTACCATGATCAAGACAATCTCCCACAAATATGTTCATAGGCCAACCTGGTCTAGAGGATCCTTTGTTGAGAGGTTTTTCCCAGGAGGCTCTGTCACAGGAAACATGTGCTCCAGACATGAAAAACTGAAATCGGAACCCAGGAATCTCCCAGCTGCCAGCCTCTGTTAGTCTCACAGAGGGTATGCTTAAGAAAAGCCATAATAGCACAATGCGAGGCATGTAGCATGGTGCCCAGGTGTGTGGGAATAATCACAACCCCAACACTGTCACACAAGCACTGCTTTAAGCTCTGTATGTGCAACAGCTCATTTAATAATAAATGTGAGGCTGGAATCACTCTCATTTACAAGGAGAGTTAAGGGAATGAAAGAGACAAATCTATGCTGGGTGAGGGGCTGCTAAGCCCTTTAGTGGGACTGAGGACAAGACAAAAGCAATTCATTATATACTCTCTCACACCTATTAAAAAATGTTTCCCATTTTTTAATTTAAGTGAGATGGTTCAGCAGTTAAGAGCACTTATTGCTCTTGTAAAGAAATTAGGTTCAGCTGGGCATGGTAGTGCAAGCCTTTAATCCCAGCAATCGAGAGGCAGAGGCAAGCAGATCTCTGTGAGTTCAAGGCCAGCCTGGTCTACAAAACGAGTCCAGGACAGTCAGTACTGTTACACAGAGAAACCCTGTCTCGAAAAACCAAAAAAGGAAAAGAAAGAACCCAGGTTCAGTCCCCCAATGCCCATATGGTGACTCACAGCTGTCACTCCAGTTCCAAGAGATCTGATGCCATTTACCAACCTCCATGGGCATCAGGTATGTACAGAGTGCACATACTTACTTGTAGATAAAACACTAACACACAATATAAAAATAAAATAAATCTAAAAATCATTTCCCTTGATCTAGACATGATCATGCACACTCGTAATCCTAGCACTTAGGAGGTGTATGCAAGAGGATCAGACGTCTGAAGTCATCCTTAGCTACATAAACTAGCTGAGGCCAGGCCAAGCTACATGGGGTCTTGTCTCAAAAAAAAAAAAAAACAAAGCAAACAACAAACAAACACATTTCTCTTATCCTCTACTATGTGCCCAGAAATATGCCACCCACAACCCAGGGGAAAGGCTAAGCTGGTGTCTCATCGGCTGTTGTTTCCTTGGTGCTGTGTGCTGCGTCTGGGGCAGCAGATACCTGCACCTGCCACCTCCTGCATATCCAGCATGAGAAACTAGAAACTACATTTGTAACTGGGGTTTCAAAGTTGTTTCCTACTTTAAAAAAAAAAGGCAAGAAGGTACTAAGTTAAAAATGCTTTAGGCTGCAAATAAAGAAGTAAACTAAAGTGATTTGGATAGAACAGGATATAGGGACTTCCAGAAGTCAACGACAAAAGTGATGGGTTAGGAGAAGCCTCTTCATGGTGGCTTCGCCACTGCAAGAGGCCTTCCACCATTAGACATTGCATCTGTGTTCCCAGCAGGAAAAGGAGTAGGGCAATGGTTCTGTTTTTAATCCTTTTTCTCAGAGATGAGGCAAACCTTTCCTGGAAACTCAGCCTACTCCACTCAAGCCTCCTGTATTACTTAACTTTTCTATTACTATGATAAAACGCCAATGACCAAGGTGTAGAAGGAAGAAGTTTTTTGAGATTATGGTTTCTGACGGATGAGTCCAACATGGTGTGAGTAGGCACAGCAGCAAGAGGCAGTACCATGGTCAGAGAAGAAAGCTAAGAGTTCACATTCTCAACTCAAAACACCAAGCAGAGAGAAAGTGAGCTAGAAAAGGCTCCAGGTTTTTAACCTCAAAGCCTACCCATAGTGATGCAATCCTTCAGCAAGGCCACACCCCAAACCTGCAGACAGCATCACCAACTGGAGACCAAGTGTCCAAATGCCTAAGCCCAAGGGGAACATCTGTCATTCAAACCACCATAATCCCCTAGCCAGAATGCTGAGGTTATTTGGTTTTTGTTTGTGTTTGTTTTGTGGCCATCCCTTTATGCAAGATGCTTTGAAGCACCTAGCTGGTCACAGAGCCACAGAAAACACCCAGACTTTTGTCACTAAAGAGAGAGAGAGGTAGATAAAGGTGGACAGTTAATGTCATCTGTCCCCAAGACCATTCCAGTTATCCCTTCCTTGTTTCTTCCTACCCAGTAGCCTGCAGAGAACTAAAGACTTGAAGTCTGCTCTGAATTGGCATGGATATGTCACCAAATGCTACAAATAGTATTGGCCAAGTGTCCTGAATGGGACAGACTGTATACAGACAATCAAAAGGCTTGCTAGACTGACATATACAATATAGGCTGGGTATCATGGGCTTAATTCTTAGAAAGAAAAAACCACTCCCTGGTCCCTAACAGATGCCCAGGAAATGCCTGTTATGACAGTGCTGGGATGTACATCAAACACACATGCACATATATGTGCCAGTTACGTTTTCCAGAGGAAAAGAACAGACAGTGTGAGTATAGGTTACGGAAGGGATTTTCAGATTGGCTTAAACAATAACCGTTGGGTAGTCCAACAATGGCTCTCTGTGTGCCAAAGAGGCTGAGCACCCAGTTGCTCCTCAGTCCCTGAGGCAGATTGCCTCAGCAGTCTCCGTCTGGTGCCAAGGGCCTGGGAGGTTCCTGGATATCCCTGGTCCTCAATCAACATTTGAGGGCTGAGATTTTGAGTTCAGTAGACGATGGTTGGTGGCAGCAACAAGGACAGGCACACTCATGAGCTAGAAGTGAAGGCAGGTAGAAAAAAAAGCAATGACCTATCATGCCTGGGTCATCAGAAGGTGCCCACTCTGCAGGGAGGTCCTGCCGCTTGGTTAACCCTTCCTAGAAATGTCCCAAACAGCTGCCTAGAGACCTGTCTCTGATTGATTCCAGACCCCATCAAGTTGATAGTGTAGATGAGTCATCACAAGAGTGGGGGCCATATTTAGACAGGAACACATGAGTTGCCCTTAGGGGCTCCTTCCTATGGATTCTACGTACAATAATCATCAGGGTCAGTGGCAAGATGCCAAACACAAGAGACACACAGAACCAAGCACAGCTCAGAGGCCTGGGAAGTCACAAAGCAAGCAGCCCTCCCACTCAGAGTAAATGTGTTTGGAGGTTCTGGCTTGTGGGTGGCCTCTCAGGGTCAGTTGGCAGTCCTGCGTTTGTTCATCTGCCTGGTGGCACCAAGCACTTACAATATAGTCAAGATGGGTTGAGGTTGGTGCCTCTGTTCCTCTGGTATGTGCGCCCACACTGATCTGCCTAAATTCTGTCCAAAATGCCTCCGACATGAAAAAAAAAAAGTGTTCTTTTTACATTTTGCACATACTGTTTCTGAAAGTAAATAACCATTTCCTCCCCCAAAGTGAAAACTCTTATGTACACAATATTCCCAAACCATAAAAAGACAGGAAGCCTTTAGAACGAGGAAGCCAGCCCCTTCCTTAAGGGGGTTCCCTGTTGGTTTGGAGACCACATAACTCTTAAAACATTTATAGAAAGAAAAAAAATAACTCAATGCAGTTCAAGATAACCAACACTGTGGGGTCTTGTGCAGGACCCCAGGGAGGCACAAATGAGGACAGAGATGGCTCAGCCATCAAGTGTGAAAACCTTGCTGGAAGTGGCCTTTTAATTCCAGCAGAGCCATAGGCAAGCAGATCTCTGTGAGTTCAAAGCCAGCCCTGACTACATAACAAGGCCTAGGCCTGCCAGACCTACATAGTGAGATCTTGTCTCAAGAAAAACAAAAGAAAAGAAAAAGGCAAGAGGACCTGAATTCAAACCTCTAAAGCCCATTTAAAAATAAATAAATAAAGATTAGCATGGGGCTGACGTGGCTCAGTGGCTAAGAAGAGTTATTGCTCTTGCAATCAACCCAGGATTCAGTTCCTAGCACTGTCATGGTGGCTCACCGTCACCTGTAACTCTAGTTCCAGGGGATCCAACACCCTCTTCTAACCTCTCCAGGCTTCTGCACACAGGCGGCATGCAAATATTCCTGCAGGATCACATATATACACACAAAGAAAATAATGATAATTTTAAAAATTATTTTATATACACTTAAAATTGTTTCATAGTTTTTGAAAATCATTTTAAAAGCTAGACAAATTGGCACATGATTTTAATGTCAGGATTGGGGAGGCAGTGACAGGCGGAGCCCTGGGTCTCGAGGTCCAGCTTAATCAGAGAGCCCAGGCACCTCAGAATCCCATCCTCTTGCCCTACCCCCACCCATTTTCTTCTTCGCCTCTTCCCACTTGAGCCCTCACTATATTTTCAAAGCCCTGTTCAGATTTCACTCTACCTAT
This sequence comes from Lophiomys imhausi, assembly GCA_907164525.1. Lineage (NCBI taxonomy): Eukaryota > Metazoa > Chordata > Mammalia > Rodentia > Muridae > Lophiomys > Lophiomys imhausi. The sequence continues at coordinate 5,768,119 of CAJQZJ010032083.1, forward strand.
CCAGGTTCCCTCACTTCAGCTATCCTACCATACAAAGCATGTCCTTCCAGGCCTGGTGTGATGTGTCCATCTATTATCACCTATGTGATGTTGGTTGATAATCACATAGGTGGCAATCCCGGACATGGATTTCATGTGATAATCTCTACTCAAGCCAATTGAAGCAGAGAGAGATTTTATTGGCCCCTGTGAAGGTCAAGGGGCAACAAAACCAGGCAAAGATGAATCCAGTGTTGAAAGATGGTAGAAACCTGGCTCCTTGGGTCACCTCTCCTCTCTGGAAGCCTAATTTATGAGGCAAGTCAGAATCCCCCAGCAGCCAAAGGCTGACCACCCCAGTGAAAAGGATTTCAGAGGGAAAAAATTTTTTTTCTGGACTGAATTAGGTCATGTGCCCATCCCTAAACCAACCTCTATCCAGAATAGAGCATACTGATTGGCCAGACTTCAGTCACATGGGCAGTCCTGTAACTGGGAAGTGAGGTAAGTCCCATGAAAATCTTTGCACTGAGAAGACAACAGATGGCTCCCCAAAGGAAAATCTGGTTTGTACTGGTTTGTAATTAGAGGGAATAATATTTATCTACCTGGCTCATCTTTTCAACAACTGATTTATTTGTGTGGTACAGGTGTCCGTGTATGTGTGCATGTACATGTGCGTGTGCATGTGTGTGTGTGTGTGTGTGTGTGTGTGTGTGTGTGTGTGCGCGCACAGATACAGCAATATGTGCTCCTGGAGGCAAGAAGAGGGTATCAGGTGTCCCTTCTCCTGCTCTTAACCTTCGCCTTTGAGACAGGGACTCTCCCTGAACCTGGGACTCATTTTTTCTTGGCTACTTTGGAATCCAGAAAGGCCCAATGATGTCTTGTTTCTGCCTCCCTGCTAAATGGAGTTAAGAACTCAGGATGTCCTGCTTGTCACATGGACCGTGGCATCCAAACCCCAGTCCTCCTGATTGCTCATGGCTTCTGAAACCTCTTTCCAATCCCAGTCTGTGGGTCATCCTTTTTTCTTAATCTATTATTTTAAAACTCACTCTTTTTTTTAATCATTGAGAATTTCACGGATGTATGCAAAGCATCTTAATTGTAACAAGCCACCACCAACTACCTCCTCCAAATCCCTCTGGCCTCCCTCTCTCCCTTCCAGCTTCAAGTCCGAATGTATGTATGTACGTATTTACATATGTATATATGCATGCATGTATGCATATATGTAAGTATATCCACGGAGTACAGTTTTTTCTTTTTTGTGGGGGTGGTTTTTGTTATTGTTTGGGTTTGGCCTTTGGTTTTCAAGACAGGGTTTTTCTGTGTAACCTTGGTTGTCTTGGAACTCAGTCTGGCCTTGAACTCTGGCCTCTGCCTCCCAAGTGCTGGGATTAAAGGCATACATATGTCACTGCCACCACCATCCGGTGAGTCTGGTTTTTTGTTTTGTTTTAACATTTCAAAGTACCTAGCATTTTGTCCCCATCAGCTCTGCCTAGCCTCTCTTCTGATCTTGATTGTTCTACCAGTTGATACTCGAAAATACTGGAGAGCAAAAGGTGGTTTGGATTTTGATATATTTGCATATGTATGACAGGAACTGCTAGAAATGAGAGCCAGTTCTAAACACAAAATCATTTATGTTCCATATACACATGGCCCACCACTAATTCTGTAATTCTGTTTCTTTTGTTTTGTTTTAAGACAGGCTCTCACTATGTAGCTCTGGCTGTACTGGAACTCGCTCTGTAGACCAGGCTGGGCTGGAACTGTGAGTGCTGGCTTTAAAGTCCACCACGGCCAACTCTGTAATCTATTTTTAATAACTAATGTACAAAGCCAAGTTTACATTTGTGATGTCTTATTGGAGCTTGGTTATGTTAGATCCTGGAGTAATTCAGATTTGAGGTTGAAGGTGCTCAATTGTGTCGTAGTTAGCCAGGCACAGACCACTCAGCAATTTCAGCATTTTCTCTCTTTTAGGGAATCTTCTGGTAAGCCAGATGTTCCCAAAGCCTTTCATCTGGAGTCAGAAAAAAACGTAGAAGACGCTCATGTTTTCTAATCCCAAATGCCTTGCTCATAGATACAAGAAAAAAAAAAACATTTTTTTAAACCTAAGAAGAAAGAATCAGCCTCAACAAAGTCCTTGACCTATTAGCCTGAATCTTTTCTCTGTGGCCATTTATGATCATGAACATTGGCAAGGTTTTTCCGCATCCTTGATACCTCTTCGTTATTAAAAGCAGGGTCCCCTAATAAATAATTAGATGTTCACTTTCTAAGGAACAGGGAGATAAGGGCGGAGATGCTTGAGTCTCATAAATTTCACACTACAGGATAGATTGCACCCAGCGTGGAGAACAGCCTAGCATTCGTTGCTTTTTTTTTCTTTTCCTGTGGCATAAATTGTTCTAATTATGTGTGCAAGATCATCTATTCCCCAAGATGAGATTCTCAAGTGCTGTGCCTGTTCTTTTAATTCCAAGAAGCATGTGAGACTCTCTGTCCCCACCCCCCTTGTTTTCAAACTGAATTGTTTCAGTGGTGGCTTAGTGTGTCAGCTTGTAAGTCTATAAAATAGTTCTCTACCAGCTGGAGATTCAACATGCTACAGGAATGCATAACAGAGCCTAACCAAGAAGGTTTGTAATTCAGTAATTAGCTGTAATTAATGAACACAAAGTGAAGACTCATTTACAGCTTAAATTACCACATTAGCTCCTGTCACCCTCTATGTACACAAAACAGCAGGAATTCAATTATTTTTATTCTTCAAAGCTAATTTAAAATTTAAGGGATGCCATTACATGAAATAATAGGTAAGAAATGTAATCGCAATCTCTGGGAACAGTTGGTCGTCCTTAGAATTTAAAAAAAAAAAATGTGATCGCTGACGATTTGGAAATGTTTCTTCATCTGTGAACAGATGAGGGATTGAAGTCTCTGCTCTTTTCAGTATATTTAATTTAAACGGAGAAGGGAGCTGACGGCGGCAGTCCTCGTGCTGGGAGATCACTGGGCATAATTGCCAAGGCAGCTGATGGGGGGCCAGCCTGGGAAACTCACATGCTATTATCCTTGATGGGGACCAAGTCTCCCTGAAATGCCAGGAGCTTCTTGAATTTGCCACCTGTTTCTGACACAAAACTTCAGAGGCTTCAGTCATTGTCCCCTTCTCTTGTAGGCAATGTGTTTTCTTCATTCATTCGTTCGTTCACTCATTCGTTCAATTCGCTCGTTAGTTCATTCACGGTGAAGTAACCACTCTAGGTTCCAGGCCACAGCAGTGGGAGTGGAAGACCCATTACAGTCCTCCTAATGCTAACACTCAGGAGGGAGGAAGTATGCAGTGTGGAGGAATTCTCAAACTTGGAAACTTGGATCTGTAATAGTTGTGGTGGGAGCTTTTCAAACATAAGCATAAGGGCTGGGAAAGCAGCTCAGCCAGCAAAGTGCTTGCAATGGAAGCTTGAAGGCCTGAGTCCCTTCCCCTGGAAGCCTCAGCACGGCAGTGCCTGCCCGTCATCCCAGCGCCGAAGAAGCAGAGACCTGTACTCCCTGAGGCCTGCTACCCAGCCAGTCCAACCTAGCCACGGAACTCTGTGTTCAAAAAGAGACCCTGTCACTAAAGAAATAAATAAGGTCAGAGCCAGGCATGGTGGCCCACGCCTTTAATCCCAGCACCCGGGAGGCAGAGGCAGGTGCATCTCTGTGAGTTCCAGACCAGCCTGGCCTAAGGAACGAGTTCCAGGACTACATAGTAAGACTCTGAAAAAAAGAAAGAAGGAAGATGGGGAAGCAATTGAGAAAGAATTTGCATACTGACCTCTGGCCTCTGTAGCACAGTGGCTTTTATTTATTTTTGTTACTATATTATACACTCTAATTTATTTTACTATCCTTAATACCTTATGCCTCCCATCTACCCCTTCTTCCTTTCAACCCCCCAGCCCTAGGTGGGAGAGAAAGAAGGTTAAAGGTGAAAGGACTGAGTTCTCTTTGAGCTACTTCCTGCTGATCAGGGTCAATGGATTCTTTGGGGGTAATACCAGTCTCATTAGAAGTCCAGCAAACCAGCGAACTAGCAAACCAGGAGACAGCAGCAGGAAGAACAAGCAGCAGTTTGGGGGAGCAGAAGCAAGTGGGAGAGCAGCAACTGCTTTCTACCTTGTAGTCCTTTCTCGTCTCTGTAGAGCCTCTTTACTCTTACTTCTTTGTAAAGCCCATTTCTTTTACTTCTTTGCAGAGCTTACTTCTCTGTGGAGCTCCTTCTCTCTTTTCTCTTTTTAGCCCCCTTCTCAGGGCTCTGGCTTTTCCCCCTCCTTTGTCAAGCCCCCTTCTCCTCAGGGCTCTGGCTTTTTATTCCTTTCTCCCAAGTCCTCAGAGTTAAACTTGCTCAGCTAGTTAAGCCACGTCCCTGCTAGCTCAGGAGACCATTAATACTTTATAGCTGTGTCTTAAGCAGCCCACCTGGGATTAAACAAAAACATTCTCACAATTGGTTTTAATAAACTCCTACCATAGGCCTCCACACGCATATACATCCAAACACACATGCACACACACATGCACACACATGTGCATGGGAGCAATGTAGTCAAGCTTGGTGGTGCTTGCCTATAATTCCATTACTTGGGAGGCTGAGGCAGGAAGATGGCAAGTTCCAGGTAACCCAGGGCTTCCTAATGAGTTCAAAGTCAGGCTGATCTACATAGTAACAGCCTGTTTAAAAAAAAGAAAAACAAAAACAAAAGCTGAAGACATAAGTGAGTGACAGAGAGCTGGCCAAACATGCTCAAAGATCTAGGTCCTATTCTATGGATAGTATTACTGCTAGAACAACAACAACATATGGTTGTATACATGAATGAGTGCTTAGGTTCCAACACCAACTGACTGAATCAGACTCTCTCAGGTCAAGCCTGGGCATCAGTATCTGTAGCAGCTTTCGGTGTTTCAAATAGGGAGCCAGGGTTGGGGATCACTAGCCTCAACTAACAACCACAGCAGAGGCAACAGCTCTCACTGGAGATGGGACTATGATGGGAAAAAACAAACAAACAAACAAACAAAAACAAAAAACAAAACAGGCATCAGGAAGGCTACCAGACTGGTCCAGGTCATATGATTGGGGAACATCACTCTGGGCAGAGACAGCTCATCAGAACTGGGAGAAGTGGGTCTGAGAGTCTGGAAGAAGTCTTCCTAACTCAGCATCAAGCTCTCCCCCACTTCTCCCTCTCCCTCTCCCTCTCTCTCTCCCTCTCTCTCCCTCCCTCCCTCTCTCCCTCATATTTTAAATTTCTATTTGTGTGTGTGTGTGTGTGTGTGTGTGTGTGTGTGTGTGTGTGCTGACATGTCAGAGGTCACTCTCTAGTGTCTTCCTCTATCACATGTTGCTTTTTTTTTTTTTTACCCTGAGAGCTCTTTAATCTTCCCTCTCCTGATCCCTGATCCATTGTTTTTTGTTTTTAATGTTTATTTATTACTTCAGGTTACATCTCCATCGCAGTATCCTCTTTCCACCCCTCCCAGTCCCACCCTCCCACCCTCTACCCCCCATCCCTTCCATCACACTCCTCTGGAGTGGAGTGTCCCTACATAACAGTCCCCCACCCCAGTTCAGCAGTCATATGAGGGCCAAGAGCCTCCTCATACACTGGGGGCCTACAAGGCAGCACCACTAGGCAAAGTGTCTCATTGACAGGAAACAAAATCTATGTTCATGTTCCCTTTGGTGCGTTGGTTGTAGTATAGATATACTGTACTATATGGTTAAAATCCGATTATAAGTGAGTAAATGCCATGTGCATCCTTCTGAGTCTGGGTTAGCTCACTTAGGATGAGCTTCTCTCTCTAGTCCATCCATTTGGCTGCAAATTGCATGATTTCGTTGTTTCTGATGGCTGAGTAGTATTCCATTGTGTAGATGTACCACAGGTTTTTAATCCATTCCTCGGATGAGGGACATCTGGGTTGTTTCCAGTTTCTAGCTATTACAAATAAGGCTGCTATGGGCATAGATGAGGAAACTTCCTTGTCGTTTGGTGAGGAATCATTTGGGTATACATGTTGCTTTATTTACTGAGGCAGGCTCTTTTGCGGCTCTCAGACTCGCTGAGTCAGCAAATCTAGTGCAACCTCTTTGCACTGGGGATCCTAGGCCTCCACCTCCCACCTCCCACCCTGCAGTCACGCAGGCCGCTATGGCACCTTAGGTGCTACTTGGGTGCTGGGGGTCTGAACCCTGATACTCAGGTTTTCTCCACATAAGTTCTACCTGCTGAGTCATCTCCCCAGAGCCCACACTCTCTTGTTCTCCTTTCCAAAGTACAAATGTTTTGGGTTTTTTTTTTGGGGGGGGGGGAGTTTGAGGTCTATACCAAAATAATAAAGTTCATTAGCAGGGTGAATTTATCCCACTTAAACCATGTTCTAAAAAAAACAAAATCAGCAAGTACAAAGGCCCTGAGGCAGGCATGCATGATGCAGTCCTCACTTAGTAGAGGACTCTGGGTAGGGTTTTGTAGGTAAGGAAGGAAAAGCTTTGAGGCTAGAGGTGTGGCACAAACCTAGATTTTTACATATGTTAAGTCTTGAGAAGATTTTCTGAGGACTGCATGGGGGGTGTACAAGGGGGACACCCCTGACTTGTGACTGACACTCATCTCCTTTCAAGGCAGTTCCAGTAATGGAAGAAAAAAAAAAAAACTCATGTCAAAAGAATGTAAGGTTGCCGGGCGGTGGTGGCGCACGCCTTTAATCCCAGCACTTGGGAGGCAGAGGCAGGCGGATCTCTGTGAGTTCGAGGCCAGCCTGGTCTACAAAGCGAGTCCAGGACAGCCAGAGATATTCAGAGAAACCCTGTTTCGAAAAACCAAAAAAAAAAAAAAGAATGTAAGGTCTCACGCGTTGGATTTCTCCCTCCCCTGCTCAGCCCCTCACTTTCTGGATCTGTATTTCTTCTCTCCTTTAAATAGGCCACTAGGAACAGCACTGTCTAATTTTTCATAGGTGATCGACTGCTGACTGGAGGCTCCAGGAGACAGAGAGGAGACACTGATAAGCCCACACTTGGGTTCTATTAGGGAATGCAGCGGTAATTAATGAACCCTGCCAGTAATTGGGAAGGTGTGAGTCCCTGTAATATCGTAATGACAGTCATCCGTCTGCGAGCCTCCGTCACTCCAAGCCATCCCTCATCGCTCTCTGATCTCAGACTCCGAGCCATGCAAATCTCTGTGACAGGCCGCTATGTCTCTGTCTCTCTAATTGGGCGCTCTAGAGTTGTTTATGGATGGTGTCGGCATTTAAGCCTCTGTTGGAGGTTGCTCAGTGATCGGTAGGAATTTGCCTTGCCGGCACTGTCAAGATGCACTCCTCGGCTTCTGTGTCTGTGTTGGATACCCGGGCAATGGTGATGCAATGAGTTTTTTTGTGGGCACAAGCTCGGTGTGTGGATGCTAGGAAAACAGCTCGGAAATTTGGGGGGAGGGGTTGTTTTTTAATGCTGAAATTTCTCATCTTGATGAAGCTAAAACTTCAGTTCGAGGACAAGAATACAATGTTTTCCACAAATACATCCTGGGCGGACTCAGAACAATGTTAGTCCCCCAAAGAGGAGACCACAATGGAAAAAAAAAAAACAAAACAAAACAAAAAAACATTTAATTTTACATAGAACCAGATTCTGAACAGTATTTCACTGGGAACATTTGTGGCATTTATTTGTCAATATTTTTTTTCTGTGTCCAAAGGTCTCTCTTCTCTCCCTGAAACCAATATGACCAATTGGAAATATCATAAAAATGTTAAAATGGCAGGGGCAGGGTAGAGATTGGTAAGAAAGCTGAGTGTTTCTGCCATGATTTCAGAGAGGGATCTTTTAAATATTTAGGAAAACACGGAAGTACCATTTTAATATATAATCAACACACTTTAAAGGGACTCAAATATGAGTTAGCTGGGCAGGGACGGCTCGGCTGGTACCTTTTCTGACTTTAAGTACAAGGGAAACTGGAAGCTCTGTTTTCATATCCTCCCTAGGAAGGAAGGTTTTGTTTTTGTTTGTTTGGGTTTTTTTTTTTTAGGATTTATTTATTTATTATGTAGACAGAGTTCTGCCTGCATGTATGCCTGCAGTTCAGAAGAGGGCACCAGATCTCAGTATAGATGGTTATGAGCCACCACAAGGTTCCTGGGAATTGAACTCAGGACCTCTGGAAGAAGAGCCAGCAGAAGTGCTCTTAACTTCTGAGCCATCTCTGGATATCCAGGAAGGAAGGAAAAGGAACAAGCCTGAGGTCTCCATTCTTCCATTCCCTCACCTGTGTGACTTTGATTCAATGACTTGGCCTCACTGAACTCTGAGTTTCCCATCTTCTCCCCAGAGCTCCCGTGTAGGGCTCAGAATCTGGGGTTTCCAGGCTTTCTGGCTAGGAGGTCTGTTTAAAGTTAGGCTGATTTTCTTTTCTTTTCTTTTTTCAAGACAGGGTTTCTCTGTGTAGCCCTGGCTGTCCTGGACTCACTTTGTAGACCAGGCTAGCCTTGAACTCACAGAGATCTGCCTGCCTCTGCCTCCCAAGTACTGGGATTAAAGGCATGTGCCACCACCGCCCGGCTTTAGGCTGATTTTCTACACAGTGTAGCTTGTGCTACTTCCAGGCAATGCATTCCTGCCATGGACGTTCCCCCTTGACTCTTCTGGAAAGTACTGTAGGTATCAGGGACAAAGCCACCCCTCTCCCTAGACGCAAGAGAGAGAAAGGTGTGCCTGATGCTGCAGAGTCCTCCTAGGAAGGGACAAGAGGCAGTCAGGGAGACCAACAATGTGGGAGGGACATAGGGGACATCACAGTCAAGGTTCCAAGGACGGACGTGTTATGGGAGGAGTAGCACGAGCCAAGTGAGAGGCTGGAACCCACCAAATCTTTCCTCCATGGACATCCTAGCAGGAAAAGTTTGTAGGAAATGAAGAAGCTTCCAGAAGCCCTATAACCTTAAGTAGTCAATCACAGACTTTCCAGGGTGGTCTGTTCTAACAGCCAGAATTTTCTGACTGTGGTCTTAACATATGCTCAGTTGCCCAGCTGGATTATCTTCAAACTGAATCTTTTATTTTGTACACACACACACTAGGGTGCACACATGCACACACTGCCTCCAGTCCAGACCCTAGCTCCTTTTTCCAAAAACGAAAACAAAAAAAAAACCCTACATTTTTATTTCTTTATAGATTGCATGTACGTGTGTGGGGGGGAGTGTGGGCTCAGAAGATGACTTGTGCAAGTTGGTTCTCTCTGTCTCAGGGATCTTCTCTTATTAGGGATTGAACACAGGTCCTCGGGTTTGTTGGTAAGCACCTTTATCTGCTGAGCCATTCCATGGGCCCTCATTTCTCTTTTTAATCACTGTCCCCTTACTCCTTTGGAGCAGAATGAATTGCCTGTAAGGAATGTGTCTACCAGGAGGCCCCTGTCTGACACAGGGACTGACAAGGCCCAGAAACCTGAAGTTTGAACTGAAATAACACACAGGACGGAAGGCTGTCCTGCCATGCACACCAGGCCTCCTGCCCTGGAATACTAATGTGCTGGTGTTGGACATGACAGAAAACAAAGAGGCGGAGTGGAGGAGAAGCCTAAAAAGTAAGGAACTTTCTGGATTGTAACTGCCACCAACCCTGCTGCGTGGAATAATTGCCAAATTGTCAAATGTGTGCATAAATGCATAAATAAGATAAATTTATTTCTATTACTCATCTTCTGTGCTCTTTCCTTCTCTTATTTATGCTTTAAACAAAGGTTACAGTAGATATAACAATTTTTTAAAGGGGGACAGGGAACCTGCTGCAGGCAGGGAGGTGATCAAGAAGCCCTGTTGTACCCCAAACCCTGTTTCTTCCTCACAATCAGTAAGAAAAAAATCTTCAGTGAAACTGTACTCCACTCCCGTGTGTGCGACAGGTGCTGGCTTATTGTGAAATGTCACAAAATCAGAATGCCATTCAGTGAGACATGAACTGGTAGGAAGTGCTTCCCCTGTCTCCCTACCCCATTATTCAGAGACGCGGGGCTTCCCCTCCCTAAGCCTAATTCTGAACACTCTGACTCACTAGTGATGGAGATTAGCCACGGTGACCTGCCTGGCAAAGCCTGGCACTCAAGGCCCCAGGCCCCCATGAGCCTTGTGCCAGGTCTGCCCACTAAGGTTGGAGTTGCCTGAGTCCCCAGCCTCCAAGAGTGGGAGCCACAGAAACTCATTTACCAGAGCAACAAGGATGCTAATGCCCTGGGCAATGAACGCCATCAGGCCCAGGGACCTCAAGGAACAAGTGAGCTAGTTTTGAACCTAGTGAAAGTCCCGTCATGCCACATACCTGACTGAGCTGCGGTACAGGGAAGTCCTCTGAGGCTGGAGAGAGCTACTGGCTCTAGGGGCAGGCACAGCCTTACAACCACCCCCATTCCTCCATCACCGGAGAGAAAAACTGCACAAAGGCTGACCTCTATGATCTGCGCCCTCTTCCATCTTCTCAAGGCGCTCTTTTCCTTCCGGGACTAGGCTCAACCTTGTGAGTTGCGTTGGCCAATCAGATGCTAGGCTCACTGCATTGACCAATCAGATGTGAGCAGCTGTGTCTGAGCTATTACTCAGAAGGGGATTGGTCCTCTGTGGTTGCTGTTGGAGGGTTCACAGGCCACAGGGGGTTAATGGTTGGGGAGCAGACCCCATTTGTATTTGTCTGAGTTATTCAGACAATACAGAACAAAGTGTCATTATTTTTATTTTTTGTTTAGATAGTATCTTGATATTTAGCCCTGGCTGGCCTGGAGCTCACTCTGTAGACCAGGCTGACCTTAAATTCTAGAGACCCAGCCGGGCGGTGGTGGCGCATGCCTTTAATCCCAGCACTTGGGAGGCAGAGGCAGGCGGATCTCTGTGAGTTCGAGGCCAGCCTGGTCTACAAAGCGAGTCCAGGACAGCCAGAGCTGTTATACAGAGAAACCCTGTCTCGAAAACAAAACAAAAAAAAAAATTCTAGAGACCCTCCTGACTCTGCCCTTCCAGTGCTGGGATTAAAGGCGAGCACCATCACGACCAGGAGAAGCTTCCTCTTTCTACACTTTCTCTACTTGCTCTTCTTCCTGCTAGAGCTGGGCCTCCCCAGGGGATGCAGTGTGCAGATACTGGGAGGAAAGATGAGGGAAAGAGGATTTAACTTCATAATCGTACGTGTTCATAATGCACTGTGGGCACAGACAATCTGTGTGGAGTCAGAACTCGAGAACTGATTCTGCTGGGGAAGGAGTGGGATCTCCACAAAGTGGGGTATCGGAAGCCCCCCCCAAAACATGAGAAGCATTACATTCTGAATCACTTGTGTCCCCGGGTGTCCCCGGGCACCTTCCTAGTCACCGGGCCACCTCCATCCTCAACTGCTGGGCTGTTTCTCAGCCTTGTGGGGCTGGGGACCAATGAGTACCTCTTAAGGCAAGTCTTGACCTTGTGCTGGCTTTGTTTTATAAAAATAGTGAGGGTGAGCCGGGGCTGGGGCTGGCGGCACATGCCTTTCATTCCAGCACTCGGGAGGCAGAGGCAGGTGGATCTCTTTGAGTTCGAGGCCAGCCTGGTCTACAAAGAGAGTTCGAGGACAGCCAAGGCTGTATACAAAGAGAAACCCTGTCTCAAAAACCAAAAAGAAAAAAAAAAGAAAAACAAAGAAATCAATGATGACAGGTATTAGTCACCAAACTTTAGGACTTGCTCGAACCTTTCTACTTCCCACTCCTTCTCTTTGCTCTGCTAGGATTTAATTTAGGATTCCAGGATGGACTTAGTGGCCACAGCTACTTTGTCACTGTCACCAAGTCTTCCACTGTGCTGTGTTTTGTTATTTTTATTTTGTTTTGTGTGTGAGTGTGTGGAGCCAAAGGAGAATGCTGAGTGCCCTCTTTACTGACTTCTACCTTATTCCCTTGAGACAGGGTCCCTCACAGAACATGGGCTCAGCTGGCAGACAGCAAGCCCCCTGCTCTCCACCGTCTCTGCTCCCAACACTGGAGTTACAGGCATATGCAGCCACACCCAGCCTTTTACCTGGGGACTGAGGAATCCCAACCCAGTCCTCATACTTGCAGGGCAAATACTTTCCCCTGCTGAGTCATCTCTCCAGGCCTTTCCTTGTCTTGGATGACACTGTTCCTCTGACAAGTACTGGCCAGCTGTTCTGTGAGCTGTCTGCCACTTTGTGTTTGTCTAACATTTTCTGATCCCTGGCTCAATGTCAGGTGTTGAAAAAAAAGTATACCTGCTGTGTTACTATCTGGGGACGGGACACTAGGGGACCAAATCAGTAGTTCCATCCACGCCCGCCTTGCTGACCCAGGGAATAATTAGGGTTATTTAAAGGTAGCTGCATGACCTGAAAGTCCCACTCCAGGATGGGACTCACAGGAGCTTCATTCCTGGAGTCCCACCCAAAGCCAGTCTTCCATCTCCTTTATACAGTAGCTCCCCACACATCGCCAAGCCCCTATACCAGCTGTGCAGGATTACCTGAAACCAAGGGAGAGACAGAGACAGCAGTGACTGGAATCTTAGATGAAGGTCCAACGACCTTCCTTCTATGAGGGAATATTAATGGCCTCAATCTTGTGAGGTTCTCCTGTGGGTCATCACAGTCTCTCTGATTCAAGATGGCAACTGCCATGTCATGCCCAGAGGACAGAGTTCCCGCTGCAGCACCATAGTAATGTGAGTCCTTCTCAGGAATTTCATGACATTGGCATGTCTTATTGCGGGTGATGTTCCCTTTGATTGCATAGTTTAAGTAGGGTCTGGTGACTTCTGTTAAAATGTGAGGCACGCAACTCTTACAGCCTTTGACTTTCTAGTACTACCCAAAATACATGACCCAAGAAGAATCTACTCAGTGTCCATCTAGCTGTGTGATTTTGGACATATGACTTTTACCTGGGCAATATTCTCCTCACTTGATAAAGGAAGTTAGTAACAACTACCCTTCCAGGTTGCTGTAACTGTTAGTGACAGTCACGCAAGGCAACAGGTGATCCATAGATTCAAAAGTGGAGGATTCAGGCTCAGTGTTAAACCACAAGCCTGAGGACCTGAGTGCAGATCAGAACCCATGCAAAACCAGTACACATATGTAATCCCAGTAGTACACATCTGTAATCCCAATGTGCCTATGGCATGGTATGAGATGAAGACAGGAGAATCCCTAGAAGCTTGTGGGAGGGCTCACCTAATACATGAGGGCACCAAACAACAAAGAAACCCTCAAACAAGGTTGCCCTCTGATCTCCACACCCTAGCATGTGACCCCCAGCACACACACACACACACACACACACACACACACACACACACACACAAACACACACGATATTTTAAGTGGATAACTATAAGGATGTCTTCATCAGTTTACACACCCAATGCCCACAGATCAGACGCTTGTGGAGATGAAGCCTAGGAACTGGGAGACGTAAGTAACCGTCCCAGTCAAGTTTCTCTGGAGTCAGAATCATCGAAGGCTCACCCATCCCCACACACCACTGCGCTTCCCCAAGGAAACCCTAGACTGTCACTTCGCTCTCAGTCATCTTTCCTGGCTCTAGAAAACTAGGACCGAAGGAAGGACTGTTGCGCATGCATACCCTATTGTAGGACCGAAGGACTGTCGCGCATGTCACCCTGTTGTTTAGAAGCACCACCACCCGCACCTCACGCCCCCACCCCACCCTGCGTGCACATGCGCCCAGATCTTAGCTGGACCCTTCAGGCAATGTTCTCCTCCTTTCCTTCCCAAGGACCCTATTCATTAAGTGGATGTGTAGGTGATAGATAATGATAGTAGTTGATAGACAGACAGACAGACGGGCCTCGAGATGACTCAGCAGTTAAAAGCACTTGCTGCTCTTACAGAGGACACAGATTCTGTCTCAGGCACCCACATGGTGACTCACAACCATCTGTACGTCTACTCCCAGGGGATCCAATGCCCTTGTCTGGCCTCCATGGGTACTACATGTGGTACACATAGCATGCAGGCAAAACACCCATACACATAAAAAATTTAAAAAAAAAAAGCAACAAAAGCTTTTGTTGAAGTTTAGAGCATGAAATGAGAAAATAATATTTATGGTTAACTGTAATCACCACATACAGGCTCATCCAACAAGTATGCACAAGATGCTCACCGAACCGGGCGTTGGTGGCGCACGCCTTTAATCCCAGCACTTGGGAGGCAGAGGTAGGCGGATCTCTGTGAGTTTGAGGCCAGCCTGGTCTACAAAGTGAGTCTAGGACAGCCAGAGCTGTTATACAGAGAAACCCTGTCTCGAAAACCAAAAAAAAAAAAAGATGCTCACCGAGCAGCAGGCACTACTGGAAACCCTCAGTTGCCAATGAACAGGGAACAGAAGTCACCTCTCCTCACTAAAACACACAGCAGAGAAGCAAAGACAGGGACTGAAGGCAATCCATTTTAGTCAGCTTTACCATTGCTTCAATGAAAACACCATGATGAAAAGCAACTTAGAGAGTAGAGGATTTATTTGATTTGCATATCCTGAGTCAGAGTCCACTGAAGGAAGCTGAGGTAGGAACTCAAATGGGGAAGGAGCCTGGAGTCAGGAACTGATGTAGAGGCCATGGAGGGGTGTTCCTTACTGGCTTGTTACCCATGGCTTGCTCAGCCTATCGTGTTATAAAGCACAAGACCACCAACCCAGGGATGGCATGATTCCCAGTGGGCTGGGCTGTCCCCCATCAATCACTAATTTTAAAAATGGCCTCCAGGCTTGCCTCCAGATCTTATGGAGGAATTTTCCTGAGTTTCCCTCCTCTTAAGTGACTGCTGCTTGGGTCAAGCTAATATAAAAGTAGCCAGCACATACCCTAAGTAATTATTCCCTAAACAAATCTATGTCTTTATTTTTTTCCATCTTGTTTTGCTCAGACTGGATTTTACAACATAGCCCAGGCTGGCTCAGAACTAGAAACCCCTAGGCTTCCAGCTGCTGGGCACCAGGATTACGAGCACGTGCCACCACACCCAGGTGAAGCCCAAGCACGTGCCACCACACCCAGGTGAAGCC